>JANAVB010015398.1:3760600-4168100 GCA_029216955.1 Iris pallida | reverse complement strand
GAAGCAATGATATTAAAATTTGGGTTTAAAAGATTGGAAAGATATAAAAACAATTTTTTTGGAAAAAAAATCAAATTTAGAATCGTGTCAATTGATTGAAGATTTGAAAATCTATTTAGATTTTGGTTTAAGAAGTAGTGATTATGTTTCAATGACTTAGAAAGAGAAATTATGGTTGATAAGCGCGTTAAAATACTGAGCTGTAAATACTAGATTGTCGTGATAAGCTAAGTGTCTATCTTAAGGATTATTTGAGACAAGTTGGAAGTTTTTAAAGTTATGAAGTGATATAGAATTTTATGGATTCATGATTCATTAACTCTGGAGTTTAAAGTTGGATTGAAATGTTAAATTTTGGAAAGGTTAGTAGTAACGTGATAAAAGTTACTATGAGATTTATGAAAAGGATTTAAATGTTAGTCGTGATTAGATTGGATGGCTTAGAGTGAATACAAATTGAGGTAGTTATTTTGAAATTTTTTTTTTAAAAGAATGTAATGGTAGGCCACCAAGGTAACCTTAATGAGATAGAAATGTTCCACACTAATTGCCATATCACTCATGACTATGATAGTAGTATATACTCAAGTGTTGTTAGTCGTCTGCCAAACTATGTGACTGTATCTCAATCTTGACTTACTCAACCTTCCCTCAAATCTAGATCTTTTATTGTGACTTTCTAACCGTTTGTATTTGATCGTTCCTTAACAGTATTCTTCCTTTAGAACTGTGTCCCTAAATTATTTCACTGGATTCTTAATTAAATTTATTTCATGCTTCAACTTGATTTCCTTTATTCTTGTATTAATTGTCACCTCTTGAACCCCTACCTTCTATTTTAGATTCTTTGACATCCCTTACCGTGACTTTGATATTCGGAGTGTAATACTAGTTGTTATCCTCCAACAAACTTCACATGCAAGACCTAGACGAGTCCACCTTCATGTAGATATATCATGTCCCACTAAACATGTCTCCTTGTACACTATTTTCTTGATGAGACTTTCTGGTCAATAAGACTAAACTATAGCCCTTACCATGATACTAAAATACTTTCTGACTTAAATTCAAGATCCAACCATGACTCAATTCTTTCGACCCGACATGTCATGGTGTTCTTCTTGTTTTCTTAAATGCTTAACCTTGTACCTTATCTTGATTGCTTGACCTGTTTAGTTAAGGATCTTGGACTATTTTCTTCTTCATTTTTACCTCTCTTACTTATAATTTGACTACATTACGCTGCTAATTTAGCCTTAGTTTTGCAAGCTTATCTCTTTTTCGAGCTTGATCGTGACATATTTTATTGGGTCGACCCACTAACATATTATCTAATCAAACTGGTGTATGATGGTCTGATCAACCTATTGCACTTTGGTTCGCTTTCATATATTACTCTACGTGGATAGAGGCATAGTTAAACTTGCCCTAGAGTCTCATCCACGACAGTTTGGCAATTCTTCTTGAATTATTTTTGTCATCTATGAACCACGTATTGTACTCAATAGCATCGTCCTTGAACTCTTTTTGCTTTTGTCTTTCACATATTTCAGAAAGACAAGGCACTGTACTTAATAGGTCAACCCAAGGTATCACATTTAGCTTCCTTATCAAAAGGAAGAAATTGACTTATTTCTATATCCTCGCAGTATCCTTTAGGATTTCAATAGTGTTGAATTCTATACCCTTGATCGCGACCAGTCGACTTGGTCATTCTCCGTATCATCTAATGTTTGGAACCTTATTCAATTGAATTAATTTAATTGTGACATGGATTTCAAGTTTTGGATACTCGTGCCAGACTTCAATGATCTCGTTCTCTATCTTGTCCAAACCTCGATTCATCCTGGATTTGATCAACTTAGATCATATCGAGACTAAAATTTCTTATATATATATATATATATATATATATATATATATATATATATATATAGTGTGCTTGGATTTCAGTGTTATTGACAGCCGTGCTTTAAACTTTCAATTTTGATCATCTTTAGAAGATTAACGCTTTATAGTTAATTTCAGTTATTTTTTAGGATGATAGACTGCCTTACAACCTGATGATTTATTTATTTTTCTTATCTTTTCCAGAATGGCACCCATGACCAGAGTTTGTTTCCAGTGCACAGCTACAATTTTGGAAGAGACCGAGATTGTACTTTCCCCTTCTATTGCTCAAGAGGTGTTAGCAGCCTCACCGGAGAATTTCCCTCTATCTTCTATCCTTCAGGAGAGGACTGCAGTTCAGCTGGAGACTGAGGGCCTTCCTTTGCCTCATGGAGTGGTACCCCATGCCATTTCCGATGGGGCCCATATTTACAGACTCCTTCAGGATGTGCAGGAGGTACAGAGACTTCAGGCCGAGCTTATGAGAGAGCAGAGTCTCAGTTTTCAACTGTTATGGGATTACATGCATTCGAGGGAGGAGCCTAGTCCTAAGAGAGCGAGGAGCAGTTTATACCCAGAGTCTCAAGAGTACCCAGGCTTTCAGTCTAGACCAGCCTATCCAGTTCAGATTCCTGTCCACCAGAGGCCAGTTGAGTGGGTGCCTACCTGTACTTTCTGTAAGAAGCTTGGGCATGTATGGAAGGAATATAGGAAGATACTAGGATTATGCCTATTTTGTGGATCAGCTGCACACAAGATACGAGACTGTCCTACTACACTTGCCCCTAGTCGAGGCCTACCTCCGGGAGAGAGTTCCAGCTACCAGACCTGGTAGAGGTGAGTTCTTGACCTATACATTATCCTATCTTGATGATTACTGTACCCTACCATAATGTTTGTATGCTTGATACCTTATGACTACTTTTGATCTAATATGACTATAGTGGCTAGATGAGACCCCAGACTGATTACCTGCCATAATCATGTATGATATCTTTCCAACTGCATGATTTAGATAAATTTTCTTAAGACCATGATTGTTGGGGATTTGACCTAGAAGGAGTAGGATTATTTTAATTTTGAGGACGAAATTATTTTAAGGAGGATAGAATTGTCACACTCACTTTTCAATTTCAAGGGTATTTTAGTAATTGTGATTTATTTGAATTTTTATGATTCTTATTTTTAATTTTTATCTATTTATTAATTAGATTAATTGCAGTGTGATTTGATTGATTGTAGACTGGTGACTTGGTAGTTTGAACTTAGTCAACCTTCACTGGAAGCCTAATAATGTAATTAAAATTCACATTTTTGTTTTTTAAATTTTATTTAGATTTAATCTCTATTTTTGGAGTGGTTTAGATGATTTTAGTCTTTTAGCCATTTTGGTCTTTTGTGATTTTCTAGATATGTTGATTTGTGTTGTGCTAGCAACTGGTTTAACCTTAGTGGACATTGTATAGGGGCCTAACCATGCCTTAGAATTGTTATTTTTATTTTTAGAATTTATTTTAGGCATTAGATTATTTTTAAGGCTTTAATTGATTTATTTTAGCCTTTTTGCATGTAAGCCTTTAAGCTTTTTGACTTGGGCCCATTTCTACTTGAGAATGAGTTGGCCCAAGTGTAACCCTAACCCTAAGAGACCCCCTTGGCCGCCCAACAGCAGTAACCCCTCCCTCTTTTCTTCATTTGTGGAATTGTTGCCTCCACAAGGAAACCCTAATAGATCTCTCTCTCCAAAGCACCTATTTCCTTCATCCGGAGTCCGTTTCTTTCCAAAATAACTCCGTTGTGCTCGTCGAGGAGAGGAGGATCTGCTGGAGCATTTCTAGCATGGAGGCGGAGGCTTTTGCTGGAGGGAAATCGGCCGACACGACAACCGAGGAGCCCCGTTCATTGAGTTTTTGAGTAAAACCCTAATCTACCATTGTAAATCTGGAAATTCTTTCATTTTTGCATCCATATAGGTGCCCTAGACTTGCCCACAAAATTTGGTAGGATTTTGACTTCGTTTGATGGCAGTATCGGACATGTGTCGGTCCTTTACGGCACGTATTCGACGAAATACCGCTTAGGATAGAAAGTTGCTATTTTTTGATTCTGTCTTCATGGATGTTTAGATAATATTATTTTGATAATTTATGAAGACGGATATGGTTTTGACAACGTATCAGCGGCGTTTCGGGCAACGGACGCACGTGTACGGATCCCGTACTCGAGGCCGTGCGTGCCCTGCTGTCCTCGCGTTGTTTCTCGATGCACAGGACATATTTTTGCGTGAAATTTCTTGAGCACGTGGGGACAACCTCTGCCCCATGCTCGTAATATTTTATAGTTTTTTGTTGAGCGAGCGCGGAGAAATCGCTCGTGCACCGCTCAGCCACTGTGCATTCAGCCTGTTATTTTTGTCGCAGAAACGGACTTCGTGCGCACACACGATGCAGCGAAGAACTATTCCAGGACCCGGAACATGTCGACCTATACCTAGACTACCCGTAGGGCGAACCCCGAGTCGCGGCGTGGCCTGACGAGCGAGCAGTGAGGGCGGAATCGCGTGCACGAGGGCGTGCGAGTGCGGGGGCTGCGTGCACTGCTTCGGGCGGCCTGTCGCCATGTCACCATGTCCTAGACCTACCCCAGGACCCCCCAGCTACGTACACAAGCATGAGGCTTTTCGTTGCGTGTGCAGCACCCAATCCAACGAGAACGCACGCGTATCACGCGGTATCGGGAAATTCTGATACGCGTTCTGTGGACACGGCACGGACACGATTTTAAACCCGAGAGTATACGAACGCATCACATGGGTCGAGAGCAACGTGTATGCCGAGTTTCGTAGGTTCGTTTGGTGCATTTTGCATTTTTGGTCGTTGTGTGAAATTGGGTTGTTTTCTTTAATTTTGATTTTGAGTTGAAGTGTGATATTTTGTTTTCCAGCCTTTTAGCTTATAAATTCTGAGTTTTTAATATGTATACGAGGTTTCGAATATGTGGGAACCAACTTTTGGTTTTGTTTCATAATTTTTCATCATTTATGAGTATATATGCTTTCTATATTGCTATATATATGTACATTTAACTATATATATATATATATATATATTTTATATATATATATATATATATATATATATTTATATATATATATATATATATATATATATATATATAAAAAATATATATATATATATATATATATATATATATATATATATATTATTTTTTTATATACATATATATATATATATATATATATATATATATATATATATATATATACATATATATATATATATATATATATATATATGTATATATATATTTTATATATATATACATATATTTTATATATATATATATTTTATATATATATATATATATGTATATATATATTTAAAATATATATATATATATATATTTTATATATATATATATATATATATATATATATATATATATATATATATATATATATATATATATATATATATATATAATTTTTTTTTTCTAACAGTGGCTAAAGCCTTCATTGAAACATAAAAGGATAGGGTGGAACCGGGAGATAGCCCAAGTTCCTACAAGGTTTGGAGGTAACCCTAAACAGAGATCCTGACACGACGCATCAGTAGCCAAAATTCTATTCTAAAATTTATTTTTTCAGACAATTAGTGATTTTTTTTTTGGAAAAACAAAATGGAATTCGAAAAATTTCGAATGTCGAAATTTGAACGGGCGCAATAGGCGGTTGCACTGGTCCCGAGGGGGACACTGCCCAAGGGGGGCGGGCATACTGCCCAAGGCGCAGCGCTGAGCGAGGTTAGCTCACGGCCCAAGGCGATGCGCTGAGCTAGGGGGGTCGCGGCCCCAGGCGGCGCGCAGCCCGGAGGGAGGCCGGAGGGGGCGCCGAGCAAGGGGCTCCGGCGAGCTGGCAGGGAAGGTCATCCCGGCGGGGAGGGGGGTGGAAGACGCGGCACGTCGAAGGCGCAGAGCCAGCGGAGCCGTGCGGGGAGGAGCCAGAGAGGGGGGGTGGACGGAGGCGGCTAGAGGGGTAGCTGAACCGCCGAGCACTGGACGGAGCCGCCTGGAAGGAGACGATGGGGGAGATCTGGTCCAGCGCGCCGGAGGCAGGGCCGGCGGGGGAGTCAGTCCGAGGGGGAGGCAACGATCCCGAGGGCGGGCGCGCTACTCGAGGCCCACCGGCGAGGAAGACCAGAGGGCTGCCGGAGGGGGGGGAGGAGACGGGGTCACTACGTCGGGAGCGGCACCGAACGCCGCGGCGACGGCGTAGGGGCGGATCCCCGCTCGCACGCCAGCGAGGGGAGGTGGAGGAACAGAACGCCGGGAGCGGCACCTAGCAACGTCGTGGCGACGGCGTAGGGGCGGAGCCCCGACGACGAGGTGGGGAGCCAAAAGCAGAGGGGCCAACCCCGAGGCGCGAGCACGGCCGAAGGGGAGGGAATGAAGGGCCCGACGAGCAGACGAAGGAGGCGGAGATGCCAGTCGAGGCGGCGAGGGAGAGCGGCCGCCAATGAGGGAGCTCGACCCGGAGGGGGAGCTGGTACAGACGGCTGCTGCGACGATCGACGGCGGTGGAGGGGGCTACGCCTACCCAGGAGGAGGGGCTCGACCTCGAGTGAGGGAGCCGGAGGAGGAAGGGGGAGGCTCGACCTCGGAGGAGGGAGCGGAGGGGGGTTGTGCTCCACCGGAGGAGCACGGCAGCTCCCGGTGGAGGAGCTCGACCTCGAGGGAGGGAGGCGGAGGAGGAAGGGGGTGGCTCGACCACGGAGGGGGGAGCGATGGGGGGTTGCGCTCAACCGGAGGAGCACGACAGGTCGATCTCGATGGAGGGGCTCGACCTCGAGGGAGGGAGCCGGAGGAGGAAGGGGGAGGCTCGACCTCGGGCGAGGGAGCATATATATATATATATATATATATATATATATATATATATATATATATATATATATATATATATATATATATATATAACCCCGTTGAAACCTACTGCTAACACATACATGTTGAGAATGGGTCGAGGGGGATTTAATTCCAGATTTTAGACTCTTTAAATTATCTCGCACCATTGCAAATCTTTCCATTGAAGAGTCTGTGTATATATATATATATATATATATATATATATATATATATATATATATATGTTTATATATATATATATATATATATATATATATATATATATATATATATATATATATATATATATATATTAAAACCAAAGCCGGTGGACGACTCCACCCGACCTTGGCCCAGAGGTCGTGGCCACCGCCACCCAGCCACCTCCGTGGGAGGGAGGGCTCGAACCCGGCCCTCACCTCCGGTGCACGGTGGTGTTACCAGTACACCACAACTCGATGTGCTTATATATATATATATATATATATATATATATATATATATATATATATATATATATATATATATATATATATAGTTTTCTTACTTTGTATATATATGTAGATAATAGTATATTAATTTGTGGTATACCATGGTTTTGTTTCTGTTTTTAATCTCAGATTTACCTCATTTCAGTGAGCTCCAGGACACACACACACACACACCATCATTTGTTAGAATTAAAGTTTGATTTGTATTGTATATACACATGTGTGTGTATATTGCTATATGTATATAGATATTATCCTTGGAAACCCTCTTAGAATAGATTATAGTTGTGAATATAACTATAGGAGTCCTAGGACAGATTTGCTTTGTCATTTGAGCCTAGTTTAGTCGAATTGGCCGAAAATTAACCAAATTGACAAAAGTCAACTTTGGGTCAAACTTGATCCAATTCAACTCAAACAAACTCCAAATGACCTAGAATTTTGTGTATGACCTAGAAATTAGTAGACGGACTAGTTGACCCAGGTTTGACCAGGTTTGACCAGCGTTGACCAGGTTTGACCAGAGTTGATCGAGGGTTGACTTTGACCAAAAGGGACCTAGAAGCATGTAGTCTTGCATTGTAGCTATTTTTTTTGATATTTTAGAATTGGTTGTGACATGTGTATACTTTAAATAGCTTTATATTGCCCCAATTTAGCTACACTTCATCATCAGCAGTTCAGTTGCCAAGCGAGTACATTCTCTGATCTTTTTATACTTCTTTGGATATGTTCTCTTGTTATAGACTAGTATACTTGATGCTGACACGATGTTCACACGGATTAGTACCCTATGGATCTTTTCATACGATGTTATCCCCTCGGATACATCGAGTATGTCATGTTCATATACTTTATCATGTCCATCATGTACTCCATGTATTCATATTTATCCATCTGCACTCATATGTTATTCATGTACACTCATGACCATATGAGCTCCATGTATAAAGTAGTTGTTATTCATGTGCAATAACATAACATGCATTGATCCTTGTGTATTGATTGGGGACAGGGAAGAGTGTAGTTGGTTATGTGATCATTATCCCCAGTAGGTATCCATGTGCACTCTATAGCTGTATCTATGTGCAACCCAAACCGTTTACATAACCAATTCATGCTCTAAATCACGTAGATGGTTACATTTATCTATTTATCATATTATATCTCATTCTTATATTCTCTCTCTTGTTGATTTTCTTTACAGCGATTCATGTATAGTTTTCTATAGCTTGATTTATATGTCCAATCCTGATATGAACTGTTGTGAGAGATATATACTCGTTCCGTCCTGACTAGGCATGTTAAATTTTTTACAGGTGTTGATGAGGAGTACTGCCTACTTATTATGGCATTGGCTTAGATGACAATGGCGACGTGGACCCTCAGGAGGATCCCACAGTCGCTGAGGACTTGCCCATAGACTAGCTGAGACTTTAGTATTTTTATTGTTTATCTATTTGAGACTTTATGAGTTGTACTTGAGATTTATTCTGGTGGTTTACACCTAGACTTCTATTTATGTTGTGACTCTCTTGTGATTCTTTCTTCTATTCCATCTTAGTGTTGTGATTGAGTTACTTATTATTTACTCTCCATTCAGACCTTATTCTAGACTGTGTTAGATATTGTGACTCAGGACAGCGTTCTACCGCCGACACTGCGGCGTAGGCTGGGCGTACGTCACTTCTTGTGCCCTTTCACTGGGAGCGGGTCGTGACAAGCGTATCAAACTTCATCTCGAGGACTTTGATATGTCAGAGAGCTTTGTTGTTGTCTTTCTCATTGATATCGGCTATGAACACAGACCGAGTGTGAGGGTGACTCGAGGGAGCAGTGGATCCTTCATTTTTGGCTCAGACGCTTGAGCCTCGCTGTCCTAAGGATATACCGTAAGATTGTAATCTTCTTCGGACTCAGTATGGTTGCTACCCCCAATCTGGTGACTGGCTGCGCCAATGGACATCTTCTTCGTATAGCGCCTCCTCAGATTGGAACACAGGGTTGTCGTGCATGGTAGGAGGCTGGCTACCCCTAGTTTTTGACAAGGCACCCAATACAGATCTGGAACGAGTGCCTTAGAACACACCTGCATCAGGTACCTTAGCTTTACTGCTCTCTGACCACCTTTTTAGTTTGGCAATTGATATGAAAGGATTCTGGGAGGGCTTCTTGAAAGCTCTGGAACCCTGTGCCATGTAGCATGTGGCGATGCGGGGTTCGTCTCCTCTATGTCTCACCGACCCCCTGTTAAGCCCCTGGCAAGGGGTTGGCATGGAGTAGAGTCTCTAGAAGACAGAACGCCTGTTCGGCGATGGCGCCGCCGTCTGTTGACAGCAGCAGTTGATTATAATCTGGGTACAAGAGAACCTTGATTTAGGCATGTCCGGTGCCACATATTCTTCTTCCGCTTGGGAGAGGGTTGGATCTGTTGTAGCATTTCTATTGTAAATGCAAGAAGCTACATGTAAGTACTGTCAAAGCGGGTCTGGTGAGGAAGCCTCTTGTCGCTTCTGCGGGAACGCTGCTCGCATGGCTCCCTCTCCGTGGGACATACCCCTGGCTTGGATTATGCACAGGAGTACCCCAGTAGAAGGAAGATTCGACTGGTTGAGGTATCGGAGCACGAGAGCCAGTCTTGTATAGCTTTCCGTCGGCTGCGCGTGTAACTGTCAACACGGGCCCCTGGTCTGCCGTTGGTATTGCACGCTTGTTGTACGAAGCATGAGCCACCTGGGATCTCTTCCTACTACCCCCAACGGGCGAGCATTATTCAGAGTCGCCGAAGGTTTACCTGAAGGGAAAGCAATTCTGTCGAAGACAGATCTCCTTACCGGTAGTACTCCCATCATGAGGGGTTGGACCGGTGTGCACTTCCTTTGGCATCGTTCCTTCGTCAGATCAACCATGGATCCACCATCTTCCTCTCCATGTTTTCCTAGGAAGAGAATTGGGCGAGGGGATAAGGCTGTAGCAGCCGAAATCTTTCTTGTAGCTTTGACATTGAGGGGGTCCTGAGACGTAGTTCCTACATTCGTGCTGCTGGCTGTAGCCGCCTTAGGCCTCCAGACACGTCGAGTCTTCTTCGGTTGTACGAGCCACTTTGAAGTCTTCGACTTTTCACCAGAGAGGAGATCTTCAAAAGCCTGCTGGCCGAAGAGTACGACCAGCATGTCTTGAGAAGCTCCCAGCAAGTTGTCATTAGATTGCAACACCGTCTTCTCTGTAACACCTAATTTTCCAAATAAGGATAATTTTGAAATTTTGTAATTATAATTATTATTTATTGATATTTATATCACATTATGATTATTGGTGATTTTTAATCAATTTAAAATTATTTTAAGTCATGACTTGTGATTTTGATGTGCTGCTAGTGAAACCCGAGAGATTGTCTGACCTAGATCCAAACCATATGATTGGGATATTTATTTATCATTTTTAGCCTAGGGGTATTTTGGTCATTTTGACTTATTGGAATTATTTGATTAATTATTGGAGTGGTGATTGTTATTTTTGACTTTGACTAGTTGAGACTTTGTAGGCTAACCTAGATGTTGACTCTAGCTATAGTGACTTGGTTAGCATGGTAAGACCCTAGTCTAACTTAAGTCAACCCAATTTTAGTCATATAGAATCAAGTTTGAATAGGAGAAATAAAGAGTAGGTTCATGACTTATGACTTATGATTTTATTTCCATGACTAATGAAACTTGACCCATAGCCCATTAGGTGAAACCATAACCCTAATTCTTTCCTTTATGACCAGGCACTAGGGTTCCCCTCCCTATAAGTAATCTCCTTATTTAGTTCTTGCCTCTTTTGTATTGAATGAACACATAGGAAAAAGAAAGGTATGGCCATTCTTCCCCAATCCATAGATTTCTCATTTTAATTCCTTTTTAACTCTAATTTCTTGCATTAGAGCCTAATACTCTTCTATGTCCTGTTTATGGAGAGTAATCCTAGATTTTGAGCAATTTGGGGATCCGAGCTAGTAAGGAGTAATACTCCTCAAATTGTGCTAATATTCTAATTTTTTTACATCCTAGCCTAGATCTAGGTGTCCCCTAGCTGTCCCTAGAATTTGGTTAGAAATCGTGTCCGTTTGGTGTCTGTATCGGACACGTGTCATAGTGTATATGTAAGGGTTTGATAGAATGCCACTTAGGATTCGATTTTAGTATTTTGTTAAACTAATTGCATGAATCTCTAGATCTAGGTATGTACAATAACTTTTGTGAAGACTGATGTGATTTTTGTGTCAATTTCATGTCGAAAATGGGTGCGGACACGCTGCACGACACGCGTGTGCGCTGTCCTGCTACCCGTGTCCTATTTCTCTCTGGTTTCGACACACAAAACTTGGTGTGGAGGTTGGGGCAGTGACTGACAAGTCACTCTCCAAGTTTTACGACACCTCCTTTCGTGTCGAACAAGAAAACAAGGCCGCACTGGTTTTACACTAGACTGAATATACCTGTTTTGGGGGGTTCTGACATGGGCTTCGTGTCCCTCATAGACACGTCGTGGTGACGTGTCAGAGACACAAACACGTAGCCCTATGTTGGGACGAACCCCTAGGCACGAGCACATGTCACGATTCGACTCGTGTCATGTGCACGAGTCCATGGCACGCGTGCACGACACTGTCAGTGCACAGTTTTAGTGTCTGTGTATGTGGAGTGATTAGACACAATTTGTGTCCAGTTCTTGGACACTGGAACACCCCATGACACGTGCACATGTGTGACTATGATTACCACCCTTCTAGCTATTTAGTAGTTGTTAATTTTTAAATCGAATTTGTCAATTCCCATATTTTTCTGATACTAAAACTGTCGACTGGTTCCTGAGATTTAATGTAGGTATTGAACTATTTTGATCGACTAAATTGGAGTGTTTTGTTCACCTATATGCATCTGAGGATTAGCCTACATGTTAGGGTTATGAATAGCATGGGATTAGCTTCGAAATTGCATTGGGGCTTTGGATTTCAATTGGACTGATACACTCTTATTTGATACTACTGTTTCCTGAGAACTCAATTGTTTGGGTTACACAGTTTTCTCACAAATTTTATTATTCACACATATTGATTTCTATGTTTACACACACATTACACTCTGAAACCTGGAAATTTGTATCACTGTTGTGTACATTAGTTATAGGGTTGATGGTTGTGTTTTATTACCATATCATTCACATACAATTCTGAATTTCCTAACACACACTGTTTCCCTGTCAAAATCTGAGAATGAGTTCACTCACACACTCACACAAGACCTGAGATTGAAAAACTGATATGCCACACTACATGTATTGACACAACCATGTCACTCACACACCCAACTATACTATGCATTAACCTGAAACTGTCACACACATACACCTATCTACACACACCACAAAAGCTGAGATTGACACTATGCAAAACTGAGAACACATATAGTTAATGACACACACAATTCACACTGTTATCCTGAGAGCTATGCAATGTCTTCTCCTATATGGCACACACACAGAGAAAACTACTTAGACACACACACACACACACATGAGAACTCATATACACACCTATAGCCTATGTTCTATACACACATATGTTTACACACAAGCATTGATTCCTATAAACATACACACTTCACTGTTTGAAATTTGAAATATGGGAATGGTATTGTCACTCACTCACCCACAGGAGACACACACAGACTGTTATCAATGCCACACACACACACATAAGCATGACCCCCCTATCTTTCTATATGTGTATATGTATACATATATATATGTATACATATATATATGTAATCTTTTTGTGATAATGTAATATATGTAAATGTCTATATAATTAGGATGTATGTGAATATGGTAATTAAATGTGTGTGTTGCCTATAATATGTGTATGGCATATGGCCTATGTAGTATAGCCTATGGCATATGGAGTGTGTACACATGAGTGTTGAGTTATGGTAGACTTGTGTTACTTGTGAATGATGTGTACTTGCTAGGGTAGACTGGTTAGGCTTAGTGAGACTTGTCTGGGTTAGGTTTAACCTAGTTGACCTAGTTTGAATAGAAATTGACTTGGGTTGACCCAGAGTTGACCAAGTTTGACTTGGACCTAGTTTGACCTAGAAAACAAGTAGACTGCTTTGTGTCCTTCATTTTTTTTATATTTTACACATTATAACCTGTACTGGTCTATTTAGGATATTGTGACTCCGATACAGACATCTGATATTATACTACTCTTTTGAGAGTATCAAGTGAGTACATTCTCTGATAGATCTTTCATTTACTTGTCGCTTACTGTACTTTAGTTGTAGTTAGTTCTATTTGATTCTCTATCACAAACACGAATTGATATTAGTTGGATCCATTTCATGAGACACTCATTTATTCATGTCTGCCTCCATTTCTTAAACCACTACTGGCATCACCTACTGGAATCACCCTGGAATCACTTACTAGTAACATTCATGTTCTGGCTGGACTTGTACTTATTTTCGTAGTCGGGTTATGGATTCACTTGTACTTGTTGGGCGGAGAAATATTAGAGTAGACATGTGAACATTCCAAATACTGGAACCACTCCCTTGGAATTATACTAGGAATGATAGCCATCCCACACTTGGCTGAGTATGCGATGTGCTGTATACCTACAGCCGTTTACATGTCAATCTCGATATTTTAAAACACACTGTTAGAGTATAGTTTAGACTCACCCTGGAATCTTTGATCACTGACTGAACTCACCTTATACTGGACTCATCTTGTTCTAGTAATCATCTGGTATTAGATTTATATTATTTGGACTCATACTGGGATTATACTTGACTCATATTATACTGTCTGGACTTATATCATGTTACTCTAGTTCAGCTATATTATATTTTACAGTCTTCTTTGCCAAGCTTCTTTTCTTGTTTAGTTAACTTACTTTTCTTGTACCTTAACTGTTTCTCTATATCATTACTCATATAAACTGCCATGTTCATCAATATAACTGCCTATAACTACTTTATAGTTCTCTATCATTTACTTCAAATTTCTTGATGAGTTGTACTCATTCCTGTCCTGACTGGACCTGTTGAAAATATTACAGATGCTTGCCCCGAGGACACTTGTCCTACTTACTATGGACCAGGAGATGGCTTAACTACCTTTGTCCCCGACACTTAGGAGTGATCGGGAGATTAGCTAGTTAACTTGGTTTAGTTTTCATGTTTTTGAACTTGAATTGTAATAAGTTGGGATATTGTTTGTTTTGAGATTATTATTATTTAGTAGTTGGCTGTTGTTATTTAGTCTTAGTTATAAACTTCTGTGTTATCATATCGTAATTAGACTGTGATTGAGATTTCATTATATCTATACTTGTCCTCTCTTCGGAGTTGAGATTAACAAGTACATTATATAATTACGTGAGTTATTGATTAGATAGTAACCTAGGACAACGTTCTACAGTCGACCCTGCGGCGTAGGGTGGGCGATGTTACGTACTCGTACCCTCACAGTTGGTAGCGGGTCGTTAGTGGTAGCCGATATAAGTCGAGTTTATGTAATGGTATTCGAACTATAGTATCACTACAGCCTGCAATAGGATTGAGAGATAGGCTTTAACGGAGAGGTACTCAATCACAGTTAGGAAAAATTCTGCTTCAATTTATGCTATCTACATATCTTACTGATTTGCCTTCTTTGAAATAAACTGTCCTTCTTTGATTTTATCGATTCCTGCTCAGTATTGACTTCCTTTTTGATCTGCCTTCAGGATGGTGGAGACACGATCACATCGCTCTGGTACAGCAGCCACTTGAGAGGGGTCTGCCATGTCTCATCCAGTGCAGTAGCATGCTGGGACTGTAGCACCTTCTGTTCCTGATCAGACAGGAACGACTATAGCCTTTGGAGGTGTACCTTCACCTGTTCAGAGGATGACCCCAGTCATTTCTGAGATATTTCAGCAGCAGCAGCCGCAGCCACTTGCAGGATTGGTTGATGCTGCCCACATGTTTTTCTTTGTGGAGAGGATTCTGAAGTCCCACCAGCAGCAGCAGCAGCAGTCAGACTGCCGACCTCCGTCAGAGGATCGATGAGGTCCATCAGTTGGACCGTACGACTGTAGAGATGGTCGCTACTCAGGGGCCGCAACAGCAGCCTTACCGAAAGGAGAAGGACATTCAGGACTTCCAGAAGATGCACCCTAGAGACTTTTTTGGTACAAAGGGCATCCACTACACATATGACTGGATTGAGCACATCGAAGGAGATTTTTTGGCTGGCGGAGATACCAGCCAGAATTCATATTGAGGCAGCGGGCAGTCAGATGCAGGACCTAGCTCGTACCTGGTACCAGACAGATCCTCGAGTGGGAATAGAGGGTCAGACATGGGAGTAGTTCAAGGAGCTGTTCAAGGAACAGTTTTTCCCAGATGTGGTACTATAGGCATTGAGGCGCAGTTCGAGAGTCTGGTTCAGGGGAACCAGACAGTTGTAGAGTACGCCGGAGAGTTCTGCCGGTTGGCCAGGTTTATAGATGATCTGACAGAGAAGACGAAGGCTAGGAAGTTCTGTCGAGGGTTGATAAGGGAGGTTCGGTCACTGACTAAGAGTGACCAAAATCCTACCTTCGCGGAGATCTTAGCAGGAGCTATGGCAGCAGAGGACGACCTGGGGCTAAAACTGAAAAGAGGTCGGGACTTTCAGGGAGCCAGTAGTAGCGGAGGCCAGGCCAAGAGGCCTCACATACAGGTTCAGCAGACACAGGCACTAGTGAGAGGACAGTAGACACAAGCATCAGCCTAGAGGACAGGACCACAGGGTATAGACTTGTGCCTACGGCAGGAAGGCAGGGCATGTTTGGGAGTCTTGTAGGAGGAGGCTGAAGGTTTGTCTATTTTGTGGGTCTGATGCTCACAAGATGATAGATTGTCCCGCTGTACCTCCTTTTGAGGGAGCTAGGCCACCTGTAGCTCAGCACTAGAGGGGTGGAGCTTTTGCGATGGCGGTCGAGGAGACCGACGCTGTAGGTGATGGGTTAGCAGGTTTGTCTTTCTTGTTCTTCCTCCCTACTTTCATGTGCGATTTCTATTAGTACCTGCCAGGATATTGCTTGTGATTTGCTAGATAGTGTAGCTACCCTGTTCGAGACTGTGGAATCACGACCAATAAGATTATGTTTGCATGATTATCTCTTGACCTTGATTGTTGGGGGTTTGACCTAGAAGGGGTGCGATCATCTTAATTTCGAGGACGAAATTCTTCTAGGGGGGTAGACTTGTAACACCCAGTTTTTAAAATAAGGTAATTTTGAACTTTTATAATTATAATTATAATTATAATTTATTGATATTTATATCACATTGTGATTTTTGGTGATTTTTAATCAATTTAAAATTATTTCAAGTCATGACTTGTGATTTTGATGTGCTGCTAGTGAAATCCGAGAGACTGTCTGACCTAGAGCCTAACCATATGATTAGGATATTTATTTATCATTTTTAGCCTAGGGGTATTTTGGTTATTTTGACTTATTGGAATTATTTGATTAATTATTGGAGTGGTGATTGTTATTTTTGACTTTGACTAGTTGAGACTTTGTAGGCTAACCTAGATGTTGACTCTAGCTATAGTAACTTGGTTAGCATGGTGAGACCCTAGTCTAACTTAATTCAACCCAATTTTAGTCATATAGAATCAAGTTTGAATAGGAGAAATAAAGACTAGGTTCATGACTTATGACTTATGATTTTATTTCCATGACTAATGAAACTTGGCCCATAGCCCATTAGTGAAACCCTAACCCTAATTCTTTCCTTTATGACCAGCCACTAGGGCTCCCCTCCCTATAAATAATCTCCTCATTTAGTTTTTGCCTCTTTTGTATTGAATGAACACATAGAAAAAAGAAAGGTATGGCCATTCTTTCCCCAATCCATAGATTTCTCATCTTAACTCCTTTTTAACTCTAGTTTCTTGCATTAGAGCCTAATACTCTTCTATTTTCTATTTATGGAGAGTAATCCCAGATTTTGAGCAATTTGGGGATCCGAGCTAGCAAGGAGGAACACTTCATTTTGGGGCTTTTCTTGCTATTGGCACCTATAGGTAAAACTCCTCAAATTGTGCTAATATTCTGATTTCTTTGCATCTTAGCCTAGATCTAGGTGTCCCCTAGTTGTCCCTGGAACTTGGTTAGAAATCGTGTCCGTATCGGACACGTGTCATAGTGTATATGTAAGTGTTCGATAGGATGCCACTTAGGATTCGATTTCAGTATTTTGTTAAACTAATTGCATGAATCTCTAGATCTAGGTATATACAATAACTTTTATGAAGACTGATGTGATTTTCGTGTTGATTTCGTATCGAAAATGGGTACAGACACGCTGTACGACACACATGTGCGCTGTCCTGCTACCCGTGTCCTATTTCTCTCTGGACACAGCGTTTTGACATGCGAAACTTGGTATGGAGGTTGGGGCAGTGACTGACAAGTCACTCCCCAAGTTTTACAATACCTTATTTCGTGTCGAACACGAAAACGAGGCCGTACTGGTTTTACACTGGACTAAACACGCGTGTTTTGGGGTTCTGACACGGGCTTCGTGTCCCTCATGGACACGTCGTGGTGACGTGTCAGGAACACAAACACGTAGCCCTATGTTGGGCGAACCCCTAGGCACGAGCACGCGTCACAATTTGACTCGTGTCGTGTGCACGAGTCCTGTGGCACGCGTGCACGACACTGTCAGTGCACAGTTTTAGTATCTGTGTATGTGGAGTGATTACACACGATTTGTGTCCAGTTCTTGGACATTGGGACACCCCACGACACGTGCACATGTGTGACTATGATTACCACCCTTCTAGTTGTTTATTAGTTTTTAATTTCTAAATCGAATTTGTTAATTCCCATATTTTTCTGATGCTAAAACTATCGACTGGTTCCTGAGATTTAATGTCGATAATGAACTAGTTTTGATCGAATAAATTGGGGTGTTTTGTTCACCTATATGCATCTGAGGATTAGCCTACATGTAGGGTTATGAATAACATGGGATTAGCTTCGAAATTGTATTGGGGCTTTGGATTTCAATTGGACTGATACACTGTTATTTGATACACTGTTTCCTGAGAACTCAATTGTTTGAGTTACACTGTTTTCTCATAATATCATTATTCACACATATTGATTTCTATGTTTACATACACATTGCACTCTGAAAACCTGGGAATTTGTATCACTGTTGTGTACATTAGTTATAGGGCTGATGGTTGTGTTTTGTTACCATATCATTCACACATAATTCTGAATTTCCTAACACACTGTTTTCCTGTCAAAATCTGAGAATGAGTTCACTCACACACTCATACAAGACCTGAGATTGAAAAACTGATATGCCACACTACATGTATTGACACAACCATGTCACTCACACACCCATCTACACTATGCATTAACCTAAAACTGTCACACACATACACCTATCTACACACACCACAAAAACTGAGATTGACACTATGCAAAACTGAGAACACATATAGTTAATGACACACACAATTCACACTGTTATCCTGAGTGCTATGCACTGTCTTCTCTTATATGGCACACACACACACAGAGGAAACTATCTTGACACACACACACACACATGAGAACTCATATACACACACCTATAGCCGATATTCTATACACACAAGCATTGATTCCTATAAACACACACACACTTCACTGTTTGAAATCTGAAATCTGGGAATGGTATTGTCACTCACTCACCCACAGGAGACACACACACTGTTATCAATGCCACACAGATACACATAAGCATGACCCCCTATCTTTCTATATGTGTATATGTATACATATATATATGTAATCTTTGTGTGATAATGTAATATATGTAAATGTCTATATAATTAGGATGTATGTGAATATGGTAATTAAATGTGTGTGTTGCCTATAATATGTGTATGGCACATGGCCTATGTAGTATAGCCTATGGCATATGGAGTGTGTACACATGAGTGTTGAGTTATGTTAGAATTATATGACTTATGAATGATATGTACTTGCTATGGTAGACTGGTTAGGCTTAGTGAGATTTGTCTGGGTTAGGTTTGACATAGTTGACCTAGTTTGACTAGAAATTGACTTGGGTTGACCCAGAGTTGACCAAGTTTGACTTGGACCTAGTTTGACCTAGAAATCATGTATACTACTTTGTGTCCTTCATTTTTCTTGTATTTTACACATTATAACCTTTACTGCTCTATTTAGGACATTGTGACTCCGGTGCAGACATCTGATATTATACTACTCTTTTGAGAGTATCAGGCGGGTACATTCTCTGATAGATCTTTCATTTACTTGTCGATTACTGTACTTCAGTTGTAGTTAGTTCTATTTGATTCTATATTATAAAAACGATTTGATATTGCTGGATCCATTTCATACGACACTCATTTATTCATGTTTGGCCTCCATTTTTGGAACCACTACTGGGATCACCTACTGGAATCACCCTGGAAGCACTTACTGGTATCATTTATGTTCTGGCTGGACTTGTACTTATTTTTGTGTCAGGTTATGGATTCACTAGTACTTATTGGGCGAGGAAATATTGGAGTAGACATGTGAACATTTTCAAATAATGGAACCACTTCCTTAGAATTATACTGGAATGATAGCCATCCCACACTTGGCCGAGTGTGCGATGTGCCATATACCTACAACCGTTTACATGTCGATCTCGATATTTTAAAACATACTGTTAAAGTATAGTCTGGACTCACCCTGGAATCTTTGATCACTGACTGCACTCACCTTATATTGGACTCATATTGTACTGGAATCATCTGGTATTAGATTTACATAGACTCACACTGGGATTACACTTGACTCATATTATACTGTCTGGACTTATATCATGTTACTCTAGTTCAGCTAGATTATATTTTACAGTCTTCATTGTCATATTTCTCTTCTTGTTTAGTTACCTTACTTTCTTTGTACCTTAATTATTTTTCTACATCATTACTCATATAAACTGCCATGTTTATCAATATAACTGTCTATAACTACTTTATAGTTCTCTGTCATTTACTTGAAATTTCTTGATGAGTTGTACTCGTTCTTGTCCTGATCAGACCTGTTAAAAATATTACAGATGCTTGCCTCGAGGACACTTTCCCTACTTACTATGGACCAGGAGATGGCTTAGCTACCTTTGGCCCCGACACTCAGGAGTGATCGAGAGATTAGCTAGTTGACTTGGTTTAGTTTTTATGTTTTAGAACTTGAATTGTAATAAGTTGAGATATTGTTTGTTTTGAGATTATTATTATTTAGTAGTTGGTTGTTGTTATTTAGTCTTAGTTATAAACTTTTGGGTTATCATATCGTGCTTAGACTATGATTGAGATTTCATTATATTTATACTTGTCCTCCGTTCGGAGTTGAGATTGACAAGTACATTATATAATTGCGTGATTTATTGATTAGATAGTAACCTAGGACTAGCATTCTACCGCCGACACTGCGGTGTAGGTTGGTACTGTTACGTACTCGTACCCTCACAGTGGGTGCGGGTCGTGACATTCTCGTTGGAGGAGAAGGTAGTCCCCAGCAAAGTCGCTATTTTGTTCGACATAACAAAAGGTTGAACGAACTTTTTGCTTTATTGAACGTATAAGGTATTTGTGTACAAAGAAGGAAGTCCTAAACAGGATATTCTAAGTACAGGAGAGAGATTTTTGGAAAAGTTTGACGGTGGAGATCGAGCACTACAGCGACTCCTTTACTCCATTGACGATCTGACGATGAATCAACCTTGCTATGGTTCTCTGGCGCCTTTGATGGGACTCTGGGGTCGTCGATCAAGAGGATGTCTGGAGGAGAAAATCCCTCGAAGATGGTTGGTTGGTTGGTTATTTCGTTGATTGGTGGATGAGGGTGGTCGACTCTTCGTGGGAAAAAGATTGCTGATCCTTTGGAGATTGTCAATTGTCGATTTTTCTCTATCGATGCTTTGGTGGAAGAAGAATTCCTTCTATTTATAGTGAACCGAGCACATATGCGATATGCATTAGGGTTCCTGAGATATGAAAGAATCTGCCGTCATTGTACGGTGCGGGCTTCTGCGGCACTGACACGTGGCAGACATCGAGATTACCCTCAAACGAGATCTCTGGTAGTTATAAACATAACCGAATGAGGTGGCACGTGGTGCGTGCCGATTTTCTTGCTCGGACAGCCGAGTAAATCTTGGGATTTTATCCTAGATTTAGAGTCTAATTGATCCTCGTCTAAGATTTAAATCAATCTGATATGATATCAATCATGATTTAATCCCAATTTTCTCTGCCAAAAGCGGTTTAAACAAACCAATTGGAGTGGACCCATGCTTCCTTCGCATCTGGTGAGGACTAAGTACTTTTGTACTTCTGGGGCGACGAGTAGACCGTGCTTCTGGAGACGATAGAACCTCTGTGCTTTCATGCGACGAGTGAACTTGGCTTCAAATAATGACGAGACATTTGTGCATATAGAGCAACTTATGATGCTGTGTTTTGGGATAACGGAGTCACTATGCTGTAGGCGACAAGTAGGCTTGTGCTTCAGGTTGGCGAGGTTACAGTGCTTTTGGAGTGACAGGCTTACTTGTATTGGTTGCGATGGGAGTTCCCAAGTCTCTTGTAGAGAAGTGACTTAAGAATCTGAACCAGAGTAGATGACTACGACATAGGAATGGATAGGGTGTGAGCATATCACCATCATGCACCTCATGCAGACGCAGGTAAGTAGCTACGCCTCTGAACAGTGAAGGCGTTGGCTGCGAAGGGAAGGGTATGACACCCTTACGCGTCTGAGATTGGTGCAGGAATGTAGCTACGCCTCTGGAGTGAAGACACTGGCTTCTGAAGTAAAAGAAGGGGAGGGGGTCTACCACCATCTTGCTTCGGAGATTGGCACAGGCAGGTGGCTGCGCCTGGCTTGAAGGCTCTGGCTTCTGAAGCAAAGAACAATAAATATCCGCTCTTTATGGAACTTTCCTCTTAATTGCCACCGTAATATGAGGAATTCCAAGGGTCTAAGACTAACATTCAAAGTGCTGAGTCTTAGTTTCATCCCATTAATGCGAGGAATTCTGACCATCGACCATGTTGCGTGTGCTCTGGGCCATTCTCAGTCCTATAAAGGGAAAATTCTCCTCTGAAGAGTCGCTGTCTTCTAAAGTACGTATAGGAAACTCTGGGGGGGGGGGGAAGGGGGCGGAATAGAGTTTGTGTCGATAATAACCAAATAAAAATTAACTCTTTCACCAACAGAATAATTAATCAGAGAATTAATGCAAAAATAAAAGAGATCAGAAAAGCATACGCAACCACATCAGTTTTAACCTGGTTTCACTCGTGGAGGACTAGTCCAGGCCCGAGAACTCTCGCTTAGGATTGAAATCCACTATTTGTGAAATAGCGTACACCATGTGCCTTTAGTCCAAAGAGCACGCAAACTTCTTTACAAAATATGAGCTTTTAGATCGAAGCGCTCGAACACTTCAACTTCGTGGAAAGCGAAACTTAGAATTTTCCAAGTGACTTTTCTTTCACTCTTGTACACAACTTCTAGAAGATATCGTACTGAGTACCTTGGGCTAAGGAGAGTTGTGGCTTAGGAGATATGGAAGAATGAGGCTTGGAGTAGTAGAGCTTAGAAAGCTTGAATATTTGAAGGTAAGAGATGATTTGAAATGAGGAAATTCAAGCTCTATTTATACTACTCTGGGGAGGCAGAGTTCGGCCCGAATCCTGTCCCAATAATTCAAATTTTTGAACGTTGGACAGTTTGTAACAAGCAGGCCCTAAAAATCAGGGTGCTGAAAATCAGAGGACAGAGTTCGGCCCTAACACTGCCTTAGCCAGAGTTCGGCCCGAACTCTGTCTCCCTTGGGACAGAAGTTCTCAATGGGCTATGGTGGGTTGGTTTGGTTCAGGAATTGGTCAGAGAAATCTTTTTGTATGACGCCGTCTTTGGTCTATCATTAATTCTTCATTGCCTATGTCCTGGTTTGATCATGTTTGATCTTGCTTACTACATGTCGATAAATACATGTTAGGCGAGCAAAATATGTTGCAGTACGATACAAGCATGGCAATATGATATAGGACAATTAGGACAATACTAAGTTTAAGTAGCAACATGATAGTGAGTATATGAATATTAGTTACATCATTATGTTAAACTTAATTGATTAGCCATATTCAAAAACACGATGTAATCATTGGGCTAACATCTTCCTTTCGGCATCCTTCACCACCATGCGAGATCCAAACTTAACTTCGAGCAGCGATCGACCTTGTGTAAGTTGGCTGCTGGTTGAGGCTTTTCTCGTTTATGTAACGCCCCAGTCCCAATATACGTAGAACTAGAAAATACGTACATGTCAGCTGTATGCATACGTAGATTACTTTAATATATGGAATCTACGTATACACACATAAGCTGTAATAAGAGAGCTCCAGCTCATAACAATATATCAAGGTCACAGGTAACATCTATATCTCATCCACAATGATAAATAAGAGAAATAATAAACCAAATGTCTCAACTGAAAATAAAGAGAAATATCTGTCGGACGGAAAAAAATCTACTACCAAGCTACGAAAAGAAATAAACTGAAATGAATACGAAAAAGAGTCTCAAGAACATAAGTCCATCAACCAAAAGAAAAAAATTAGATAGGCTCCGAAGGCGAGACCTCCTTAGCTGCCAATGGATAGTCTAGTCCGGAATCGTACTCCTCGGGATACTGCTCGTCGTCTATACCTAGAGAGATCACTAGGTCCTCAAGGGAACGTAACAAGATACAGAAAGAACATGCTAATATGAACAGTTAGAATAATAATAATATATGCAAAAGACTCTCCTAGACATAAATATGTAAAGGGGATTCTAACCATCTATTGTGCAATTTAGAGGACAGCTTTCATGCGCATGGGTGGGATTTAGGCTAAGTGTACGTACTGGCATCCAGTCATCTGTATCCGGCCGTAACGTCCAAAACATTAGAGGGTATCTGCAAATATATCATACCATAATTCCTTTAAAAAACTATGGTTTACCTGTTTGGCTTCCCATACGCACTAGTGACTGTCCTCCCCCAATGTTTCCCACACTGACCAAGTCATGTCCATAACTCGTCCAGTTTTATAACTGCTTAAGTCTCTATACCCTAGTCATAGCAGTTACGATCATCTATCTGTCACACGACTTCTTACATAGAAATGGCCAGTCAATATGCAAGCCGTGCCCTTAGCAAGCTGTCTCAAACCATGTAGTGTGAGTGTCATAGCCAATGAAGATATAAGGATATCCCATAATAAGAAGGTAGTCCGCTAAAACTAAGTCAACATGCATCAAATAAAATAAAGCAACAGAAAAACAACTAATAGAGTCGCTTGCTCCCAAGTGTGGCTTAGACCCACAGATTATAACAAATAAAATAAAAATATTAAACAAAGTAAATAAATGCTGAAAATAAATAATATGACAGTAAATATAGCAAGGTATACTTGCCTGGTGGTTGGAAGGTATTTTGATTACGTCCAGTAGATAAAATCGACAAGTGAGAAGAAGCTACAAGGGTGGAACCTCCGTAAATGTTCCTGGATGCTGAAAGAAACATCAAAAATGTTCCCATTGTAAAAGATATATCTAGGAAACGCCTGTCCGAAAGTCCAATTCCAAAACAGGGGCAAAATCGTAATTTTGGGTCAAAACGATGTCCGTCGTTGGATCCATTTTGTACCAAAATGCGTGCCAGAACCTACGATCTCTAAAGTTGTCAAAATATATGTCTACAGATCTGGTTTGTCGAGACGAACTCAATGGTATGTCCAATTTTGGATTCCAATGAGCCGTGCACAAAATCGTCCATTGAATCGGATGGTGGGGCCCACAAAACGGCATTCCGGTCAATGGTCTCAGAATTGGGCCAAACTTGGTTCACAGGACCAGAAAAATATTTTGAGTCCAATGGCGCAAGTTTCGTCACGATTTGACGAGTATGCACAAGGTATTGAGAAATTTGGAAAAAGGTCGATACGGCGTTCTTCGACGGATACGGGCCAAATTCGTCGTGCACACGCGGCCAATTTGAATTACGTCAAAGCCTACACGTACACAAAGTCGATATGTACCTTTCGGTACCTTCGGTTTGTGACGGGGTCATCCAGTTTGTCGGGACGGACCTCGTATCGGAAGTTTTTAAGGTTTTTAAAAGCTGATTTTTCGGGATTTTAGAATTTAAATTAAATAGAAATTATATAGTTAAAAATAAAATTGTTTGAAGGGATTCAAACATGGTTATGTTGTCTGCAACTTCCTTCAATAGGTATTCTAAGATTCTTTTTGGATGAACCGAAATTGGCCTACAAAGTTGAGGGTTTGGGACCGTTTCGTTCTATATCAAATTCCTGAAATCGGGTTTTCTCGGGATTTTAAGATCAATTTCTCACAGAATTAATCGATTCTAAGAAATCTAATTGATGGCATTTATAGGTGCATATGTTGGGTTTCTAACGGATCAAACGGATTGAGAGTTGATCAAGAGATGGTTGAGACAGGTTCCTGTAAAGTCGGGCTTCCAGGCCTATGTTGCTGTTGCAACTGCTGCCTCTGTTTTGCGAGGGCACGGCTGCGGCGTCAGCCGACGGTGGTCCGGCCTGTGGCGAGGTGGCATGCGGTGGTCGAGAGGTTCGTCGAGGATGCGCTGATGTGCAAGTATTTCGAACATGAGGGGGTGCTCCGAAATAAAGATCGAATACTAAGTTTCTCCAACCCGTGTATATATATACACAGTTTTGATTCCGATTGGATTTAAACTAGATTTAAGCGATAATTTACATATGGGTTTATCCTAATCGGAGAAGAATCTACGCAGGACTGTAACAAAAAATATTGGAAAGATTCGATCGAGAATTGATCGAATTCTCAACTTTGATTTTTTTTTTTAAAAGCTTCATTTGAAGCTTTGGGCTCGGGATCCTTTTGGAGGTGGGGGGAAGAGCTACAGTGCCGAGAGGCACTGTTCACTTAATTGTTTTGTTTTGTTTTTTTTTACAACTTCATATATATATATATATATATATATATATATATATATATATATATATATATATAACTTAAATACATACATATATATATATATATATATATATATAAAACTTAAATACATATATATATATATTATATATATATATATGTATTTAAGTTATATATATATATATATATATATATATATATATATATATATATATATATATATATATATATATATATATATATAACTTAAATACATATGTATATATATATTTTTTCTTTTTTTTAGTATATATATATATATATATATATATATATATATATATATATATATATATATATATATATATATATATATATATATATTTTTTATACATATATATATAACTTAAATACATATATATATATATATATATATATATATATATATATATATATATATATATATATATATATATATATATATAACTTAAATACATATATATATTAAAAATATATATATATATAACTTAAATACATATATATATATATATTTTTTATACATATATATATATTTTTTATACATATATATATAACTTATATATATATATATATATATATATATATATATATATATATATATATATATATATAACTTAAAAAAAAATATATATATATATATATATATATATAAAACTTAAATACATAAAAATTTCTCCAAAATTTCAATATATATATATATATTTTTTTTAATTTTTTTTTTCGAAGAAGCAATTTATTGAATGTGAAGAGGTGGCTCGAAAAGAGCATTACAGCAGGTACCATAGGAAAAAACACAAAATGGCCTTGGTAAACTAAGTAGGAAACAGTAAACTAGGTAGGAAACACAAAATATTAAAAGTGGAAATTCAAAATTCAAAAATCCGAGATTTTGAATTTTGAAAATCGGAAAGGTTGTGGTTGCGCTGCCCGGGGGCACACAGCCCAGTAGCGGGTGTGGGCACTCAGCCCTGAAAATATTATTTTTTTTTGGAATAGAAACGAAAAGTCGAATTTTGAAACGAATTTCAAAATTCAAAGCGGGTGGGGCCCCAGCGCGTGAGTTCCGAGGGCGGGGAACCAAGCACGAGACCTGAAAGCGGGTCAGTCCCACTGCCCGAGGGAGGGGGTGGGGGGCCCGAGGCGACCGATGCGAAACCCGGAGCGGTGGCTCCGCCGTCGGAGGGCTCGGAGGACGGAGGGCCGGGGCCGCACAGAACGTGGCGGCGGATGTTCTGCCGGCGGAGGGCTCGGAGGAGGGAGGTGGGGGTTGTCCGTCCTGGAAGAAACCCGACGGCGGGAGAAATTTCAATATATATATATATATATATATAATAAAAATATTTCCAAAGTTTTCTAAACTCTATAAAACATTGTACCCTAATAAATGTTCAAAAAATATATTTAAAAATCCATTCTTAAGGAATAATCAAATAAGTAACTATAATAATAATAATTATAATTATAATTATAATAATGGTAATAATAATAAATATGAGAATAAATAACAAGAAATGATAATTATAGTTACGGTGGCAGTAACAAAATAGTAGAGCATTGTTATTACTATTATTATAAAAAAATATTTACTTTAATTCCTTTAAAAAAATTGGCTAAAGAAATATATAAATGTTAAAACACGAAATCAATCAATAATTTAAAAAATAACTAAAAATCAAAATAAATTAATTTAGCAAGTTATATAGTTAACATGCTAATCATGGCACATGACAACACCAGCTGTGCCATAATTTCTAGACGACCTATACCATAAAACCTAGCCATGACTAAGAATATATTTTTAAAAAGAATCATGGAAATTTTATTTAAGCAAAATATAAAAAAATTCCATAAAAATTTAGGGGTTTTACATAAGAGCCATGTTCTTGTAGAAGAACTCTATATAGAAGGAGCCATCGCTGCCCTTGAGAAGTATACAAAATCCTTCTTATGGAGTTTGACTCTGAGCGACGTCTAAGGGCTCTTGGAGGTCCTGACGACCTAGGCTGTGGGCGGATAGCCAACCCGAAGAACCACGGGTTGTGCTAAGCCCTTCCCACTTAGGCCTTGCGACCTGCTGCACCTTTTGGAAGCTCGGGCCAATGGCTACTTCAGGGAGCTGCTTCCTTTGGTCTAATAACTGATATGCTTCTGAGAGGCTGCACCCACAAGAAAGTCAAAACACGCTTCGATGGAGATCAATCTTCCAGCGTGGGTGTCGAGAAGATTGAAGGCTGCACTTCGACGAAGACTGCATTCTTTGTAGATCCCTCTAAGTTTTGTCGAATTTGTACTAGATCCTTTGTAGAAGAACATAATTAGTCCCTTATGTATAGTCCTGATGTGTCTGTTCTAGACTTTGGTAGACATGACAATAAAGGGACTTCTATTCATATCTTCTGTTTTTTCTTTTTAGCACTGAGCCTCAGTCTTTTGCATCTTCTGCGCTTTGGCGAAGGGATGTCTTCAGCTGAGATTTTTCATGCTTCTACAATGTTGTCTTTATTTACATGTTACAAGTTCTCCTATTATAGCCGATCACATGTCTACTAGATTTTTAAAATCACTTGACATAGTCATATCTCTTATCATATTGCAACCGTTATTTTTTGTTGCAATTACAAATTCTAGTTGTTATTTTCTTATTTTCATGTCTTTCCATATTTGTCATTTCCATGTTTCAGTAACTGTAAGTTGTAGGGTTGTACTTTGCTCCTTTCATGATTGGATCGTTGCAGGTGAATTGACTGAGGAGGAGTTGCTTTGCGATTCATACTATGGATCTGCCACTGAGATGCTAGCCAATATCCCAGAGGATGTCCCTTCTGGGAAATACACTATAGCTTAGTGCTTAGCATACATTTCGCTTTTGAACTTGGTTTGTAATAAATAGTTAACATTCATTTTGTCGAATTTGTTTCCAGTTTACTCGTGCTTTGCGAATGTAACTAAGTGACATCTTTGGATATATTTCTAATTTATCTCTATATAGTTGCTGTGATAAATCTGATTGACACAATTTAAAGATAATTAAAAGTTTAGAACAGCTTACTATGCTATGTCTTATAGCGTAGGCTGGATGTGTCTGACACGTATCCGAATATTCGGGAGTGGGTCGTGACACCAAATAAGAAGGTTGGTTTCTTGTAGGGAGCCTAATCCATACTTAAGAAGGGTTCACCGTTCACCAAGCATAGCAGATTCCTTTCATCTTGGGACTGTAGTAGAGCTCTTTTGGTAGCAGGTAAGTCGTACTGCGGGAAGTTGACATGAAAAAGATCTTATTGGTATTCAGATACCCGAAAAGCAGAAGCTAATATCTCAATATGAGGATCTTCCCTTAGATCAACTTCAAAAAAAACATGAATAAAAATCATGAAAGAGTGTTCTGATAAATTAAGAAAATTTAAGTGATTTTTAGCTCTGCGCAAATCATAAATGTCGCAATACACAGAGTGATAGTCTCTAAATTGCGTACGCAGTATGATAATCTCTAAATTACGCATGCAGTATGATAGTCTCTAAATTGCGCATGCAATGTGACAGTTTCTAAATTGTGAATGAACTATGACATTTCTCTAGTTGGCGTATGCACTATGACAATTTTCTCGTTTGCATATGAAGCATGAGTCCTTCAATCAATATTTTATGCATGTGATTATGACTCGTGCAGCAGGATAATATGCTTATTTTTTTGAGTTATGACACAAAATGTACTGCGCACTCTGAAGGAATAAAAGAAGTGCGCTATGCGATTCACGATTTTTAACCGACACTCTAAAAGACGTGGTTCATTTTTAGAATTTGTGCAGCGCCATCCAACACTCTGATAGAGGCGGTCGATGCTGACTAGGGTCAATGCTATAAGCAAATAGCGCTCGTCTTCCCCGACCGATTATTCACCTTCGAGAGCAGGGTTGGCCTCCTTGGCTCTCGCCGATGACGGCGCATGTCTTGGTGCCCTCAGCGGTAACGCTCGCGACAAAGTTTCGGCGACGCCTTTGCCTTTGTCAGTGGTGGATCTCCTTGTTGCCATTGTCGATGTTTTAAGAACTTGAAAGAAGAAGAAGAAGAAGAAGACGAAGAGTATTCGAAAAAAAGAATTTCTAAGTAAAAAACTCTCTATCCTCTCCATGGGCTATTTATAGCCTAAAGCTTGTATGTAACGGATTGCATAAATTGTGCACTAAGCAGCGGGTCGGTTAGGATTCTGCATGCGCAAAATCTCATGAAATTCTTCTTATTCAAAGTATTTCAAATTTCAAAAATTTTGAAAATTTGAAAACTTTGAAAAGGGTCTTGTAGAAGCTTTAAAAATGCCAAAAGAATGGAATACACTATTGACAAATGGCGCCAGGCCATATCCATCAAAATAGCGTACGACATCAAATAGCTTCCAGCATCAAATGGTGCACACTATCAAATGGTGCCTGATTGCCACGTGTGAGACTACTCGAGAAGCTAAGTCGTCAGTCATAATGACTAAAAACACAACAGTCGAGGAAGACCCTTTTGAATCCCGAGCCCACGGCGTTCGAGAAGATTGTGTTAGATCCGTCACAATAATGGTTGTCAGTTACTCTGCACCATTTAACATGGGCGCTGAAGTAACCGAAGCCTCACAAAATCAACACTCAGCGCATTTTGCAAGTTTGTGCTCCTCAAACACTATGCGCCAATCATCAATTGGCGCCAATCAATCAACTATCATCCAGAAGCAGTTAAAGATGACGTGGCGCACATGCCACTAATCTCGAAAAACATACACGCAACACTGCCCATGACCAAGCACACTTCTCTTATAGAATGTTATGCGTCTCATGTAGTTAAGCTAACCATTCGCGCAAGTGGATAAAACGGTGTATGGTGTGCCAAAAAAATACAAAATCAACCTGTTTTGTACTGGGCGCCAATCATTGCAACTAACTAAAAGTTATCATAAAACTCTATATATATAGAGTTCAAAATCATTTTTCAAGTCATCATTAATGATCATAGTCTTCCAACAAGGCTTCCACAGCATGTTCCAACGCATTTCTTCTCCGACGTCGCATCGTCCAAGGGATAAAGTGATCGTCTTCTGATCATATTCCTAAAGTTGTACTTCCCCATAATCAAATTGTACTTTATACTTTTCATTTCTTAGTTTGTATTTAAGTTTTCTCGAGAAACTTTTGTTTTTGCAAACAACATTAAGTAGATATATATTGAATCATACAACATACAATTTAGTGTTCTTACTGTCTTGCCTTAGGATCAGTTTTATGGCAAATTTGAAAGCAGTAAAGCAGTGTATTTCATGGCAAGCATGTTATGTTTCATTCAAGCAAGCAAGTTAGGGGTGAGCACTATTCGGTTTTGAACCGAAAATCGAACCGAACCGAACCGAATAAGAGATTCGGTTCGGTTTGGAAAAAAATCGGTTCAGTTTCGATTTTGAAAATACTAAATTTTCTTATTCGGTTTCGGTTTTGGGTTTCGGTTTCGGTCCAAAACCGAAAACCAAATAAGAAAATTTAGTATATATTTTTTGTTTCGGTCCAAAACCGAACCAAATAAGAAAATTTAGTATATATATATATATATATATATATATATTTTTTATATATATATATATATGTATATATATATATATATATATATATATAGAGAGAGAGAGAGAGAGAGAGAGAGAGAGAGAGAGGTATTAATTATAGGTATATACTAAATATATATAGGTATATACTATAGGTATATATATATATATAGAGAGAGAGGTATATACTATAGGTATATAATAAATATATCTAGGTATATTTAGTTATTATATATATTAACAAAATAACACAAAAAACCCCAAAAACCGAATAAATCGAAAACCGAACCGATTTAATTCGGTTCGATTCGGTTCGGTTATTGACCAATTCGGTTCGGTTTCGGTTTTGCTTATTCGGTTTCGGTCGAATTCGGTTTTCGGTTATTCGGTTCGGTTGGAACCGAATAAACCGAATACTCACCCCTAAAGCAAGTAAGAATACAACATATATATCATGTGTTCCTTCGTGGCGCGACTTCTTCCAACATCGACGTACTCTATTGCACCGACATAAGATGAATGCACCTACCATCTTTCCATGTCATGTTATAAGTGCTCATTGTACAGGATCTCTGTGTGCCTAAACTGTCAGCCCACTGGCCCCTATCTATATGAACAACACTGACATTCATAGACTTCAAAATAGACTTATGTTTTCCAAATGCATTGCGATGCCACCCATTCAGCCTAGGTTACAATCCTTACTGAAGGTCCCGCAATGCTCGCGATCCCTTGTCACGATAAATATTCCTCCTAGGCCGAATAGTCCCGATGCCCCGGCGCGCCTGTCCGAGGAAAAGCCCGTGCACGAACTAATTTACAGTCCATTTGATCATGCAACACGCACTCCTCATACAACCAAACATAGTCTTGAGTCAAAAACTCAGACTTTATATCGTCTTGCATTTCTCTTTATTTCAATGATCTCACTCTTTCTATGTTCTCAGATTCTTTGTATGATTTCATTCTTCATTTCAATCTTCTATGTCATCATGCCCCAATTCAATGTTCGTCAAGCGAATGCCCCGAAGGTCCCGAACATTCCGAGGCACCATGCCACATTTGATAGTTCCATCATATTCATGCCACAAATGTTCTATTCGCAACGAAGCCATCTTTTATAATTCTTGTGCACGTACGTACGCTTTGAGACCATTGTTCTCTATTCATCGAGTCGTGCATGCGATGAATGCCTCGATACCATAATTCTATATTTTTATGCCTTTGTATTCAATGTCTATGTCTCATGCACTAGGGCATGTGCCACGATAGTCTTTTAATGTGCTAGCCGTCTAACTCGTGCACCGGGGCACGAATGACTTGTGCGCTGAGGCACTCATCGATATAGTTATCCCATGTTCTTATGGCTTGCGCACCGAGACGCTCGCCGTTGCGGTATTTCGATGTTCAATAGTAACTCGTGCATTTGGTGCACGTTTCATTTCAATTATTCTATCTAGTGTTCAACACGCACTATGATTTCTCTCGATCGAGCCATGACCGTGGACTCGACAAGTTAACTTTAGCATACAACGGTACATTTTACTTAGGCATAAAGGAGTAGGAAAGAAGGGTCAATGTCCTTCCACCTTAAGTCGATACGCCTTGTCATTTTGCCGAGCCGATGTGGCTCGATTTCATAACTTTGTTGCACAGCCAACTCTTCTGACTAAGCCATTTGAGAACTTCGTGCTTCGTTGAATTATCCGATCGATTTGTCTTATCATGCCTATGCCTCAGTCCGTTGTGAGGCAATGATTTGGTTTTGCGGACTCCCACCTTAAGCCGATACACCTTGTGCATTGCATCGATTCAATTTTTTAGAATCTTTGACCCGACTCAATGCTTTCTCTCGGCCAACTTAACACTTGTATCGATCTTACTCGATGCATTCCTCGGGTCAATGTAACTCTTTGCATCGATTCACATCGATACGTATTTTGGGTCAACGTAACTCTTCGAGTCAACGACTCAGCATAATGCACCGCACGGAACGGTGCATTGCAGTGGTGTTGATATGGTGGTGATGGAGACGTGTCACTCCTCCTCCTGGATATTTTATTTTTTAATTTTATTTTCAGTTAGAAATGTGTTTTTATCGTACAAAAGACATTTTAATTAATAAAGGAACCTGCCAAACTATTTTACATGTTTTGTTTTTATAAAGAGATATTTTAGATTTATTACTTATTTTCAAGGCTGGACAATAAGTTTCAAATCTTATTTAATATGGCTTATTATTTCAAAGAATTATTTTTAGATATTTATTATTGTTTGTTGAGTATTAAATTTATATTGGACTAGATGTATTTTAGAATATCATTAGTAACATATAGTATTAAAGTTTTCACTTCGATTGATTTTGAATACTTTAGTGTCTATTATTTTGATAAGAATTAATTTAGTTTTGGTCGATCTATTAATAATTTCTTGGTTATCCTTGGATAGGATACTAAAGGATTGGATAAACAAGTATTTAAATTTATATTTAGATAAATATTTAAATTAGTTTAGATACTAATCCAGAGAAATAATCTCCGAAAACATGTTATCATTATTTTATTTTGTGCTTCAAAACTAATTCAAGTTTTAATGTTTCTATGTATAAATAATTAGTTAGAGGCTGCCATATCTTGGTTTCCTTTGGGTCCTCTTAATGGACTTTCCAGTCTTTGGGCCCAAGATTTGGATTATATATATAATATAGTAAAATGGGTTGACTTTCATTTGAATAATTACTTTCTAAAACTATGAATGGCTCTTAATAAAGTTTATATGGGTATTACAGTATAAATATTTTTCTAAAAATATTTTATCGACATATTTTTTTAGATGAAGATTTGAATTATAAAAAATACTTTATAGTATCTGATAACCTAGAATATCATTTCGGTTGTTTTGATAAACATTAAATATTATTGCAAAGCTATTATGCTTATCTCCTATTTGATTTGGATCTAAATTTACGTGATTTCGTTACATAAAAATATCCAGTGCTGATTTTACATTACTATTATTATTATCCATTAATGGAAAAGGAATAGGTTAATTGTATTAAACTTGATTTGATTTAAATCTTTACTGATCTTAAATCCCGAATAGGATAAAACTCTCCCAAAACCAATCCTGGTCCATACGCTCTCCAATATGAGTCATATATATACTTTGCCATCATAGTAACTCATCCGCTCCTCTGCCATGACCTCTCTACGGTCGACACCATCCCAACCAGCCATCCAATATCCAATCACAAATCCGAGCCGTCCCCGACCTTCATCGCAAACGAAACCAAACCACCGCCATCTACCTGCTTCTCGTCGGCACACCATCGTCATCATTACCATCAGGGATTGCAGCCCCCATCCACCTGCAAGACGACCCAACTCACCCAGGCCATCCATCGTCACCACAAATACCTGTCACCACCGCTACCTCCGTCACAGCACCCCCCACCGTCAGTATTACCGTCGCGCCACCTCGAGCGCACCTCACTAGCCGTCACCCTCTCGGCCGGCCATCTCCCACCATCCCAAACCAACGCCGCCGTCCTCGTCTAACCCAGGCCCTGCTGCAACTTCGACCGCACCGCTCTGGTACGAACGCTGTCGCACCTGACTGCTCCGCTAGGTCGGGATCTTTTCCGCCGTACCTCCAGCGCTCGACCACCTGCGCCAGATCCGGGCACCGCTTCCCAAGCCACCGCTCGAGGGATCTACGATCAGACGAACCATCGCCCTTGCCGTCTTCTCCTCCGCCCTCTGCCGTGACCGTACGCCACCGCAGGCGAACGACGGTCCGCCACCAAGATGAGCCCCTGCTAGAGGGTTTTGCTTCTCCATCACAGAACCAGTGATTATCGAGGTTTCTTGCTCGATTTGGGAAAGATGAGGCCGGTTTTCTGAGGAAACTTCGACTATCAGACTCGCCAGTCCGATCGTGACTGGACCGCCGCTGCTGCATGACCGCTACTGGTCATAGCGGACACTGCGTCTCCTCCGGCGTCTCAGGCGAGCACCCCAGCGCATGGCGATCGGCGCCCATCGCCAACGAGGTGGTCAGCTCCGTCCCCAGTGCCTCCGTGCCCCTCTCCGGAGCAGCGCCACCGTGCCTCGCCCCTCTTCAGCGAGCCACGCCGATCGTCTTGGCCGCCGAGCATCTCACTGACTGGTGAGTTTTCCTCCCTCTCTATAAAAAAAACCCCTCTTCTCAAATGGAGAAGAAGACTCCCTTATTGCATTTTAGACGCTCTCTTTCCTTCCAATTATTGAGCCTATGACTGCGTTTTAAAGGAAAGAGTTTTCTGAGTTTATATTAATTAGACTTTATGTTAGTAATTACAATTAGCTTATTTTGTAGTTTATCATTATAAATATTTAGTAAGTGGTAGGTTAAATATTTGGTTAAGAGTTATTTAGTAGAAACCTTAGTAAAATATAGCTAGTAAACATTTTATTAGAAATTAACTAAGTATTGTTTCATTATCATTAATAATTTAAGTAATCCTATTATTATTATTCTTAATAATTTGAGTTATTTATTAACTATTATTAAATGACTAGTTTAATATTGTTATTTATTATTATAAAAATGTCTTTAAATTTTAATAAGGTACTTTAAATATGGTTTTGACCCAAATGAGTTTCTAGATTTTCAAATGGTTATTATTTTTTAGTATCAGTATATTTTTATTATTAGTATATAAATCATATATGCCCAAATACTTCGGGTTAAATAAGTCTCTTGGAAATTTGGTATCTTTAATAAAATATAAATATTTTCTTAAAATAAGTAGTTCTTAATATTAATTTTAAAGGTTGTAAATATATGTTTCCTACAAAGTTATTAATAGGGAAAATGATCTTTCGTGGACCTTTATATTATTATCATATATAGGTTTATAATAAATTCTAAATAGATTATAAGTATTTTCCAATATATATATATATATATATATATATATATATATATATATATATATATATATATATATATATATATTTTTTTTTTTTTTTTTTTCTATTAAGAAAACTCTTTCATATTTCCTCTTAGATTAATCTTAAAACGTAACTGATCTTTTCTTCATATGTTTCCCGCAATTTGAGACTTCTTTACATCGACCCTAGTCAATGTGGCTATACTGGACTCAATGGAAATGTCAATTTTACCAGCAAAGGACCGCAGGCAAGTACACTTTCTGATTGCTTTTCGATTCATAGTAGTCTATACATTTCATGTTTATACATATGTCTTGCTGCTTGTTAACACGCTCGTCACACGGAGTATTCGGGAGGAAAAATATCTTAGTAGACATGTGGACTACCCAGAAATATACCCCGTGTCTTTCGTGGAGAATAGCAGCTGCACATGACACGTACAGGGTACCGAATTTACCCCCTAGCTGTTCACATGTCGAAACTGATATTTCACACAACATAGATAATTATCTTTTATTTATTTTTCCTTGTCTTCTCCACCGTGACATGTCATCAGTACCTTCTAGTTTTTATCTCTCATATGCTATTTTCATGTCTTGTTAATTCTATTGTGTTTTCGCATTGCCGTCGGTTTGTGTGCTTGTTCCATTCCTGACTGGAAACCAACATTTTTCAGGTTAGCTGTGGCTTCACTTAGCGTGGGAGATACGGGTGTACTTGCAGACCAAACCTAGACTTTAGATAGATGTTGTAGCCATTTTAAATATATATGAATTTTGTATTTTCTTTGAAGTATAAATGTTGTAAATGTTAAAACTGTTGTAATAAACTTAGAAATGTGAATGAGCAGCAAATAATATATTTTGTGATTTTGAGCATTTGTTTCTTGCGGGCTTGACAGCGTTCTACCGCCGACTCTGTGGCGTACGCTGGCTTGGATACGTCTCGTATCCGAAAAAGCGGGTGCGGGTCGTGACAAGACGATGAGGTGCTGATGGTGGTGTTGAAGGGCTGACAGCGAGGTAAATGTCGAGTTCGAGTTGAACTCACGACGGCGATAGGTCGACTAGGGCTCGAAATGAGCGACAAAAGTCTGTTGTGGTGATGCAGTGTTGGGGAGAAGGAAGACTGTGGTGGTTTGGGGAAATAGGGAGGGATACGTCGGTGGTCAGGAACTGCACTGGAAATGCAATGCTGCCGCAGTGGAGGCAGGAATAGTGGTGAGTCGAACAAGGTGGCTGATCTAATTGTCAGCCGACTGTAAGGGTCAAGTGGCTGACTCATAGCAAGGGAAGACTCATCGGACATAGGGCTGGACATGGCTAGATTAAGTTTAAGGTTAGGGTTTTGGCTGGAATTAGAAATTATGGTTAGAAACTTATATGGATTTGAGGATTGTGTCGTGTCCGAGTTATCGGATACAGCGGGGAAAATGTATATGTAAATAGAAAATAAAAAATAGTGGAGTGGTACGGACACGGACATGATGCAGGACACATGATTGGTTATGGTAATTGTGAATAGGTTGTGGGAAGAAAATAGAGGAAAGCTCCTCTATATATAGGAGAGGGGCTTCCTATACATGGAAGGATTAAAATTTGATCAATCTTCCCATAAATCAAATAATATTTAAATATAACCAAATCTATAATATTTGATAACAATAATGAATTTAAATAAATACCAAGTATTTATCAAATAACTTCTAAAATATTTCTATTAATATCAAATCGATATATATATATATATATATATATATATATATATATATATATATATATATATATATATAAAAATATATATATAAATATAGGGATATATATTTATTTGGATTGTAGGGATATATATTTATTGTAGAAGAAATATATTTGTTTAATTATGTAGAAATTATATATATATATATATATATATATATATATATATATATATAATATATATCGATTTGATATTGATATAATATATATATATATATATATATATATATATATATATATATATATATATATATATATATATATATATATATATATATATATATATATACATATTAATCAAAGATTAAATCAAATCTAACTATAATTTTGGATAACAATATAAATTTGATTAATACTTAATACTAAAATAATTTAAACATAAATCGTACATACATCCAAAAACTAACTAGAAATAATTTTGTAAAATATTTATAACTACTTTATAGAAACTCAAATCATAATATATTTGCCTAAGACAAAATAGTTGACAAATACCTTTGCCAATCAAAATATATTTATACGAATTCAAGTAACAATATTTTCTAACTAAAAAAATTTAAAACTAAATAAATAAAAATAAATAATAGATAATTTAGGAAGTGGGTTTATAAATCTACCCACCTTAGAAAAATTTCGTCCTCGAAATTTCAAAGGATATGATTAGGCACGACTACGAATATAATCAAGAAACGATATGATAAAAATTAGATAAGCATAATCGCGGATAGATTTGAAACCTAAGATGTGATTGGCACGATCAACTTATAGTGAAATGGTCTAGTCAACGACCAAAATGTCTAACGACGATTCGAAATTGTTTGGCACGATCATTAACCAAAATCATTTAGGCACGATTATATAATCATAATCTAGGTATGTTTATCAATCTAGTGGAAGTTAGTCAAAATAGGTTTAAAAGATGACGATTCGAAAATAGAAAAGTAAGAAATAAAGAAAGAACGACCAGTTTATTGAGAAGATGGTAACAAAAAATAAGGCACAAAATCAATATGGAAAACTAATAGTCATATGCCAATAAAAGATATAGCATCTATAGTATCTGAAAACCATAAGCACATTCGAAGTCATTTTATCGAGAATTTATGCCTCGCCAGTGTATATGTGGCTGCAGTAAACTCTTGGTTCCATGATAAAATAAGAATTCGGTATCAAAAACTCTATCAGCTCTATCCAATATTGACATAACAACTCAAAGGATCAATTAATGCAATTAGGAGGACATAGTTTTAATATTATTCGATAACCTATGGTTACTTGAAATTATTTCAACTTAGGGGTCATGCCTTGCCATTGTGCTGCTGGTTGCAGTGAACCCTTGGTCTCCACCATTCAAATAAATGGGGACAATGCGCATCTGCCTTGCCATTGTAAGTCATCAAAAATTATTCCAACTATATCCATAAGAATTTCAAAGGAGCTTCTTAAAATTCAAACAAGTCAATCATGATAGAAAAAGTGTAAGTATTTGTCCTTGAAATGAAAGTATCAATTTTGAAAATCAAACGATCGATTAGGAAAAAAACGATCGAAGATAAGAGAAATATAAATCATATATATCTTAAATTTCAAAAAAATGACTCAGAATAAATATATGGATAATTGAATCAAGTTAGGCTTAAAACTCAATAGATGGAAATAGAATATTGATGCTTAGAAAAAAAATTACTATGGCCAATGGGAATTAAATACAGACTTTACAATAGGATGATAATGATTAGAGAAGAAAAATAAGATTGCACAAATGATCAAAACTAGGAATTGAATCCTAGGAAGTCCTAATTTACCAAGTAAATAGTCTACCCACCTTTGATCATACCATCATATCAAAACACAATGGTATATCCTTCTGTAAAAGATTTCTAACTAAATCATATGGCCTTTGTAGCAATATTAACTACCCAATAGTCAAATTGAATAAGTGACTCCTATTCCTAGTCATTCTCCTAAAATTAAACCAATCCTAATTGTGAATGAGCATTTTCTAGTCGCAGGCTTACAGTAGTACGACTAATATAGGTACTACCACAAGTTCGCACAATTTGCGAAGACTGACCTGCATGGGCCACCAAAAAAACTTGTCACGAATTGCACCCATTTTTTGGAATACGAGTGCGTGTGCAAGCCCAACCTACGCTACAACATCGACGGTTGTACGCTGTTTAGGTTTCAATATCAAACTCAAATACAAGAAAACATATATAATTGCTTATTTATCATAGTTATTTTATTTACAAATTTAATAATACAATAAAATAATAGTAGGAAACAAATCTGCTAAACAATAAAAGAAACTAACTAATTTATCTAGAATCTACGGTCGGCCTCCAAGATCTCTTTCTCCCCTCTATAGTCCATAGTGCAAAAGTAGGAAGCATGCCAAGTCACCTACAACGATCCAGTCAGGAAAGGAGCAGAGTACAACCTATTGCATAATGTAACTTAATACAAAATAATCTAGACAATATTAGAAAATAAAGAAAACATTTGTATGAAACAGAAGCAATAAACATGTATAAGAAAATCACTAGCAGGAACAAGTAGAACAAGACAACTGAATCACGAACATTAAAGACTAACGGACATAGTGCATTTGAAATACCTTTCGACATATGAACGGCTGAGCTAATAGGGCACATCATACGATGGCTATCCACATTTTTTATGTGGCTAACCCATACGTGAGGTGTATGACTTAGCTATCCACATTAACATTCATTGGGGTTTTTTTACATATCTAATAGATTTTCCCTCCCGACTCACTAAACAGTCAATAAATGAACAATAATACAATCAAGCCTACCGTATCACATTCGTGTCCCAATATGATATCAAACAAAACATAATAAAAGACAATATTATAATGTAATAAGCACAAAAACAATAGTGTACTTGCCTTAATTAAGTTGCAGTTGTTGTGTGACTTGATCATGTTGGCACAGAATAGTCGCATATATCAAAAGTATGCAAGACGGCCTCTAATGATGGAACCGACACTGTCATTGGGTCCAGGGCAGTCCGATTAGCGTAGGGTCAATATGAAGTAGTCAGAATCACAAAAAATATGAACATATGACTAGTCACGATCAAGATGGATAACCGAAGGAAATTTATTATAATCATTTTAAAGAATAGTTTTGATATTCAAAAACTTATTAGTCAAAATATTTTAGATAAATATTTTGACTAACTATAGAAAATCATATCTAAGTCAAAATTATTATTTAACTAGATAAAAATTATTATAATAATATTTTTAAGGTTAAGAAGCTATATTTAAAATACCAAAAAATAATATAATATTTATTTTAGGAGTTCTAAATTCAATATTGAAAATCAATATATGGCCCAAGGCCAATATTATACATATAATTTAGAAGAACTATATATTTGAAGGGTTGCTAGAAATGCTAATAATACCATTTTTCTAAGTTAAAACAATATCTTAAAATAATATAATAGTATAATTTAGAAAATACTAATAGACTTCACCAAGGTAAATAATAAAATACAAATAACAGTAATAAAGATAATAATAAATAATAACAACAAATATATACTAGTATACTTATACTAAGTAGTATACTTTAGTTAATACTCAATATAAAATATAAATAAGTAAACATATATCATCTCTCTCTCAACCCTCTTAATTCTTTTTTTTCCAGAGAACACAAAAGAGTGAGCGAGGAGGAAATGAGGGCTCTCCTCGGCGCATGTGTGGGGCTTGGCTCCGCGGAGGGGAGAGATCTTTGTCGCGGCTTACGGCGTGGTCGTCGGGTCAGCTCGAGGAAGGGTTGTTCACCGGTCGGCATTCTCGTTGATGAGGGCTCGACTACAAGCGACCGGGGAGGACAGTGATTGGAGGTTGGCGCTCCACGACGGTGCTGGAGTGCAGCAGACCAATGCGGTCGTGGTGGGTTACTCGGGAAATGACTGTTTGCCATGCGTTACTTCTCTAGTCGCCAAAGGATGGTTCGTTGGCGGCTCGTGGTCAATACGGCTAGGGTCGAGTCAACTGAAGATGGCCATGGCAAAGAGATCGGGCTCGAGATGGCCGAGATTGACTTCATCTGCGGTACCCGACGCTGGATCGGTCAAAACAGAGAGGTGGAGACGAGGTCGCCGATGGAGACTCGATCGAGGCGACGGTCAGGTAAGTGGGTCGAGGTTGTCGTAATGGTAGCGGTGGTGGTTGGGTCATGATGGTATTGGTTTTGGTGATATGGGCTGCGGGTGGTGGTGTTGATATGGTGGTGATGGAGAAGATGAGGTGGTGCTGGTGGTATTGGCGAGGTCAATGCCAAGTTTGAGTCAAACTCACGTCGGCGATACGTCTGTAGTGCCCCGTCCCGCTCAGTCAATCGGAGGAATCGAAACGCCGACGGCGTTCGGCCTTAGCCTTGCAACGGCTGCTGGAAGACATCGCTCAGTCGAGACGACCGCTCGCTCAGGTATGGTAGTTTCGGTGAACTTGCCTCATCTTAGCCTTTACATAATTAAATCACATGTTTTCAACTTGCACAAGTAGGCTTGATAATAAAAGAGACGAATCCACATAGCTAAAGAAATAATCCCGACGGGTCGAAATGAGTTAGAACATGGAAAAAAGTCCAACAGTCGGCTTAGAGTTGGTGCACGGTGTGCTTTGAAAATGGCACTCGGTCCTTCGTCCCGTGGCTTGGGAGAAGGAAAGTTAGTCTTCGGTGCAAAAGCTAAGAGTTAGCCTAAGTCATAGGCGTCGCCCGCTTAAATGCTTGATAAAGCATGCACGCTTCCACTGCACAAGGCATGGCATAGCCTTCGCTCGTCCCTTGGGTTAAGTTGTAGGCTTGAGTAAGTTAGGAAAAGTTATGCCGGTCGACCTAAGTCATTCCAAGTGCTGTCCCGCTCATTCTGCGGTTGTCAAGTTAAGTAGTCCCACGATCTCAAGGCCCGTCGACTTGGGCAGGAGTGTCACACAGAGCACGATTGGCTTAAGGCACGATGCACGGGCTTAGTGTCTAAGGCAAGGATCACAATTGATTCAAGGTGAGTTTTGAGAAAGGACTATCAAATAGGCATTCATGAGTTGAACCAAATGATAGGGTAACAAGGAAGGAAATGCTCGCGACCGTGGGTCGTCGAGGGGTCTCAAGGAAAGGAATGCTCGCGACCGTGGGTCGTCGAGGGGTCTCAAGGATATAAGTCTTGGGTTTGGTTCTAAATTCTGCTGCTATTATTCAATGTCTCTGCTTGGGACTTCTGTGCGACGACCCCGTCGCAGCCGCTGAAATCGGCCGTTATAGAACCCGCCTTGTACGAGCGCAATCTAGGCTCGTGCGACATCATGCCTTAGCGAGAACGATCGCTCCTACGGGAGCAGGGCGTGACATAATGGTGAGCACGGCTTTACGTCCTTGGACTATCGATTGAATTCTTTAACTCGTTGTTTCCGCAAACTCTGTTGCTTTCCAAGTTGATATCGTTGGTGCGCTCTCTCTCAAATGTTCCACGGGATGTCCATACAATAAGTCTATCTATTTTGCAAAACGTAGGAGAACAGTTTTTGTCAAAAACAAAACGATGGTTCGCGTAAGCACGGTTGGCTAAGTCGGACTGGGCACATACACCAAAGTTGTGTCGACCCTAGCAAAGTCGAGTGCGGGATTCGAATTATGGTAAGCAAGAATGAGTTGAACTCGATTGAGTAAAATGAGATGACTATCGATAGGGGTGTTATCGAACGGCGATGTTATCGTCGGTGCGATATAGATGAGCGTACTTGGGAATTGAGGAATGGTTCGAACAAAAAATTCGAAGAAGTCTATTTTGAATCGAGTGATAAGTTGAGAATTTGTCAAATGACTTCATTCCTGAGTGGTGTATGTGATAGTCTCAGGAATGTCGATCGATCGATTGAGGATTCGGGGTATCAGTGAGTCTATCAGCAAGTGTCGCACATATGCAAAGCCTTAGATCGAGTGCGATTGAATGAGTCATTGTCTGGAAGTTTGATAAGTGGATTCGAATAACTTAGAAATTGACGCGCACGGAACATGTACGGGATTAAGGATTATGCGAAGTATGAAACGCAAGAATGATTGAGTAGGTGAAATCGAATTGAGGAAAAGTTAGGGTGTACAAATGGATGACTTGATCGAGGAAATTGATACGGATCGTATAGAAAATAAAAAGTTGAATTTTGATGTTACGCAATGACTCTAAGGATTGGATTGAATGTTACTCGACGATTGAGTTAGCAAGGAATGTTGCGAATTGAGTAAATGCATTGGCCGATGACTTAAGATAGACGAATGAACAATACGTGAAATTGGTTCGAAAAAATTGATGTCGTGAATGATTCAAGGGATAATGATCGAACTTGAATTTGAATGTCGGGAAGATTATCCAGTCGGATGATAGCATCATTCGCACGACTCAGAACTTGTTGCAAAGGAAGATCGTCAGGTTACGCATGTCATCGATGGTATTGAGGCATATCAAAGATCGATATGCGATAACTCGGGGGTACTCTGACTTGGCAATTGACGATCGTGCAAGTGTTATTGTTCGGTTGGATGCGATACTTAGGATTTTGATCGAGATGAATGTTGGATGAAAATGATCATGTCTTGATGGTTACGTTGATAGCCACAACGTCGACAATTTTGTCTTACGCGAGCACAACTCCAGCCTCGTACATGCGTTGTATCGGATTTGGGGCGATTGTTTCGCGTGAGCGCTGACATGGTGATTCATGTCGCGGGAATGATCGAACTCGGAAAATCAGGACGCGGCAACTTTGATTGTTCCGACTTGTTGGCTTGATGCGAAGGTGAACTCGAGGATTTATAGGACTTGCGATTGATGATTGAATAGACTTGAGGATTGAGTAGGTCTAATCCGCACATCGAGAATGAATTAGTCTAGACGCAAAATAAGAGTTACGTCCCGATGAGGATAATTATCCCGTAGGAGCGTGTATGGTGATTCATGCCCGTCGTAGATAATCTGACTCGCGTGAGATCGGGGCGCAACGTATTGTTAAGCTAGACGACCTTGTGATCGATTGCATGAATTGGAATAGATGACTTAGGGAATATGAAGTGCAAATTATGGTTTAGCGATGAATTATGCCGTAGCGTGCTTGACTTGGAAGGATTGATAGGCGTATTAGTTCGAAGAAATAGACTATGCGAAATGGCTTGATGGACGAGCGATATCTATAAGTCAAGGATTTGGTTGAAACATGAGTTATCGTAGGATGGCTTGGCTGAACGACTCGGACCCCGTGCGACAAAATGTTAGGCTGTATGAAGGCAATCTATGCTCGAAGTTTAGAAATCGGAGTGATGCAAACTTGGATAGAAAACCCCGTACTATCAACTTGGTTTGACCTTAGGATGGGGTCAGTGTTGATATCGTTATTTGGGAACTATGATTCCAATACTGACGAAAAGACATAGCCTAGCAGTTAGGCAGACGTTCCGGTTCGGAGCGATAGGAATGTGAAGGCACCACTTATGAGGCTCGATTGACATACATGTATATCAAGGACGCTTGAATTCGTGCACGATCCGACTCGAATGGTGATGGCGGGATTCGCTATCATGAGGCTTGGTTAAAATGCATATATTTTGGGGACGCCTAAGATATGTGCACGATCCATACTAAGTGATACATTGAATTCAAGTAAGATTTGAGGAACGAGGAAGTATCGAGGATTTTGAGATCGTAAGTTTTGAAGAAAGGATTGAGGGTAGCACGAGCGTGGCTCGGATTTTGAGTAAGGCATAGGAGAATTGTGTGCGAGAGTTCTTGAATGTTGAGTAAAGTGATAAGTCGATAAGTATACTCAGTTAGTTTCGAGGACAAAACTTTTTCTGAGTGGTGTATGATGTAGTGCCCTGTCCCGCTCAGTCATTCGGAGGAATCGAAACGCCGACGGCGTTCGGCCTTAGCCTTGCAACGGCTGCTGGAAGACATCGCTCAGTCGAGACGACCGCTCGCTCAGATGCAGTAGTTTCGATGAACTTGCCTCATCTTAGCCTTCACATAATTAAATCACATGTTTTCAACTTGCACAAGTAGGCTTGATAATAAAAGAGACGACTCCACATAGCTAAGGGAATAATCCCGACGGGTCGAAATGAGTTAGAACATGGAAAAAGGTCTAACGGTCGGCTTAGAGTTGGTGCACGGCGTGCTTTGAAAATGGCACTCGGTCCTTCGTCCCGAGGCTTGGGAGAAGGAAAGTTAGTCTTCGGTGCAAAAGCTAAGAGTTAGCCTAAGTCATAGGCGTCGCCCGCATAAATGCTTGATAAAGCATGCACGCTTACACTGCGCAAGGCTTGGCATAGTCTTTGCTCGTCCCTCGGGTTAAGTTGTAGGCTTGAGTAAGTTAGGCAAAGTTATGCCGGTCGACCTAAGTCATTCCAAGTGCTGTCCCGCTCATTCTGCGGTTGTCAAGTTAAGTAGTCCCACGATCTTAAGGCCCGTCGACTTGGGCAGGAGTGTCACGCAGAGCACGATTGGCTTAAGGCACGATGCACGGGCTTAGTGTTTAAGGCAAAGATCATAATTGATTCAAGGTGAGTTTTGAGAAAGGACTATCAAATAGGCATTCATGAGTTGAACCAAATGATAGGGTAACAAGGAAGGAAATGCTCGCGACCGTGGGTCGTCGAGGGGTCTCAAGGAAAGGAATACTCGCGACCGTGGGTCGTCGAGGGGTCTCAAGGATAGAAGTCTTGGGTTTGGTTCTAAATTCCGCTGCTATTATTCAATGTCTCTGCTTGGGACTTCTGTGCGACGACCCCGTCGCAGCCGTTGAAATCGACCGTTATGGAACCCGCCTTGCACGAGCGCAATCTAGGCTCGTGCGGCATCACGCCTTAGAGAGGATGATCGCTCCTACGGGAGCGGGGCGTGACAACGTCGACTAGGGCTCAAAAACGAGCGACGGAAGTCTGTTGTGGTGATGCAGTATTGGGGAGAAGGAAGACTATTGTGTTTTGGGGTAACAGGGAGGGGTACGACGGCGGTCAGGAACTATGCTGGAAAATACAGCGCTGCCGTGGTGGAGGCAGGAACCGTGGTGAGTCGAACAGGGTAGCTGATCTAATTGTCGGTCGACTGTAAGGGCAGGTGGCCGACTCATAGCAAGGGAAGACTCGTCAGACACAAGGCTAGACACGGCTAGATTAGGTTTAGGGTTAGGGTTTTCGCTGGAATTAGAAATTAGGGTTAGAAATTCTAGGGATTTGAGGATTATGTCGTGTTCGGGTTATCGGACACGACGGGGAAAATTTATATGAAAATAGAAAATAAAAAAATGGAATGGTATGGGCACCAACACGATGCACGACACATGATTGGTTATGATGATTGAGATGGTTAAGGAATTATGGTTTGTAAGTAGAAAATAGAGGAAAGCTCCTCTATATATAGGAGAGGGGTTTCCTATATTTAGAAGGATTAGAATTTGATCAATCTTCCCATAAATCAAATAATATTGAAATATAACCAAATCTATAATATTTGATAACAATAGTGAATTTAAATAAATACCAAGTATATATCAAATAACTTTCTAAAATATTTCTATTAATATCAAGTCGATATATATATATATATATATATATATATATATATATATATATATATATATATATAAAGAGACATTTATTGATGTATTAGGCGCAAAATGTCGAAGTTTATACAGGTATACGCGTCACGCACGAAAAGACAGCAAAAAAAAAGAAAAAGCAGCAATCTCAAAAGGGTACCCATAACGGCACCTCGCCATAGCGGCGCAATGCCTAAACGACAGTGGAGGTAAAATCCTTCCAAAAGCTAGGCGGGGAGTGACGGCTGCGCCAGACAGCTTTACGCACTTATCTGGAGGCCTCCCTGATCAGTTGGTCGGAGTTGTATTAGCTATCTTCATATCTCCATTTGTTCTAATTTTTCCACATGACCCAAATACCGACGGTCGCGACGATCTGATGTCTATAAGATCTGCTCTAGTTGGCCAGGAGATCGTTTAGACCGCCCGGTCGGTGGTCCTGCCGGCATTTGGAGGAAAGATTCTTCCATAATTGTGTCGCGAGGTCGCCGAAGAGAAGTATGTGCTCCACGGTTTCAGCATGATGGGATGAGCAGCAGTGGCACCGCGAAGCCAGGCTGAAGCCGAAGGATATTATGATGTCGTCGGTAGGGAGTTTCCGCCTGTGGGCTCTCCAAATCAAAATGGACCATTTGATTGGGATGCATGCCTGCCAGAACGGAGCAGTATAAGGGGCAGGAGCACCAATGCCTCTCACCACAATCCTAGCCGAAGCTAACGAGAAAGTGTCGCCGGGGTTGGGCGACCACCACAAAGTATCCGGGGTATCGACGATCCGCAGGTCCGCGACAGCGAGGCCGTTGACCGCCTCCGCGCCAAGTCGAGTTCTGACCCTGTCCAATCTCCATCCAGAGGCACTGTCCCAGAGCTCCTAGATTTTATGAGGAGGTATGTTAGTCAGTGACTGCTGGACCACCTCATCCCCAAGCCATCGTCCGTAGAACATCGACGAGCGGTCGTCCCCGAGCTTGAGGTAAATGAGGGGTTCGACGAGGTATCGGCCATAGAGGATGTGCCGCCATGGCACATAAGATCTGTTATTGGCGATGGCATACGCGGGGTGAGAGAGTCTGAAATAACTGGCCTTCATGAACCTAGTCCAATGTGAATTGTCCGAGCGTAGCTTCCACCACAGTTTTATGGAGCAAGAATTGACGATGTGGGGTAGTCTGCTGAATCCCAGCCCTCCCTCCTCGGTAGGTTTAGCCATGGTATCCCAGCTGGCCTAGTGGTGTTTATCTTTGCCGTCAGAGTTACCCCAATAGAAGTTGGCAAATAGGACTTCAATCGAGTATAGAACTTTTTTCGGTGGGGTGTAAGCGGCATAGGTGTAGATATGGATGGAGGATAGGACATGCTTGATCAGAATCAACTTGCCACCCAGGGATAAGGTCACGTTGTGCCATCCCTCGATTTTGGATCTGATTTTACTAACTAGATTCGCAAAGAAGCCTGTATTAGACTTGCCATAAACCAATGAAAAGTCCAAGTAGGAGAACGACGGATAAGCAGTGGAGAAGGAAGTCAGAGTGGAGAGCTCCGCCGAGTGAGTCCTGTCTGCTTTATGGTGAGTGTAGATGACGCTTTTGCTGGTGTTGATGCGCTGGCCCGAGCATCTAGCGTATTTTTCCAGCGTGGTGTGAACCATCTCGACAAATCCGATATCTCCAGCCGAGAAAATAAGAATGTCATCAACATAGGCAAGATGCATGATCATTGGGCAACCGGTAGTAGTGTGGAAGTGATGGAATCTGGGAGTATTGGCCATGCTTTTGAGGTTTCTGCTGAGAGCTTCCGGCGTGATAATAAAGATGGTGGGGGAGAGCGGGTCACCTTGTTTAACCCCACGGCTGGCAGTGAAGAAACCAGCGGCCTGTCCTTTGATGACTGTAGAGAACCATGAGTTGCTGATTGAGCGGAAGATGATGTCGATCCAAGATTCCGAGAAGCCGAAGGCCCTAAAACTGAAATCATGAATTGCCAATCCAGATGGTCGTATGCTTTTTCTATGTCAAGTTTAATGGTGACATTTCCCCCTCTGGATGGAAATTTCATGCATGTGATCATTTCTTGAGCTAGGATGATGTTGTCAATGATGTTTCGACCTAAAAAAAACTATTTTGCTTTTCGGAGATAATCATAGGAAGGAGAGCGGACATGCGGTTGTTGATAATCTTCGAGATAATTTTATTGGTGAAAGTGCACAGGCTGATGGGTGTAAAGTCTTTGAAGGTCTTTGGATTGTCTTTTTTGGGTACGAGGATTAGGTTGGCACTGGAGATGGATTTGGGGTAGATGGCCCCTTAGAAGAAAGCGATAGTGGCCTCGAGGAAGTCTGCTGCGATCAGATCCCTGCAAGATCTGAAGAAAATACCTGAAAAACCATCCGGCCCTGGTGCGCTAGTTTTATCGAGGTCCCAGACTGTGTTTTTGAGTTCCTCGACAGAGGGTAGAGTGAGCAGCTGCTCATTATCCCCATCGGAGATCAAATTGGGGACCTTAGCCAGGAACTCATCATCCTTGATGATGGCTTCTTTTGAGAATAGTTTGGAGTAGAAGTTGGCAGCCTCCTCATGTATGCATGTCTGGTCATTTAATTGATTTCCGTTCATATTGCAGATTTGGTGTAGATGAAGCTTATGCCCGCGTCCCTTGACACAAGAGTGAAAGTAGCTCGAATTACGGTCTCCCTCAGAGTCCCATTTTAATCTGGCCTTCTGCCTCCAGAATTCCGTCTCCACCTTCAGATATGACATGAGAATAGCTTTGGCCAAGTTGAGTGCGGACTTGGCCTGTGGAGATTTGTCCGTGGCAAACTGAATCTCGACCCGATTGACGTCATCCTCCGCCGTTCTGACCGCTTGGAAAATATTTCCGAATGCGGACTTGTCCACGAAGAGAGGGCCTTCCTGGTGGCTTCGAGTCTAGCTGCGATCCGTGTGAGGGGTTCCGGATCGTCCTCAGAGGACCACGCAGATGCGACGGTGGTTCTGAATTGCTGGTGATGCCGCCAGAAGTCCAGGAACCGAAAAGCTTTTTTGATAGGGTTGTTTATGCTACTGAGCTCAATCAGAAGGAGAGAGTGATCCGATTCGGTAGTGTTGAGGTGGGATAGTTTGGTGGTGAGGCCCATGTCGTTCCACCAATTGTTGGTCAAGGTGCGATCGAAATGAGAGTATTATCTTCTAGCACGTTCCTGCATGTGCACCAAGTGAAAGTGTTGTCGGTGAAAGAAAGGGTGTTTAAATGGGCATTAAAGATGAAGTTGTTGAAATCATTCATAGCCTGCTGTGGGGGCGGGCGTCCCTCTGACTTCTCTTTGCTGCAGGAGATAGTGTTGAAGTCGCCAATGCACAGCCACGAAAGGTTGTTGCTAGGGGTAAGTCTCCAGCAACGTGTTCCAGAGGATCCTGCGCTTTGGGAGGTTACAGCTTCCGTGAACAGCAGAGAGGAGAGAGCGAGTTGGGAGAAACGGATGTTCCACCTAGCAGAAGAGAGCCTGTCTAGAGTCCTGCGCGATGCCAAACCTGATATCGATAACGAAGAGGATCCAAATGTCGTTGCAACCGACGATCGCGGCCTGAAATCCAAGCTGATGTTGGATGGCTTTAAGTCTTTTTTAGAGAATTTTTGGTTCGATAATGACTAAAATGTCGATCTTATGAATCTTCTTGACGTTGATGATTCTTTTCAACATCGGTTTATTGGCCATCCCTCGAATGTTCCAAGAAAGGATATTAAGCATTGGAGGGGAGAAGGGGTGGGTGGTTGGTGAGTTTTACGGTGGCCCTCGTGGTCATGGCCGATGACAGCTCTGTGTCATATTTTTTCTTCTTCTTGTGGTAGTTTTTGGGAGCACTCTGGATAGTATTGGGGGGTTTCACCTCCGAGACAGGTGAGCTTTGATGACGGCTGTCAAAGATCTCCAGCAGCAAGGAGGGCTTCTGGGTCTGTTTCTGCCAATGCACTCAGGGGGTTACTAGGATCCAGGAAGCCAGCATCCTTCGCTTGGTGGAACCTGTCCGTCGCAGCAAAGTCAAAGCTATTGGCTTCGTTGGCTTTGTCGGTGTTGTGAATGGCAATATATGAGAAAGGTTGCCATGGGGGCTGATAAGAGCCGGTTGTTCCTCCTCTATATTTGTCGGGAGGTTATCGTCCTTTTGGCCGTGGTCGTCCTCTGCGCTTGAGCATGGGGGTAGGGACACTCCGGATTGATCTCAGATGGAGGGATGCGAGGATGGTGAATGGGTTGTAGAGGGTTATATTTGGGGGGTTGTAAGGGATGATGGCGCTGTCTTGTGGCCGAATCGGACTGGGGGAGGGTGGCATGCTTCTATTGTTGGTGGAGAGATAGAGATTGGGTTGGTGATGGGTTGGAGATGTGGGAGCAGTGGGAGCCGCCTTCTGATTTTGTGGTTTATGGGTGCCAACCTTCTTCAGCTCAGGATGAGCTCGGAAACAGTACTGAAAGGAGTGTCCTTATTTGGAAGTATTTACAAAATAAGATGTTGTTATCGTACACTAGTATTTGATAGTGCGTCAGACCCCCTAGCTCGAGTTGAATCTGGATGGGGGGGTCGTATGCTAGGTCAAGTTCAACACAGAACTTCGTGTAGTTACCTTTGGAGAGGTTTCTTATTTCTTCAGCTATCGCCACAAGCGTCCCTAAAGAGCTGGCGATACGCTTCAGCGCAGCCGACGCGAAGCAAACAAGGGGGAGGTTGGGTAAGGTGATCCATGCCGCAACGATCGTTGAATCAATTTTGGTGCTAAAGTCCGGAGACCATTTGACGATTTTAACGTTCTGGGACGCAAATCTGGTGGAACCTTTAGCCCAAACCTTGGATAAGTCGGATGGGGAGGAAAGGTGGAGGTACAGGTGTTTGGGGTCTAGTGGGGCGATCCAGTAAGTTGCAGAGAGGCCCCATCCGGCAACAGCTTCCTTGACTATCACGGTTTTAGGGCAACCCACGAAAAATTTCAGCACGAACGTATTCACAAAGGAGAAGGAGAGCGAGGAAATTTCGACGGAGGAGAATAGGATACGGATGTCTTGACTGTCGGTGGGAGTCTGGAATTCCACGTCCGGGAGTTCGATCTCCCGTACTGGGGGGTCAAGCTGTCTACCTCGGTCAGGACGAAGAGCCACTACGTAGGAAGTAGCAGTGGGCATAGCCGTGGAGATGACGAGGAGGGAGGATCGGGCACCAACGACTAATGCAGGAAAAGAGGACTCTGCTAGGGCCTTGGAGGCGATGGAGCCTGGAGGGGTCGCTGCACAGACGATGGCAATTGGGAGGGCACATGCGCCGGGCGCAAGAGACACCCCGCCCACTGGCTGAGGGCCAAGGATCAATGATGGAGAGGATGCATGATCCTTCTGCAGGTGGACAGAAGCAGGGCACCACCGAAAAGGCCCAGGCGCAGGTCTCGGAGATCCGGGAGAGAACGACAGGCCCGTAGGTAGAGCGGGCGCATGACCCATAGGGGAGGGAAAGGGCGCACGGCCCACGGGCATGGGCTCATGTCTGGGAAGAGAGGTTTCGGGCGCATGGCCCTTGGAGTTGGGCGCATAGCCTACGTTGGCAAGGTAGGCGCATGCCCCATTGAGACAGCGGGCGTATAGGACCGTTGAGCACCTCTAGAGGGGGGGTGAATAGTGTGTGTGTGTGTACAGTAGAAAATAATCACCAATTTAAAACTTTTAAGAATAACTATGGCAGTAAATAAGAGACAGTAAATAAATACAGCAAGAGATAGTCAGTGACACAACGATGTATACTGGTATCCCTCTGAGAGGACTAATCCAGTCTCGAGTACTCTTGCTCGATGTTAATCCACTATGGCACAAGCTAAATGAGAGCTTGCAGTCTCTTACAACACTGTGCTTGGTGACAAGTGCACGACCAACTTCATAACATCGTGCTTGGTGACGAGCGTACGACCGACTCTACAACAGGATAGTTGCTGAACTTGGAACGAGCTCTTTACAACTCTTGGATAGTAAAAACTCTAAATCAACATAGATATTACTGGATTTTGGCTAAGAGATGTATAGGTATAATTTGAAAGCTTTAGAACGTTTTGAAAACACTTGAAGAGTAGAGAAGAGAAGATGAAGAGTGAATGAGTGATTTGAAATAAAAAATTCTCTTCTTTTTATAGGTGTTTTCTGGGACCGAACTCGGACAGAGTTCGGGCAGAGTTATGATGCAAATATTTTGCATAGAGACGTTGCTCGCAGATTTGGAGGCAACTAAAATTTTGAATTTAAACTGACCGAACTCGGGCAGAGTTCGGACTGAACTCGGACCGAACTCGGTTTTGAGTTCTGTCAAGGAATTTTCAAAATATTTATCAAAGAGCTGTTTTGTTTATAAAATAAAACGAGATATTTTGTAAAGATAAAAATATAAATAGGTAGGCTCTTTAGAAAATTGGACTAGGATAAACCTAAGCCAATATTACCTATTTGATTTTACAATATTAATCCTAGACTCAATAAAAAATAAAATACAGAATAAATTGTAAAAATGACTCAAACGAAAATCCATTGAATCTTTTGCTTGTCGATGCAGTACAACGTCCGTTGATATTGATTTCACATATAGCCTGAAATGATTAGCAGCAGTTTGTATATTTTTGTGTATTGACTAAAGTGCATGTTGATTATCAAAATCGGGTGTGACCATGGAATGGGCCAACGATCTCCACCATTTTGAAAATTGACAAACTTTGAGTTTATACCAAAAATATATCTTAAAAATAGAATAAAAAAATATCTGAGATGATTGGTTTTGTTTTGTTTTGCTCGGTTTGCTTGGTTTGCTTGGTTATGTATAGCTTTTCTCCCTTTTGTCAATATAAAAATGACTTTGGCTTTCCCGTAAAGTGTGAAGCCAACAATAAAAACAAAAGACAAAGTGAAGCTAACAATAAAGAGATACATGAGCACAGCATAAACAACTAATATAATAAGAAACAGCTGATAATACTGAAAGAAAACCTCACTAATAATCCAAAGTATAATCAGAAATACTAAAATCACTAACTATGAAGGTTAGATATATAAAAAAAACAACATCAACTCAAAAGATCATCATCTAACTACTATCCACTAGCCAATAGCTGAGTCAGCATCACATAGTCGGATCATCACCGCCAGGAGCCTCTGGAGAAAAGTAGGCTGCAGTAGGGTCGAGGTACTGAAAGGATGCCTCGTCTCCGAACCGAGGACCAGGGAAGTCTGGGTGAGGCAGAATGGTGACCGGACGAACTGGATCATGAGAAAGGCCATAGTGGAGATCAGCAAGCCCATTCCGTAACACCTGGGCCTGATAAATATGGCGAAACTCCGAATCAAGATAGCTCTGATGACGTTGCGCAGAAACAACAACAAAGTCATCAAAGCGCTGGTATAATCCTGGATCAAATCCCGGAGCAGGGACTGGAGCAGGAGCAGCATCATGATGAGGAGCCTCAGCATCTGGAGCAGGCTGAGCTCCAGGAGGCAGAGGTGGAGCAGGGAATCTACGTGATCTGGTAAGCACAACTGGAGTGGAAGAGAATGCACAGGTTTGAAGATCAATCTCAAACCGGCAGAAGATAGAGGCCATGTGCATGGGGTACACCAGATTACGTCCTGTATTTCTGCAGTTCAGCATCCAGGCCATTATAGTCTTTGGAATAGAGAATGGAATTTCAAAGTGAATGTGGTACAAGGCAGAAAGTTCTAAGAAAGTAACTTCATCAGTAGATCCTTTCTTAGGAAGGAGTATAGAGAAAATAAGTCGATGAAGTTCATAAAAATTTTGGTTCAAATTTTTAGAGAATACCCTACGAGGAACAGGGTTTGGATGACAGATTAGTTCCTTAAAGGAAGCAAGGGTGACATCTGCAGGAAATTGAACATGGTTGATATCTACTAGTGCTTCACCAATATCAGAAATATGAAAGAATTCACTAATATCAGTAGCACTGAACTCTAGTTCTTGCCCAGCAACGCAAGAATAAAAGTTTTTGTTTTGTTTTACTTGCAAGTTGCAGAAAAACATTCAGACAACATTGTCAAAGATATTTTCTACTACTTCGAAGAAATCTCGGTAGCCTAAGTGGTCGAATGTCAGAGCATACTCAAAAAATATGGTAAAATTGACAAAAGTTCTGAAACAAATTTTACGACCAGAAAAGAGTCAAACCAGAGATCAGAGTACTCTTTGTCGGAAAATAAAGTAGAATCATAGTCCTCTGATCCTACTAGTCGTGCTGCACTAAATAAACTGGCTGGTGTATAATCAGAAGAAGAGGAACCAGCTTGGGAAGTTCATCCTCGTTGACGCTTAGGAGCCATGAGAAAAGAAAGAAAAAAGCGGAGTACCTTTTTGAAAAAGGAGAAAGAACAAGATTTGGAACGCCCACCAGATCTTCTAGAAACCTCGCTAAGATGAAGGAGGAAGAAGTTTTAAAGTGGGAGGAGATGATTCCACGAGTTGATCAGTGAAAAGGATGGGTAAAAATGTGGTATTTGGCCGGCTGTTCGGTTCTGGAATTTAATACAGCACCGACCGAACTCGGCCCGAATTCGGCCAGAGTTCGGCCAGAGTTCATTCACTTGTATTCCCGAGAAAATAAAAGCAGTTTTGGTAATTGAAAATCAACTTTATGACTTTGACTTCTCAATTTAGTAACAGTATTTATTTTGGATTAGCTGTAGGGGTACTGTCCCAGCTAACGGAGGTTCACCGGGGAACTTTTAAGTACCGCGTCGCTTCGACCGTAGTCGTGGTGACAGACAGACCCTTTTTAGGCTTGTTCTCCAAAATAATTTCTGTTAGATAAATTTAAAAGTTTCAAGTTATAAAATTTATTTTAAATACTGTACTACATTATGAATCTAAAAATTCAAGTATACCGAGCTCTCGCCTCATTATGTTAAACCGATCCTCAGCCAATGGTTTTGTGAATATGTCTGCTAGTTGATGATTTGTGTCAATGAATTCTAAGCAGATATCCCCGTGTTGCGGATGATCACGTAAAAAATGATGACGTATCTCTATGTGTTTTGTGCGTGAGTGACAGATAGGGTTCTTAGTCAGATTAATGGTGCTAGTGTTGTCACAATAAATAGGAATCTTAGTGTCGTACAGATTATAGTCTTCTAAGGTTTATTTTATACATAAAATCTGAGCACAACAACGACCTGCGGCGATATACTCAGCCTCAGTAGTTGACAATGCTACGAAATTTTGTTTCTTACAAAACCAAGAGACTAAGGCCTTTCCTAGGAAATGACATGTGCCACTGGTACTTTTACGGTCCATTTTGCATCCTGCAAAATTCACATCCGAGTAACCTATTAGGTCAAAGGATTTGGTTTTAGGATACCATAAGCCGACTGTAGAAGTTCCTTTAAGGTATCGAAAGATACGCTTAACGGCACTTAGATGTGATTCCTTAGGATTTGCCTGATAACGTGCACAGATGCAAACACTAAACATAATATCAGGACGACTAGCAGTTAGATATAATAAACTACCAATCATACCTCGATACTTACGCTGGTCGACAGGTTTGCCACTTTCATCAGAATCAAGCTTTGTAGATGTGGCCATAGGAGTCCCGATTGGCTTTACATTTTCGAAGTCGTACTTTTTCAGTATGTCCTTCGTGTACTTAGCTTGGTTGATGAATGTTCCTTTCGAGTGTTGTTTGATCTGAAGTCCTAGGAAGAAGTTTAGCTCTCCCATCATACTCATCTCAAATTCACTCTGCATACACTTAGCAAAATCTTGACAAAGTTTTTCGTTAGTAGAACCGAATATTATGTTATCTACATAAATTTGCACAAGGAGAATATCATCATTCAAAGATTTGATAAACAAGGTAGTATCAACTTTCCCTTTTGAAAAACCATTATCAAGTAAGAAGGCACTTAGGCGTTCATACCAAGCACGAGGTGCTTGTTTGAGTCCATATAGTGCTTTCTTAAGCTTGAAGACGTGATCAGGTTTTTGAAAATCTTCAAAACCAGGGGTTATTTCATAAAAACTTCCTCTTTTAAAAAGCTGTTCAAAAATGCACTTTTTACGTCCATTTGAAATAATTTAAAATCATTAAAGCATGCAAATGCACAAAACATGCAGATGGCTTCTAGTCTAGCAACAGGAGCATAAGTCTCATCATAATCAATTCCTTCTTCTTGATTATAACCTTGTGCCACTAGACGTGCTTTGTTGCGTAGAACTTGTCCATCTTCACTGCGTTTATTTCGGAACACCCATTTGGTACCAATTATCGATTGACCAATGGGTTTAGGAACGAGTTTCCAAACTTGGTTTCTCTCAAATTGATTTAGTTCCTCTTGCATGGCATGAATCCAAAACTCATCAGAAAAAGCATCATCTAAATTCTTAGGTTCTATTTGAGAAATAAATGCTACATTTGCTGCTATTTCAGAATCTTTAAGAGAGGAGCATGTACTTACACCTTTAGATACATCACCTATAATGAGCGTTTCTGGATGATCTGGCAGGAATTTTAATGAATCAAACTTTTAGGTTAGATCTTCCACAGAACTCTTCTCAGTCTTTGTATGTGTATCTTTATCATCACTGTCGCTAGATCTGTGACTATTTAACTCATCAGAAGTAACATTAATAGATTCTTCAACAATCATAGATCTTTTTTAAAAAATTCTATATCCCATACTTTTAGCAGCATATCCGAGAAATATCCCTTCATCTGCTTTAGAGTCGAACTTTCCCAAGTTATCCTTAGTGTTCAGGATAAAACAGCGACATCCAAAAACTTTAAAATAAGAAATATTTGGAATCCTTCCAAACCAAAGCTCATATGGTGTTTTCTTCGAGATTGGTCGAATTAACACCATATTCAAAACATGACAGGCTGTACTAACAGCTTCTGTCCAAAAATATTTAGAAAGATTATGCTGATTCAGCATGACTTTAGCCATTTCGCTTAGAGTACGATTCTTCCGCTCCACAACACCATTCTGTTGGGGAGTTCTAGGACAAAAAAATTCATGATAATATCCACTATCATCACAAAACTTTTTGAAATCAGAATTTACGAATTCGCCACCATGATCACTTCAGATACGAGTAATCATGAAGCCTTTTTCGTTTTGTACCTTTTTGCAAAATATTTGAAATTTAAAAATAGCAGCACTTTTATTTGATAAAAAGTAAACCCAAGTAAATCGAGAGAAATCATCAACAATAAAAAAAGCGTAGAGCTTACCACCAAGACTAGCGACTCTACCAGGTCCAAATAAATCCATATGAATTAACTGCAAAGGTCTAGAAGTACTTACAGCGTTGATGGATTTAAAAGTAGACCTATGTGCTTTGTTCTTTTCACAGTCAGCACATACCATATCTCTCTTGAATGGAATCTCGGGGAGTCCTTTTACCAACTTCTTAATACTGAGTCGTGAGATAGTATCCTTATTTGTATGTCCTAGTCTCATGTGCCATATCCAGCTTTCATCTAGATTAGCTACTAGGCATCTACCTGCATTATTAGTACTCTCCAAAAAGAAAACATAAATATTGTCTTCTCTAATCCCTTTATATACGGGATCACCAGATGACATATCATATATGGTACATTTATCTTTCACAAAATTGATACCATAACCATTATCAGCCAAATGACTTATTCTCAATAGGTTATGTTTTAATTCTGTTACTAGACAAACATCTTTTATTACTGGATAAGGAGAAATACCTACAGTACCATTACCAATAATATCACCTCTCAAATTATTTCCGAAGGAGACATATCCTTCTTTCTTCATCGATAGCGTAGCGAACAAAGATGCATCACCGGCCATGTGTCGCGAACATCCGCTATCGAGGATCTATTTGCTTTTAGCATGAGAGGGTTGAGGGTCCACCTACAAGACAAGTAGATGAATCCTTTGGTACCCATTTACTGAAGGGTCCACTCTGATTAGTTTTAGGTCTCCAGAATAAAGTGTGATTGTCAACAAGCTTCCTTGCCAAATAATACTGTGATATATGTCCATGCGTGCCACAATAAGTGCAAGTTAGTTTAGAACCAAATGTGGCCAAAACTGTGTTTACATGCTTGTTTGGTTTCTTGGAGAACCTATAAGTGAAAGCATGATGATAGTCGTGTTTCTTCTGTGCTTTCTTATTTTTAGTCCTCTTAGGTATATGCTTCGCATTAGGACTAAACTTCGGCTGTGTCACAGGTATTGCCTGTTTGCCTAACTTGATTTCTAACTTTTTAGAAATTGCAATAGACTCTTCATATCTAGCAGTCATATCTGAGAGTCTTTGTTCTATAACTAAGTGCTTATTCTTCTCTATGTCATACAATTCTTGCATCTTGACATAGTCTCTTTCTTTCTTTTCAATCTTGAGGATAGCCTCATGATAGTCTACTTTGAGTTTGGCTATCTCTTCTGTGTCACCGGTAGTAGACGTCTCTTTAATATCTTCAATAAGATTGGACAGTCTAGCTATCTCGGTTGTGTATGCCTTAATCTCTTTTCGAGATTGCTTATACTTGTCAAGCACAGTTTTGTGATCTTCAAGTAATTCGCTAAAGGCATTTTCTAATTCATCAAAAGTAAAGTCATCATATAGAGGGTTTGAAGATACCTTATCAAATGCCATAAGACAGGCATTGGCATTACCGCAGGGTCTGTCTTCCTCTTCTGTATCACTGGCATCACTTTCATGCCAAATGCTTATGTTTGCATACTTTCGACCGGTTGTTGCTTTTCTATTTGATCTTGATCTGTCATATGGACTACTTTTCTTTGAAGTTGGACAGTCCTTCTTCATGTGCCCTGTCTTCTTGCATCCAAAGCAAATGGTTTCATCTTCATTGCTTTCTTGGACATCTCTCTTCCTTCTGCTTGATTTCTCAAACTTTAGAAATTTTTTGAAGTTCTTCACAAGTAGGGCTTGTTCATCACCACTTGATGATTCTTCATCAGAGTCATTGTATGTTTATTTTCTTGTTTGACCTTTAAAGGTAATAGATTTTTCTTTTGGTGTTGCTTCTTCAAACTCTTGCAAATCAAGTTCATGGGTCATGAGCTTGTCCATCAGTGTTTCCAAGGACATTGTGGTGAGATCGTTTCCTTCAATGATTGATGTGGCTTTTGGATTCCAGTTCTTGGTTAGAGCTCGCAGCACTTTTCTGATCTTCTCAAGATTGTTGTAATCCTTACCAAGAGATTGCAAAGGATTAGTTATATCAAGAAAACATGTAAACATCTGTGTAACTGACTCACCGGGTTTTATCTTGAAAGATTCATATTCCTGTGTTAGTCTACTAATTTTGGATTTTTTCACGTGGGAAGTACCTTCATGAGTTACCTTAAGAAGTTTCCAAATTTCGTGAGACGTTTTACAGGTTGAAACTCTGTTGAACTCTGTTTTGTCAATTGCACAGAATAGTGCATTGATGGCACGAGCATCTAGACTAGCCTTAGCTTTTTCAGCTTCAGTATATTTGTTATGAGGCTTGTCTACAAGCTGGCCTTCAACCACTGTGGGTGCTGGTTTCTTATAACCATCAATGACTATAGACCAAAGATCAAAGTCAAGAGATTTTAAGAAGAAAGTCATTCGTGTTTTCCAATAGGTATAATTTGTACCATCAAAAAGTGGGGGTCTATTTGTGGATTGCCCTTCACCGTTGAATATTGATTTCACGGCTGCCATATATACTTTCTGAGGTTTGTTATATAAGAATATAACCCGCTCTGATACCAATTGTAGGACCGTTGAGCACCTCTAGAGGGGGAGGGGATGAATAGAGTGTGTGTGTGTGTAGCAAAAAATAATCACCAATTTAAAACTTTTAAGAATAACTATGGCAGTAAATAAGAGACAGTAAATAAATGCAGCAAGAGATAGTCAGTGACACAGCGATGTATACTGGTATCCTTCTGAGAGGACTAATCCAGTCTCGAGTACTCTTGCTCGATATTAATCCACTATAGCACAAGCTAAATAAGAGCTTGCAGTCTCTTACAACACCGTGCTTGGTGACAAGTGCACGACCAACTTCACAACACCGTGCTTGGTGACGAGCGCACGACCGGCTCCACAACATGATAGTTGCTGAACTTGGAATGACCTCTTTACAACTCTTGGATACCAAAAACTCTAAATCAACATAGATATTACTGGCTTTTGGCTAAGAGATGTATAGGTATAATTTGAAAGCTTTAGAACGTTTTGAAAACACATGAAGAGTAGAGAAGAGAAGATGAAGAGTGAATGAGTGATTTGAAATAAAAAATTCTCTTCTATTTATAGGTATTTTCTGGGACCGAACTCGGACAGAGTTCGGGCAGAGTTCTGATGCAAATATTTTGCATAGAGATGTTGCTCGCAGATTTAGAGGCAACTGAAATTTTGAATTTAAACTGACCGAACTCGAGCAGAGTTCGGACCGAACTCGGACCGAACTCGGTTTTGAGTTCTGTCAAGGAATTTTTGAAATATTTGTCAAAGAGCTGTTTTATTTAAAAAATAAAACGAGATATTTTGTAAAGATGAAAATATAAATAGGTAGGCTCTTTAGAAAATTGGACTGGGATAAACCTAAGCCAGTATTACCTATTTGATTTTACAATATTAATCCTAGACTCAATAAAAATAAAATTCAGAATAAATTATAAAAATGACTTAAATGAAAATCTATTGAATCTTTTGCTTGTCGATGCAGTACAACGTCCGTTGATATTGATTTCATATATAGCCTGAAATGATTAGCAGCAGTTTGTATATTTTTGTGTATTGACTAAAGTGCATGTTGATTATCAAAGTTGGGTGTGACCATGGAATGGGCCAACATGGCGCATGTCCCAGGCTTCGTCGGGCCTGAGGGAATTGGATTTGAAATCACATCCAGATCTGGGGGAAGTGGACAGGAAACCACAGTCTCCGAAGCATCGACGATGGTGAGGGGCTCAACGGTGCCAACGGCCGGCGGCCACCGAAGCGGAGAGGCTACGCCCGGGACGGATATCTGGCCGGGGGCCTGATCGGGGATCCACCGGAGTTTCTGGGCGATACCGGGACCGTTGAGGCCGACTAGGGCCAGCTGTGCCCTAGTCCCAGCCGGAGCGGGGCGACGAGGGCGCCGTTGAGGCAGACGAGGGAGATAGGGGTGACGGGGGGACGACGGGGAGGGGGAACTCCAATCTCGTCTGCGATCGGATCGATGGCGGGGCTTGCCACCGGTTACGTGCGCGGACGGTGGGTGGCCCGACGCGTCACCAGGAGCTGGGGTTCGGGGAGGAAAGCGCGGCAGGGGGAGAAGGAGGGGTGCCGACAGCGCTGGACGGAGAGGCGTCCTGAGGGAGGAGCCGCCTACAGGGAACTGCACAGTGGGCGGAGGTACACCGCTGTGGGCGCATATGGGAGAAAGAGAGCGGTGAGGCGCATACACCCACTGCGGGTTCATACGCTCTGCAAGCAGTGGGCGCATGGCCCATGTCCCCACTGGACTGGCCAGGGGGCGCATAAACTGCGTGGCAAGGAGTTACTTAGGCACATGGGCGCACAGGCCAACGCTGCCCATGGTGGGACCCATAGTTATACCTTCATACTGGAAAAGGACAACAGCCACGTGCTTCCAGGCTGTCCGGGCTTCCGTTTTGGGACCCGAGGCAGCTTGCTCCCCGAGGCAAGTCAGCAACTTGGGACTGGGGGCCGACGACTGATCGTCGGGGGCGGCAGCTCCGATCGGCCGACGCCTCCCGGAGGAAGGGTGACATCGAGTGCGCCGTTGGACCTGGAACTGCACGGAGGGGGGTTGGATCCGGGACCGCCTAGGGAGGGAAAGTCCTCCTCGGCCGCCGCAAAAACGAAGTCAGTGGGTGTGGTCGCAGTAGACGGAGGAAGGAGAAGGACGAGCGGCTGCAACACCGACCGCTTGGGAACATGGGGATCGGTCATGGAGGCAAGGAGAAGGAGAAGACGGAGGAGCATGCGGTGGGCGGCTGGAGGGAGCCGCTGGACGCCGGGCGAGCAAACTCTAGTCAAGGGGGTCCGATCGCCCCAGAGGCGCCTGAGAGGAGAGCTTCTCTGAAGCCATTTTTCTTATTATATATATATTTTTTTCTTTTTTCTTTTTTTTAAAGAACCCTCTCCTCTTTATTCAATCAAGGAGCAAAATGTCGAAGCCTTTACAAGTAAGCTCAAAAAGGAAAATACAACAAGAAAGGGGAATCCTCTCAATACAAGACTTATGAGGTATCAGCACTAGGCCTAAAATGTCGATGCCAATACAAGACACCAATCAAAGAGACACAAAATCCGAGTAGCTAGAAAAGAAGAGAGTTCCAAAAGAGACACTGGCCGCGCGAGCAAGGGGATCTGATCTTACGGCACTGTCGGAGTACCTCCCTAATTAGCTGGTCGGCTGAGTACTGGTGACCCTCATATCTTTCCTTATTACGATTCTTCCAGAGAACCCACATCACAGCCACCGTAACGATCTGGTGGCCGTAGGAAGTAGAGGCCCATTCTGCCATGAGATCATTGAGGTGCCCACTCCCCTGATGCTGCCTGTAACGCTGAGAGAGGACCCTCTGGACCTGGTCCGGTAAATTCCCTTGACTGAAGATATGGTCAGATATTTTGGTCTGACGCTCCGAGCAGCAATTACACGCAGACGCGAGGCTGAACCCAATAGTGTTGAGATTGTCATCAGTAAGCAATTTCTTGTAAAATGCTCTCCAAATAAGAAAATACCATTTTTTGGCGATACAGGTCTGCTAGAATGCCACAGTTGTGGGGGATGGCGTCCCAATGCCCCGAACCACTCTTCTCGCCGAAGTGTCCGAGAAGGAGCCAGACGCTTCAGGCGACCACCTCAGAACATCGGGCTCGGGACCCAGCTTAAGATCGTTGTTGTGAATGCAATCTACAGCCTCTTTTCCAACCCAATCCCGAACCTGGTTCCAATTACAGTCATTCCCTTGTTGGTTCCACAACTCCTTGATCTTGATGTTCCCCGGAGCCATCGGTAGGCTGGGGAGTAAGGAGTCTCCCGCCCAGCGTTCTAGGAAGGTTGAAGATTCGCCATTACCCAGTTGGAGACAAATCTTTGGTTCAATGATGGAGCGCCCTGTGAGAATCCGCCGCCAAGCTGCAGAAGATCTACAGTTGGAGATAGCCAGCGATAGGTGTAAATATTTGAAGTATCTGGCCTTCATGAATCTAGTCCATAAGTTCTGACCAGTACGAAGCTTCCACCACAGCTTCATCAAGAAGGTGTCAACAATATGGGAGAGTTTGGTGAATCCTAGACCCCCCTCGTCAGTGGGCCTAGCCATAGAGTCCCAACTGGCCCAGTGATGTCTGTCTTGGCCTTCGCTGTGACCCCAGAAGAAATTAGAGATGATGCTCTCAATCGTCGAAAGAACTTTCTTGGGGGGGGCACTCAGCCAGGGTATAGATGGGGACGGAGGTGAGCACATGTTTGATGAGGATCATCTTTCCGTATATATATATATATATATATATATATATATATATATATATATATATATATAACTATAATATTGGATAACAATATAAATTTGATTAATACTTAATATTAATAAAATTTAAATATAAATCGTATGTACATCCAAAAACTAAACTTGTAATAATTTAGTAAAATATAATAACTACTTTATAGAAACTCAAATCATAATATATTTTCCTAGCACAAAATAGTTGACAAATACCTTTGCCAATCAAAATATATTTATATGATTTAAGTAAAAATATTTTCTAACTAAAAATATTTAAAACTAAATAAATAAATAAATAAAAATTTGGGAAGTGGACTTATACTATAGTTTGTCTGGGTTACTCCAGTAACGCTTATATATATATATATATATATATATATATATATATATATATATATATATATATATATATATATATATATATCCTTAAAAAAATATATATATATATATCCTCTGATTGTGCTGTATCCAAGCAGGCTAGCCGAACCAATAATAACGCATAGCACATAGAATGTAATGGTCCCTAGTAAGGTCGTCCATAGCCTATTATAGAACAATAGTCCAACCCAATAACCAAATTAGTACATGGGTTGTGTAACACCCACTTTTCTAAAATGAGGGTAATTTTAAACTTTTGTAAAAGTTTATTATTTAATAATAGGATTCATAATTTATGGGAATTTTTAATTAATTTAATACTATTTAAAATTGGTAAATTATAATTTTGATGTATTAGCTAGTGAACCCTAGAACTGTTGAGCCTAGAGACTAACCATGACCATGGGGACCTGACCATGTGATTCGAATGACTATTTACAAGTTTTTAGGCTAAGGGTATTTTGGTCATTTTGTGCCTTTTAAATTATTTAGGATTTTGATTAATTGGTGAATTTTAGATTATTTTAATAATATTTTAATTGATGTATTGAGATTTTGGTCATTTTTCATATTTTAATATTTTGGGAATTTTTATATTTTAATATTGATTTTACGGGATTTGTTTTGTCGGATTTGAGTTTCGTTTCGTTCCGACTTGTGTTAGTGACCCGGGTAGCTTAGATAGTAGACGGGATCCCAAGGTTAGTTAGTTATGGCCCACAAACCCCACTAATTAAGTTAGTAAATTTAGAGTAATCCTACTTGTTAGATTGGTTAAGTTAGAGGCTTAAATTTAATCCTTTTGATCCCAAACATGAACTTAACTTAAAATTAACCAAGAGGACTAGTTGAGGCCTTATTGGGCTTTCCCCCAAGGCCCAAATAGGGTTTAATGGCAGCCACTATAGCTAGGTTAGCCTTCCTTTCTTTCATTTCATTCCATCTTGCCTCTTTTCCTTCACAAAGTGTTCTTCCCCAAATTAGAGAGCTTCCCTTTTTGATTTGATCTCCAAATCCTTACATTCCTCCACCAAAACTTTCATCCAACCTTCTCATACTACCAAGGGAGGGTGCTAGCAAAGATTTGGAGCAAAGTGCAAGCAGGAGTGTCCTTTTTGGAAGATCTTCGTGTCGAAACCGTATCCTTGGGAGTATCATTGGGATTCCACTCCCAATAGATAAAACCAACCCTCTAAATTGGTTTTTTATGCATATTAGTTAGTTTTGAATCCATAGGATCCACCCCCATGCATGCACCCCATTTAGATTCAAATTTGAGGCCATTTGGAGCTCTCTTGGGGATTTTAGATATGTGTCTTGTGTCCAACTTGATAGAACCCAAATTAGGACACCCCATGTGTATATATGTATCATAATAGTTTAAATAGATATTTAAATTCAGTTTTAGAATGGTTAGAGAGTGGATTGATCTTAGTTAGGATGGTTAGAATGAGTTTTATTTGGATACCTATGTTAGTATCCAAGTATCTTGGCCTACATGTGTTTTTTTTTTTCCAAAACAACTCAAATTCGTCATAATATTCATCCACGTTTTTATTAACCAAAACAACTTAGAAATGTCATAACTTTTAGCTTAGAACTCCGATTAATCTTTCGTTTTTTTAAAAGAACCGTATCGAAGTTAGCTTTCATATATATTTTAATAAGCCAAAATCGTTTTGGAACTTTCTGTAAAACTATTTGAGTGTCAGCTGTCCGAAAGACAAACGTGTTTTGGTATTTTTGCGATTTCGGGAGCTTTTGGACACGGAAATGCGATCCGTTTAAAGTTTCGAAAAGATAACACGAAGGGCTACGACATAATTTAATCCTAGAATTTAGTGAAGGCCCAATTGGTACAGTATTGGTTTTAAGTAGAAGAGTAACTATACGATATAGACATTTTGTGTAACCTATGAGCCTATGTAGTATGGATATTAAATAAATGTAGAGTATGTAATGCATAATATGTTAGATGAATGAAATGATATATATATGATATATATCCTCTTTACGTTAATGTATATATATGGTTGAATGCAAGCATGTAGGAATGCAATCAATGTAATGTTTGTAAGTAATGCATAAATGCACGAATGAAAGAATGATATACAATGTATGCATGAAAGTATATAATGAATGCTAGATATGAATGAAAGGTATACATGTAATGATAGATATTAATGCATAATGTATACATAATGTAATGCAATATATAATAATAGCATGTATGGTAATGTAGAATATATGATGCAAGCATGTATATGTCCACTGTTTTCCCTTTTCCTTACATTTTTCCTTCCCTTCCCTTTCTATTTCATTTTTTTTCCTTTTTTTCCCTCTTCTAGTTTTACATGTTGTATACAATGTATATAATGTATAGATGCATGTAAGTATATAATATGTATGAATGACATATATGTAATGAAAATAAGTATATGTATGCAACTTAATGATATATGAATTGATATAATGCCTGAACTGAAGTATGCATGTATATGGGATATGAATGAATGATATATATACGTGTTAAGATAATGTAATGTATGTATTCACATATATTTTGAGTTAAATATATGAGTTTGTATGCATATATTATGTGTATGCATGTATGCAGGAATGAATGTAATATAATGTAGAGTATGCATATATAATATGTATGTAGGTATGTATGCAATGTATGTATGTATACATGATATGTATGTATACATGTATGCAATATAAGTATGTATGTATGCATTTCTATAAACTGAGTTAACCTATAACCTTTTACACACATGCATTCATACACCCTTTGACACCATGTATCCCATGTCACATACACCTACCTATCACTAAATCTGAGAACATTAACACATATCCTTTCACACACATGCCAAACACACACATACACACTTACTCTTTTACCTCTCCTTCTATCTCTTTCTCTTTCTCTCTCTCTCTATATATATATATATATATATATATTTTATTTTATATATATATATATATATTTTATATATATATATATATATATTATATATATATATATATATATATATATATATATATATATATATATATGTGCCTCTATATATAGCTTTCCTATATATATCTATTTATATGAATATGTGAATGTGAATAATTTATATTCATTATATGACTAAGTTTGTGTGCCTTGTTAGCTTATGGTTTACTTTTGTGCTTGGTTTAGCAAGTGACTTAGACTATGAGTTAGTAGCTATCTTGGATACTTGATTTGCATAGACTTAGTTTGTTTAGTGTTACGACCCGCACCCAGTATAAGGGCACGAGACATGGGTACGTCCAGCCTACGCCGCAGTGTCGGCGGTAGAACGCTGTCCTGGGTCCAACATCTAACATAGTCTAGGAAATACTCCGAATTGAGAATGATATATATATGGTACAACTCAATCATGATAACTAAGATGAAATGGAAGAAAGATAATCACAACAGAGAGTCATAATATGAATATAAATCCCGGGGTAAACCACACCAACAAATCTCAATACTATCACAAATGTATCATAACTAAATGATAATATCAGTCTAAACTAACTCAAGGCAAGTCCTCAGCGACTACTGGATCCTGCTGAGGGTCCAGGTCACCTGTGTCAACTATGCCTGCTCTATAGTAAGTGTCATAGCAATCCTCATCATCTAGAATATTTCAACAGGTCCAGTCAGGACAGAAACGAATACATATCTCTCACACAGTTCATAACATGAAAGAAAATATAAAACAAGCTATAGAATAACATACATAGATTGCTGGTAAGGAAATGAGATTGTAAAAGAGAGAACATGATATATGAAAATAGATATACAGGATATAATAAGAGAACTGATCTAACTACATGATGTAGAGCATAATCTGGTTATATAAACTAGCTTAGGTTATACATGACTTAAATCTAGTTTGGAGTTGCATATGAAAAGGGTGTAGATCACATAACCAAATAAATACTTTCCCTGCCCCAATCAGTACACAAGGACCTGTCCAGGTTATATTATTGCACATGAAAGTAGTACGTCACATGGATATCTAGTCCACATGCACACTGGGTTATACATAAAGGCTCACATGATCATGAGTGTACATGGATGTCACATGAGTATACATGAATAAGTACGAATACAATGAGTAGACGATGCACATGATAAAGTACATGAGCACAATATATCCGATGTATCCGAGGGGATAATATCGCATAAAGAGATCCATATAGTACTAATCCGTGATATATCTGACAGCAACAAGTAAACTAGTCTATAACAAGTAAATATATCCAAGCAAGAATGAAACGGTCAGAGAATGTACTCGTCTGTCAATCTGAGCGGCTGATGAGGATGTGTAGCTGTACCAGAGTGATGCAAACCTATTTAAAACAACCACAAGTCACAACAAGGTCTAACATATCATAAGGAATGCCTACAATGCACTTCTATATGATTCTAGGTCCTTCTAGGTCAAAGTCAACCCTTGGTCAACTCTGGTCAAACCTGGTCAACTCTGGTCAAACCTGGTCAACTCAAGGTCAACTATTCCGTTTACCAATTTCTAGGTCATACACAAGTTTTCAGGTCATTCGGAGTTCGTTTGAGTCAATTTAGATCAAGTTTGACCCAAAGTTGACTTTTGTCAACTTGATCAACTCGTCGGCCAACTCGACCAAACTAGGCTCCTAACGAAGATCCTAATCTGTCCAAACACTTCCTATAGTCATATCACAAGCAATTATTATATTGCCTATATTTATACATTCATCACAATTAATATAAATATAAATATATATACATATATCTACACACATATATATACATATATATGAGTTATGAAGGGAAACATGGTTTGAGAGTGTGAACGATGTTGGGGGCTGCTGGTTATGGGTCTCAATTCTGAGAATACAGATTAGAATGAGTCTACAAGAATATTCCATGTATAAAATATTACAATCAATAGAAAAATGTATATAATATATACATATATATATATATATATATGTATATATATATATATATATATATATATATATATATATATATATATATATATATATTTATATACATATATATATATATATATATAGGCATATATATAGATATAGGTATATACCAAGTATAAAAGCCACGAGGGTCGATCTCGAACCTGGAGTAAGTTCCCAGGTCTGAGATCAAGGCCTCGACCCTCACTTAAACATATTTTTGAAATCAAGCATTTAAGGAATTAATATATATGTACATACATATATATCTATATACACCTAATAGGTAAAACTCCATAAATGCCTAAAAATGGCTAGAAAATATGAATCAACCCCGAGAGTCGATTCCCACAAGTCCCAAAAAGTGTCCAAGGACCAAAAACTCAGAAATTATCGCCATAAAACTCAGTAATCAAAATATCACAAAAATATCAAATATCAAATTCAACGAAAAACCCCATTTTCATAAAACGACCCAAAACTCAAAATACTCAGAATTAACCCACGAAACTTAGCAAATACGTCGGTCTCGACATGTGGGACATGCTCGAGTATTCTTCAGGTCGAAACTGTGTCCGTATCGTGTCCAGCGAACGAGTATCGGGAAACCTGATACGTGCGTGAACCGAATCGATGCGAACCCGATTTCTCACTCGTTTACGATCCAACTCTCGTGAAACTTCGCGTACACCTGGGCGTACACATCCCCGACCTACTGGCTGAGTTAGCGTGTGGCCAAGTGTCGTGTTTGACATGCACGCAGAGCGTGTCCGCGGGCGGGTGTGCGCGCGTGCATAGCCTCGTGCACAGCGTCGTTCACACGTGTCATCGAGTCTAGGGACTCGTGTATCCCACCTCGTGTCTCGTGTTTCTGTCCTAGGCTAGGGTAAGTATAGGGCTATATGTTGGACACCCTGATTCGTGTCCACAGGTCGTATCGTGTTCGCGCGAACGGCGTTTCAGCGGCGGCTGTCCCGCGGCCGATCATTGCCGACCGGATTTCTCCCTCATTTCTTGACGAAACTTCACAAAACTTTAGGAGCGTGATCTCAGTCACGGCCCCCACCTACACGTCAATTTTCATGTGACCACGTGGCCTGTGCGTCGAAGAATCACCCCCGACCAGCAGGGCACTCGTGCGGCCTGGCGTGCAGCGCGTTCGTGTCCTGTTTGGACACGGACACGAGTCCGATTCGTGTTGAAACTTATGGGTTGTGATCCTCGTGTATAGGGCTACTAGAATATGTAAATAGATTCATAAAAAATTAGAAATTAATTCATTGTGACATTTCATCAAACACCTACAAACATTAGCCGACACGTGCCCAATACGGACACCAAATGAATACAAAACTGGACAAAATTGATCCTACCGGTCAGGGGTACCTAGATGCACACTACCATGAAGAAAAATAGGAAAAATTATACTAGAATAGGATTTACCTATTGAGAGTCAAGGATCTCAATGCAAAAGACTCTCCGAGCACTCCAACGATCGAGTACCCTCGAGCAAAAGCCTCCACCACCTTAATAGCAATGCTCCAACAAGATCCTCTTCTTTCTACGAGCACGACGGACTTCGTTTGAGGAGAAACGGACTCCGAATGCAGAAGTTAGGAATTTAGGAGAGTGGAAAACTAGGGTTTCTCTTGGAGGCTACAAACTTCAATACAAATGCAGGGGAGGGGCTGCTTATGGCCGACCAAGTATAGGGCGATTAGGGTTAGGTTAGTGCATGGGCCTAGGCTCCCTAAGTTGCTAATAAAGCCCAAGTCAAAAAGGCTTTAAAAAGGCTAACTAGAAAATGGCTAAAAATCAATTAAATCACTCTAAAAATAACTAATAAATTCTAAATTAAATCTAATGATAAAAAATCTAATCCTAATATGGAATCAAGGTTCTAGGTCATGGTTGACTAAGTTAAACCCATCAAGACTACTCAGACAACAAACCAAACCACACAGCATCACATGAATTCAATAAATTAATAAAATAATCTAAAATTATAAAATATCAAAAATACCCTTGAAATAAAAAGTGGGTGTGACAAGTCTACCCCCCTTAAAATAATTTCGTCCTCGAAATTAAAGACAAAATTGAATAGACAAGAAGGATAGAAAGTCATACCTCAAGACTGGAAAAGATAAGGGTATTGCTCGCGCATCTCATCCTCCCTCTTCCAGGTAGACTCACCTGGAGAGTGATGCCTCCATGCTACGCGAACTAAGGATATCTTTTGGTTCCTTAGCACCTTCTCTCGTTGATCAAGAATCTCCACAGCCTGCTCTGGATAACTGAGAGTGGCCTACCTCAATCTCGGAATGATCCGGTACATGGCTGGGATCTGCCACGTACCGTCTCAGCTGTGACACGTGAAATACGTTATAGACTCCTTTTAATGCAGGGGGCAAGTCCAGCCTATATGACACGTCACCGACTCTTCCGCTGACAATGAAAGGTCCGATGAAACGTGGACTAAGCTTTCCACCTCCACCAAAGCGAATAGTACCACACGTCGGAGATATCCTCAAGAATACAAGATCTCCAACCTAGCACAAACATGGTCTCATCTTAACTATAAAAATCACATAATCAATAAAAAAATCACAAACAAACAAGATTCTAATCCTAAGTCTAAGTTGTACCTCAAACTGCAATGATCTCTAGTGGCTGTCGGCCCAATACCGCTGTCTATCCTGTGCCATGCGAAGTCGATCTCTGATGAGCTTCATCTTCTCGACTGTGTCAACAAACATCTCAGGTCCTAATAAAGCTCTCTCTCCAACGTCATCCCAAGACAAGGGTGTACGACATCTACGCCCGTACAGTGCCTCGAATGGTAACATCCCAATACTGGCCTGAAAACTGTTGTTATATGCAAACTCTACCAAGTGCAGGTGATCCTCCCAGGATCCTCTAAAATCTAGAACACAAGTCTGCAGCATATCCACGAGAGTCTGAATAGTCCTCTCTGACTGTCCGTCCGTCTGAGGGTGGTATGCAGTACCGAATTTGAGCTGGGTGCCTAAATTAGTCTGCAGACTCCGCCAGAAATGAAAAGTAAAACGACTATTTCGATCCGAGACAATGCTCACCGAAAATCTGTGTATCCTGAAAATCTACCACATATACATCTATGCTAGCTTCTCAGTAGACGTACCCACTTTAAATGGCAAAAAGTGGGCCGATTTGGTCAACCTGTCCACGATGACCAAAATTGCGCCTTTCCCTCCTGGTGAATACGACAATCCAAAAATAAAATCCATCGTCATGTGCTCCCACTTCCACTCTAGAATGGGTAATGGCTGCAACAGTCCTCCTGGCCTCTGCCTCTCTGCCTTAACCTGCTGACAAACCAAACACCTGGCTACGAAGTGTAACACCCAGTTTCTAAAATAAGGGTACTTTTGAAATTTTGTATTTTAATTTATTTAATTATGGTATTTAAATAATAATATAATTTTTTTGATTTTTAACCATTTTAAAATCTATTAAATATCATGACTTGTGATTTGGTGTGCAGCTAGTAAAACCGTAGAAACTGTCTGCCCTAGAGCCTAGCCATGTGATTAGGGTATTTTATTTATCATTTTTTTATTTGAGGGTATTTTGTCATTTTTTGAATTATTTGAATTTAATATATATTATTGAAATTTAAAATGATTATTTAGAATGGTGTGATTTAAATTTTATTTAATTGATTGTCTTGTATTGTGTTTAGCCCTAACCTAGATTAGTCATAGCTAGTCTAGTTAGCCATGTTTAGTAATAGTTAGTATTGGTTAGTTGAGTTAAGTCATGATTAGTTAGAATGAAATAGGTTGCATTTAAGTCAAGTGTGAAGCCTAGGTTGTAGGCCCTTGATTGGACTTGATGGAATGAGAGCCTTTAGATTGTTCCACAAAACCCTAAACCTAGCATTGGTGGCCGGCCCCCTAGGGAACAGCACCCTATAAAATCCCTCCCAAAATAGTAGCCTCCTTGTTCATCCCTTCATTTTTTTCAAGAACAAGGTCAGCCTCCATTGAAACTTCTTTCTATTTTATTCAATATTAATCCTTTTTCATCTAAACTTCTTCCATGGTGTTCTAATTTGGGTTGCCTTACTGTTCATGGAGGTTAACTACAGTTTGGACACAATTTGGAGCCATTGGCTAGCTTGAGGAGATCTCATTTTTGGAGTTTTTCTTTGAGGACAACACCTATAGGTAAATCCCTATTCCCTCGACCAAATTTCGATTTCTTTGCATGGTTAGGAAGCCCTAGCTGTCCTCTTACTGTAGGGATAGGTTTTGTACCCTTTCGTGTCCCTTACATGTTTGTATCGGACGCGTACCAGTGGACAGTCGTAGGTGTTCGACGAAATACCACAGTGGACATTTCGATCGAATTTTCAGAATGTATTTGAATAGGAAATTAGATTTTGGTGTCGCTTAGGGGTTTCTAAGTGTCTGAGCTTGTGTCGTGTTGTTTTGGTGCCGTGTTAAGCACGTGGACATGCCCGCGCGCGTACGAGCCGCGATGCCCTGCTACTAGCAGGCTCGTGCGAGCTATCCAGGGCACGTGGGCGCGTGTCCTTTGGACTGGAGCTCAAGGCAGTGTCTGACACGACACTCCCCAAGTCTTGTGTCCTTTGGATCCGTGTCGGGTGAGGAATCTAACCCATACTGGACACGGGGAGGAAAGCCACTAAACAGTTCAGTGTGCTCTATCTGTGCGTGTGTTTGGACACTTTTGTGTTCTATTTTTGGACACAATTTTGAGTGTATAGCACGAGCCCATATTGAATGTTAATTAACAAGCATAACCCATTTGATTAATTATTGTTTCGATGTTTAAATAGGAAAATTCTTAATAACTGATACTGTCGAGTATCAGAGTTTGAATACACTATTTTTTTTAAATTACAATTAATGTTTAGTATCATGTATTTAGCTATGGTTTAAATTGCTGTACATATTAGATATCATGATTAGGAATCAATTCTTAGTTTTTGGTTGATTAGCATAATCGAATTCACATGGAGTGGTTGAATCATGAATTGGTTTTCCTATTAATGTTCCATGGTTTAAAACCTGAATTGTTCTTATTCCTGAATCTGAGATCATGGAAATTGAGTTGTATGAAATACTGGATTTCGATGTGGATTGAGTTTGACTGAATGTGATTCGAATGTGGGGAAATAGTTGATAACTGCTGTTTTAGTTAATCTGTGAATGTGCAGTTCATACAAATTGGGACTGTAACACACATGTTCCCTAATTCCTGTCATGAAGGCTGTTAACACATACACCCTAACACTGAGACAAATGTACACACATGGTTTCACATTGTTTTCTGGGACTACTTCACATACCTGTTAGTATGTTTGTAAACCTGAGCTAAATACTGTAGAAGCATGGAATTTCAGAACCAGAAAGTCTATGTGCCAGACTACATGTGCCAAAGCTTGGACAAAGTGCTTCACAACAAAGAGCAACAAATATAGACATTGAAAGAGGACTTTTTATTTAACATATAAAAGTCTATTACATGTCTAAAGAGAGATTGTACAAAGGAGAATTTCTACAAAGAAAGGATCCTAAGTCTACAGCCAGCAGCCACCATGTGCCCTCAAGTAAGCGCAGTAATCAACATGCGCCCTCAGCCAGGCGCATCCCACCAAGTGCACTCAGCACGACGCATCCTTTCAGCAGCTCAGTTATGTGCATCCCCAGTTATGTGCATCCCTTCAGCAGCCCAGTTATGTGCCGCTCTTCCAGCCAGGCTCACATGATAAATGCTTCGACTAAATGAAGCATTTAACCCTCCGGCTGGAACCAAGGAAGTGAAGAGCACCGCAAAATCTATGGCTAAGGGAGGCTTCGAAAGAGCCTCCAAAGGCGAAGGAAGACCGTGATGGAAACCACGGCAAAAGGAGCAGCTTTCAACACAACCAAAATGGGCTACACCCATTTTGAAGGAAGAAAGAGCTACCAAAGCCGCAGCACCGCCATTCCGATCTACGACTCTTCCGAAATAACGAAAACGAGGCCCGAACATCCCTATCTTTGGATGTAACAGGCACCTTCCGCCTGCCTCGGAAGCCCTCGATTCCGTCTTTTGGATGTAACAGTCACCTTCAAGTGCATCAACGAAGACACTGCGTCGTATCTTCACCCTCGGGAGCATCTTGTCAACAGAATGCACTCGAGCATACAAGTTCATGTCGAAAAGACGTAAGAGAACGAGAGACCAACCCTCTCTCCATACCACTATTTATAGGTCGGGTAAATCAAACCCATGCGCCAAGTGGATGGCTCTCCGAATTCCGTGCAATGAATTTACATTAAATGGATGAACCGGATGCTTCGAATTCAGCCAAGTCAAAACGACTATTTAAAGCACTCGAAGAACGTAACAGTTGCACCATCAAAGACGTCTCACGAAGCGGATGTGCCGGCCAGACAACGCATCACACAGACGCGCCCCTCTACATCAAGCACATCACACAGACGCGCCCTTCAGTACCAAGCACATCATAGGGGATGCGTCCCCATGCGCCTAGTGGAACGCCAACCGACGTGCCCACTCAGCTGTCCATCGAAGGTCACAAACATTAAATGCTGAACTGACAGAGTTGGCAACACGCCTCCCAAAGTCTGAACAGTCGGCAGCTTTTCCAGAAGATGAAGCATCGCCAACGTCAGCATCATTATTACTCCTCTCCGACGGCTACTGCCACGTGGCCACCCAACCATCTCGCATGCGCCTCCGCGGCCATGCGCCCAAATCTGCATACGCCTCAAAAGCTGTGCGCCTCAGACCTTTTACTGATCCCTAAAGACAGAAGAAAAGTTACTGTTACAACTCTGCATGCGCCTCAAAAGCCATGCGCCCCAGACTTCTCTCTGATCCCAAAAGACAGGAATAAAGTCACTACTGAAGCTCTGTATGCGCCTCAAAAGCCATGCGCCCAGAATGGTTCGTGACTTCTAAAAGGTTACGATCCAAAGTCTCCTCATGTGCCCAATCCTAGGCGCATCTTATCAGATCATTCCCCCCACCAAATCTGAGATCTCCGAGTCATGGGTCGACGACACGTGTCCTTTGACTCCACTCATCCAAGATCTCAGCAACAGAAAGATCTTCTTCTCCGCTATGTGCCGGTTCACAACAGCAACATGAAGAAGTCAACCCCCTCGATCAGGGCACATCGTCTATGCGCCTCCATCAGCAATCAACACGTGGCATCCCCGCGTACAGGCGCATCCTACTTATGCGCGCATGAGCAGCCATCCTGTAAAACAAAAAATAGAGGAATCATTTCCTTCTTTTACACACACAGACGGACCAATCTACCTGCGTACATATCAACCTCCACAGCGAACAGACAGAGACTTCGTACCACCAGAGAGGCAGATACAGACACTCAACGTCTTCCTCCTCTCAGTAAGCTCCAGCACCCAGAGCAATCCAGACCTTCAGAAAACCGATAGCCGTCGTCAGATCGTCAACGGAGTCAATACATTACCACTCACTCCATCGGCACAAGGGACCCAGATTAAACAAAAGTGTACTCCTAGGACTACGTCTAAGTCCTATATTGTAACACTGTTCTGTTTGTATTGAAATTTACAATCAAAGAATTTTAATGGCAAACAAGCTGGCGACTCTGCTGGGGACCTCTTTCTCCTCCACCGAGAAAGCTGTATCGCAGTCCGACGACGTGAAGGTGGGCTCCTCCCACAAGATGCTGGTCGTACGCCTCAATCAACAGGCGTATGAGGAGTTCATATCTGAAGGCAGTGCGAATCCTTCGAAGCGGCTGCCGAAGCCGAAGAAGACCCGCCGAGTCTGGGTGCGCAAGGTCGACGCCTTGGGCACCACCATCGAAGGGGATACGTCAATCCAGCCTTCCCTTCCAGCTGACGTCCTCAGCAACCAAGATGCGCCCGCTGGTGTAGCGCATCTCTCGGGAAAACGTGCGGCTTACCACATTTTCCAGCCATCTCCCTCTCAGGCGAGGAAGATGCGTCGACGGAGCAGGGGCACAGCCAATGCCCCGTGTATCACCTCTGATGCGCCACAGAAGATCTCTATCTTTGACAGACTGACTCGCTGTAGTGGCGACGAGAATTTGGATTCTGAGTACTACGCGCCCCAGCGGCCTGGTACGAAGAAGTCCAAGACAGCACGGGTCATGCGTCCCAAACGTGCTATGCCAGCAACAAGCCAGAAGCATGCGCTCACAATCATGCGCGCTGTTGATGGTAAGTTGTACAAGGTCGACTCGAGTGCTGCGGTGCCGAGAACGAGCCGACCTTCAAAGCTCTTGTCTCACTTGGGCGCATCTACTGCGTGCACAACCAAGTCGAGCAAGGCAAATCCAGTGGTCTTGAACTCCCGCGCCTCCTCCGGTGGTGCGTTCGAGGTCCATTCAAGTCACTCCAAATGCTGTGGTTCCCCCACTACTGATCGGGATCCCTGTTTGGTATTAGATCAGGGGGCGCAACACTCACTTGACCACCCCGGTGCTTGGCCTTGCCATGCGCTTGAAGGGGGTGCGAAGGTGGCACTCTCCTCCAACGATCTGCGCAACATGATTACTCACAAGCGTCGATCACGAGAGTTAACTGACAAGCACGATGCGCCTCTCACAGGGCATACTTGTGCTGTGGTCACCATCAACTGCTGTTGCAAAGCGGCAGTCCCACCAAGGCAGTCGGTGTTCCAGCGGCTGTAATCATCGACACCTCTCCGACGTCGTCTCGGAAAGAAGGTGTCAACAGAAGAGGAACCAATGATTGCTTCATGCAACGTGATCTCCAACTCCTCGTCAGTCCGAAAGACGACTGGCAGCCTCTCTTCCTCGTCCAAAAGACAGCCGAGGAAAACTAAGATATCTGTCTCATCCTCCGGAGTGTTCGAAGGCACTCGAGCGAGGAAGAAGTTCTTGGAGGAAGCTGGGGGTAGTCAGACCCCTGTCGAGTTTCCTTCCGAAGACAGGTGTGTTCAAAGCACACTTGGGGCAGATCCTCGAGGCGAAATCAGCCTCCCAGAAGCTCCTGAAGACGAGGATATCTCCCAGAACATAGCTGGGGGTAGCCTAGCATCTGCGGACCCGAGTTCTGGTGACGAAGGGGCCCTTCAAGACGGAGCTGAGGGTATTCAGGCCCTTGCAGATGCGCCTGTGGTGAATGTTCTCCCGAACATAGCCGGGGGTAGCCCAGATGAAGCTTCAGGGGAGGCAACTCCCCTACAAGGGAGTGAGGCTGAGAGTGAGGCCTCAACTCTTCCATCCACTCCCGGCCGCGTTATGACAGTGAACGTGACCGAGGCTGATGTCGAGTCTGACGTGCCGCCAACAAACCTCGTCCAGCGCATAGATACCCTGGAGGGAGATCTCAAAACCCTCTTTGCCTCCATGCAAACACTGACTCAGGCAGTGTTTGAGATACGGTCAGCTTTGACCAGGACGCCTTCTGCCGGTCCCGACCCAGGGGCCAATGGAGAATCGAGTGTACCCCTTCAACGGGTATCCTCGAACGCAGATCGCCGAGAAGCACCTCGGACGTCAGAGCCCTCAAATGCTCAACATCCGGTGGTACCACCTTCTCCGACTCCCAGCTCCACGGAAGACATGGTCGAGATGATCAGGGACCTGCACGAGCGCTTTGAGTCCAAGAAGAAACAAGAGGAGCGCCAGAAAATGGGCATCCCCCAGCTTTTTCCCCTCGAGTGGAACAAGGTGGTTTATCCTCCAAAGTATAAACCACAAACACTGATGCCGTACGACGGGAAGGACTCTCCTCGTCGCTACCTGACGTATTTCCAGTCTCAGACGGGACATCTTCCGAAGGTGGATGCGCTTCTTACCAGCATATTTGTTGGGGCATTGAAAGGAGTGGCGTACGACTGGTACTGCAGCCTCTCCGACAATTCAATATCTTCCTTCGACGACCTGATGCGCCTCTTTCTCGATCGTTTCTACGACGGCGGAAAGGACATGACAATGGCGTCCCTTATAGAGATACGCTAGAAGGAGAAGGAAACAGTTCGAGTGTTCATCGAACGTTTCCGATAGGCCTGCTTCAGATTGCCCCCGGGCATGCCAGAACATGCGCTTCTCTCCTCCTGCAGCATGAACATGCTGCCGGCAGTCAAGCTCTGGCTCAACTCTACTCCTCCTCCCGACTGGAGCTCCTTGATCATTGAAGCAGAAGCCGCGGAGAAGAAGGCAGCCAACGCTCGTCTTCTGGGAGTCAGTTTTCCTGCCTTCGAGGACAAGGGAAAACGGCCTGCAACCAACAACCCCACACGAGAGACAAAGGGGAAACAGGCATTGACTGCCAATGCCTCCAAAGGTGCGTCAGCACCTACTCAGAAGCCTCCACTTGCACCAAGGCCGAAGGAGGTTTATTCGTTCAACGACGAAGACACCCTGCAGCTCTTTGAGATACTGAAGCAGGGTGACAAGATCAATCTTCCGGACCCTAAGCGTCCCGATGAGGTTGGAAAAGTGGACAACCCGAGGTACTATCACTACCATCGGTTTGTCGGACACCCAACCAATGACTGCTATGTCCTCAAGAATTATATCCAGCGCATGATCAATACGGATGTAATCTCCGTCGACTACGAAGAGAAGACGGTGTCAGCCAACGTAGTGTCACTCCAGTTTGGCATCCTACCGCCGACTACAACACAAGATGGCGTCGTCCCCATCCCTAAGGCGACAATGGAGGTGGTTAACTTACCACCAACCCGTGACAACGTGAGTGGACTCATCCCACTCACCACATCTCGAGGAGAGATCCTGTGGGTTCACCCCGATCTCGTCTCCGAGGTGACTCAACCGGAGGTACGCCCTACCTCCAAGTCCAAAGGCAGGAAGATCAAGTCTTGCCGCATGGTCTCTTCTTCAGCGGAAGAGGCACTTCCTGTACAGACGCGTTCACAACAGAACGTCCAACTCGACAAAGCTGCCGCCGATGTGGTGCCTCCTGGTACCGTTCCTGCTATCCAAGATGAGGGCCCATCTAAGCCATCAGCAGCCAATAAACAGAAACAGATAGAGGCCCGCTTCGATAGGCCTCTGCGAAAAGAGAATGCTTCATGGCTAGCCAAGCCCCACAACTTCGACATTCTGGCACAACTCGCCAGTACTCCTGTCCGCCTATCTCTGTTCGAGCTCCTCCGTCTTTCCAAGGACTCTCGAGAAGCTCTCTGCAAAGCTCTGAAGGATGCTGAATCCTTTCTCAGTCAGGTCAAGCAGCCGAAAGATCTCCCGATTGCGTGCCAGCACTGTCACTGTACGGAGGAGGTTATCTCCAATATAACTTTCACCCAATAGGACATGTTGCTCAAACACAATCGACACAACAGGCCGCTGTATTACACAGGGTACATCGGCTCAGTCAAGGTAAAGCGGATTCAGATCGATCCGAGGTCTTCCCTCAGCATCATCCCGAAAATACTGCTTTCAATACTGGGGATCCCAATGTACCGACTGGCGCCCTCCAATACGACAATCAGTGGTTTCAACGCCAGCAAAAGCGAACCACTGGGCAAAATACGACTAAAGTGCCACATCGGTAACCTCAGAACCGAGGTCACTTGTTATGTCGTGGATGCTGAAGTCAACTACAACATTCTGTTGGGTCGCCCATGGCTGCATGAGTACATGGTGGTGCCATCCACGCTCCACCAATGTATGAAGTATGTGTCCACCAACGGCGTCATCCGTATGGAGTTCGCGGACATCGACCCCTTCAAAGGGATTGAAACCTACTTCACCGATTCTGACTTGTACAAGTCACCTGACGAGGATCAGGAAGCCAATAATGCCGATGATGAAGCAGAAACAGCAGCAGAGCCGGACATAGAGCCTGAGGTCACTCCCGATGCTCCTTTGAAAATCCGACTCAAAGGCAAACCGCCTCAGAAGTTGCCCCTCATGAGCATTAAGCTATCCGGGAAAGCACCAGCTGCTCCTGAAGCTCCCCTGAAGATACGACTTAAGGGAAAGCCCCCTCAATCATCGGCTCCCCTTGTGGCAAACCTACAGGGGAAGGCGCCAGTCACCGGAGGCGCAGCAGAGGCACCTCTGAAGGTACGTCTTAAGGGCAAGCTGCCGCCATCCCAGCCGCCGGAGAAGGCTCATGTAGTCCTTTCGGACTTTCAGATCAATGTTGTGGTGGACCCTCCCGATCCTACTACAGTGCTTACAGATGAAGAGCTGAGGGAATACATCTCGGCCGATGTAGATGCCCCATCTCTCGACAATGTAATCCCACGGGATAAAATCTCGCATTTCATTAATAATAGAGTGTCTTTTAATTATTCTAGTCTTCCACATTGGAATGCCATGTATACATTAGATAACCCTCTACGGTCGTTGCAAACACAAATAACGACCGTCCATCATGTAAATCGAATAGTCCCGTCCCAAGGGGTTTGTTACATAGTCCCACCATGGAGTCGAGACGAAGAATCCATCATCTTCGGCAAGGTCGAGCGTCATCAAGACCTTCCGCCACTCGAGCCAGAACCAGATACCGGCAGAATGCAACTCTATCGGTACACGGACAAGGCAAAGTACCTCATCCAAAAGATGGATTACGACCTAAAAAGTGACAAAGGCCTGAACTACGCAAAGGTCGACGTCTCCCTCTCCGGCTTCCAACACCTAAAGGAAAGCCGCAGGACTACTACAACAAAACTCGACGGGCGGTAGGCTATATCACGCCGCCGTCAACTCCAGAGAGTTCAGACGCAGAGGAAGTTGAACATTTTTACTCATCTGAAGCGTCAATGTGGGATTCCGATACCAGTATCGGATCTGTCTTCAAGAGAGTGCTGTCAGCCAACATAACATCTGCACAATCTCAAGAAGAAGAAGGCGAAGACCAAGCGCCAGAATTCTTCGAAGAAGAACCCTGGGCTCAACGCCTGGGACAACAATAGGAGTCTCGTTTTGAATTACGTGAACCTCCCACCGAAGACGAAGTCGAGCAGATTGACCTTGGGGATGGATCTTCTTCCAAACCCATCTTCATCAGCAAAAGCCTCAAAGGAGAAGACCGAGAATCTTTAATCCAGCTGGCTAAAGAATATATCTGACATCTTCGCCTGGAGCTATGAAGATATACCGGGACTTGATCCCCAGATTGCGATGCATAGGTTAAACATCTTGTCTGATGCCAAGCCTATCAAGCAACAACAACGGTGCTTCCGTCCGGACATCATGAACGCCATCGATCAGGAGGTAGATAAACTCTTGACTAGCGGCTTCATCCGTGAAGAACAACACCCAGACTGGGTAGCCAACGTCGTCCCCGTCACCAAGAAGAATAGATAGATACGAGTCTGTATCGACTTCAGAGACCTCAACTCTGCTTGCCGAAGGACGAATTCCCGCTTCCAATCACTGACGTGATGATCGACAACACATGTGGCTTCGAGCGCATGTCTTTCATGGACGGGTATTCGGGCTACAACCAGATCAAGATGTTCCCCGATGACGCAAAACATACGTCATTCAGGACTCCAAAGGGCATTTTCTGCTACACAGTGATGCCCTTCGGCTTGAAGAATGCTGGTGCGACATACCAACGTGCTATGAGCACCATTTTCCGTCAGCACCTTCACAAGATAGTCGAATGCTATGTCGACAACATCGCAGTCAAGAGCCGTCTTAAAGGAGATCACATGCAAGACCTCAAGACAGTCTTCGACCTCATGCGGGCGTATCAACTCAAGATGAACCCCGCTAAATCCTTCCTTGGGGTTTCGAGTGAAAAGTTTTTGGGCTTCATCATTACGACGAAAGGCATTCATGTCGATCCCGAGAAGACCAAAGCAATTCTTGATATGGACCCTACGAAGAACCTTCGAGAACTTCGAGGCCTACAGGGACGTCTGGCGTACATCCGGAGGTTCATAGCAAACCTTTCCGGCAAATGTCAACCCTTCACCCAGCTCATGAAAAAGGGAGTCTCTTACGTCTGGACAGAGGAATGCCAAAAGGCTTTCGACAACATCAAAGCCTACCTGACGAGCACTCCAGTTCTGGTGGCACCCGTCGCTGGCAAACCATTCCTGCTCTACGTCCATGCCATGGATCATTCCCTCGGTGCCCTGCTAGCTCAGAACAGCGACACAGGCTATGAGCAAGTAATCTACTACCTCAGTCGAACCCTGATCGGGGCCGAACACCGGTACAACTCCGTTGAAAAGGAGTGCTTGGCTCTGGTATTTGCTATCCAAAAGACGCGTCATTATGTCTCGGGCCAGACAATTCACGTCATTTCCCGAGTCAATCTGCACAGGGTCCTTATGACGAAGCCAGGATCACTGAACTCCCGGCTAGCCATATGGGCGATCTTGCTAACGCCATACAACATGGTGTTCGTTCCACAAAAGGCTGTTAAGGGTCAAGCTCTAGCCGACTTCTTAGCTGCACACCCCATCCCGGAGTCCTCAAGACTCTATGAAGACATCCCGGATGAGGTCCAAGAATCAAACGTCACCGAAGAAGGCTTTGTCTGGCGGATGTTTTTCGATGGCGCTTCAAGAACAGGCCCCAAAGGCCAAATCATCGCAGGAGTGGGGGTGGTACTAGTCACCCCCGATCAGCTGGTCATCCAGCGTGCTTACTCCCTTTCGAAGTCATGCTCCAACAACGTGGCCGAGTACAATGCGCTCATTATGGGACTCCAGCTAGCACAGCAGTTGGGGGTAAAACATCTGGAAGCCTACAGCGACTCAAAGCTCGTCGTAAATCAAATTAGAGGACAATACGAGATTCGCCATGAAGATCTGATCCCCTATCATGAAGTTGCATTGAACATAATTTTAACCTTTACTGGATTCTTCATCGAACACGTACCTCGTCTACAAAATCTAGAGGCCGATGCTCTGCTGGCCTCGCAGCCTCTCTGGCGGTACCCATCGGAACTCAATACTACGTCACGATAGTGGGTCGAGACTTGGTCTGCCCTAAAAACAACCTGCGCTCACAAGTGGCTCATGCCATGTCAGCAGGCGCCGGTGTTAACGTCCGGGACTGGAGATTCTTGTTCATCGACTTTGCTGTCTACGGAATTCTTCCAGAGGACCCGAAGCAAGCTGTCTCGGTCAGGAGATGCTCTTTTCGATTCTACTACGATACGGCTAATAAAATGCTGTACCGACGCTCCTACGATGGACTTCTCCTTCGATGTTTGTCTAATGAAGAAGCAGCTGAAGCCCTTCGAGAAGCTCATGATAGAACCTGCGGGGCCCATCAGCCTGGTCCCAAGTTGCAAGATCGACTGCGATGCATGGGCTATTACTGGCCAACTATGGCCGCCGACGCTGTTGAATATGCTAAGAAATGCCATGCGTGCCAGCTTCACGCAGACTTTATTCATACACTGTCCGAACCACTACATCCTACAGTCACCTCCTGGCCCTTCGAAGCTTGGGGAATGGACATTGTCGGACCGATCACCCTTCCTTTATCGAGAGGACACCGCTTCATCGTAGCAATCACCGACTACTTCTCTAAATGGGCAGAAGCAGTTCCCCTGGCAGAAGTAAAAAGCTCCAAGGTGATCAGCTTCATCAAGCACCACGTCATCTACCATTTTGGGGTACCCCAGAGGATCATCCACGATAATGGTCCTCAATTCATCAGCCATGTCTTCAGCCGATTCTGTGACAAGAATCGCATTCAAAATGTGGCATCAACCGCCTACAATCCGGCAGCAAACGGATTGGCCGAGGCGTTCAACAAAACTATCGTCAGGCTACTCAAAAAGGTCGTGTCATCTAACAAACGCGACTGGGACGAAAGGCTCGGCAAATGCCTTTGGGCCTACCGCACAACAGTACGGACCCCGACAGGCAATACACCATTCTCCTTGGTCTACGGGAGCGAAGCGGTACTGCCTCTCGAGATTTAGATACCCTCACTCCGCGTAGCAATCACAAACCAACTCACAGAAGAAGACAATCAACGTCGTCGTCTGCGGAAACTGGAGGCACTTGACGAAAAACGTCTCCTAGCTCAACAACGCATCGAACTCTACCAAGCCCGTATATCATAGGCTTTCAATAAGAAGGTCAAGTAGAGGACTTTCCAAGTTGGCGACCTGGTCCTGGCAGTCAGGAGGCCGATGATGTTGACTCACAAAACGCCAGGAAAGTTCGAGCCCAAATGGAAAGGACCTTTTATCGTCGAGACGGTGTACTCAAACGGTGCTTACCGTCTCGCTAAACCCAATGGGGACTTGTTCATGATGCCCATCAACGGCAAGTTCCTAAAGAAGTACTACTCTTGACATCTTTTCAGACATGTACTTCTATTCCACAAAAAATTATACGCTTCCGGAACCAGTTGTTCCGTAGCATCCTCCAGTAGAAGGACAGCCACGTCCACATCACCTCTGAGTTGTCCCCTACACCCTACAAGCCAGAATCTTACACCCCGTAAGACTACGCTATCCTTCATGTTTACCACGTCCACATTACCTCTGAGTAAACATCCCGTACAGACAACCCCCGCGTTGCTGTACATCGATCGCAGAACTTCTACGTCCACATTACCTCTGAGTAGTTCCGTGCATCTTCCAGAATCATTCCTACCACGTTCATAACACCTCTGAGTAGGAAGATTCTATCATTTGAACCCCATATTTGCCACGTCCACATTACCTCTGAGCAAATACATTGGGTCCTTCAAACTTATTATCTGTATCTGAAACCAAGGTACGCAAAAGATAATAGGTCCACACAAATCATCAAAGTTCATGACAAGCAAAAATGAACACATCGCAGAAAATGGTGTACTTCTTTATTATTTCTAAAAAAAGGAGAGTAAAGGATTACACTATCCCCAGCAAGAGTTGCAAAAAAAATACAAAAGAGCAGAGATTACAAGCCCTAAATATCCCCAAGGTTGGCGGAAAGCTCTACAATTTGGCATTTCAAGTCTGCCGTCCGAGTCTCCACAGTCGCCAAGACTCGACGTTCGGCTTCTTGACGCATCGCTTCGACAGCCTCAGCAGAAGTTTCATTCTCGTGCTTCTCATCGAGCTGCTGTCTCTGCTGAATCAGGGTAAGAGCTCGGAGAGTGAAAGCTGCTTCCTCCTTCTTGAATGCTACATGTTCAGCCTGGATACGTTCAGCGTCTAATAGGAGTCGGGCCCGCTGATCCTCAAGACGGCGTATCTGTGCAGCAATCTCTGCGATATTTGCATCCAGCGTAGCTCGCATCTCCTCTATCTTCCGTGTAGACTGAGATAACCGCTCTACTGCAGCATCAGTCTCAGACACTTCGCGTTCCCAGACACTCACGGTGGCCTGGTAGGAAGACACAGTCTCGGCGAGCAACTTTTTTTTCTCCGTATCTATCAGGACGGAGAGGTCATTCCGCTGGATGCGCCCCCACTACCATGCTTCTTATTCAAAGTATTCCAAAACTTATCCAAAAAGTTTTGAAAACTTTGAAGGGGGTCTTGTAGAAGCATAAAATTTCAGAACCAGAAAGTCTATGTGCCAGACTACATGTGCCAAAGCTTGGACAAAGTGCTTCACAACAAAGAGCAACAAATATAGACATTGAAAGAGGACTTTTTATTTAACATATAAAAGTCTATTATATGTCTAAAGTGAGATTATACAAAGGAGAATTTCTACAAAGAAAGGATCCTAAGTCTACAGCCAGCAGCCACCATGTGCCCTCAAGTAGGTGCAGCAATCAACATGCGCCCTCAGCCAGGCGCATCCCACCAAGCACACTCAGCACGGCACATCCTTTCAGCAGCTCAGTTATGTACATCCCCAGTTATGTGCATCCCTTCAGCAGTCCAGTTATGTGCCGCTCTTCCAGCCAGGCTCACCTGATAAATGCTTCGACTAAATAAAGCATTTAACCCTCTGGCTGGAACCAAGGAAGTGAAGAGCACCGCAAAATCTGTGGCCAAGGAAGGCTTCGAAAGAGCCTCCAAAGGCGAAGGAAGACCGTGATCGAAACCACGGCTAAAGGAGCAACTTTCAACACAACCAGAATGGGCTACACCCATTTTGAAGGAAGAAAGAGCTACCAAAGCCGCAGCACCGCCATTCCGATCTACGGCTCTTCTGGAATAACGAAAATGAGGCCCGAACATCCATATCTTTGGATGCAACAGGTACCTTTCGCCTGCCTCGGAAACCCTCGATTCCGTCTTTTGGATGTAACAGTCACCTTCAAGTGCATCAACGAAGACACTGCATCGCATCTTCACCCTCGGGAGCTTCTCGTCAACAGAATGCACTCGAGCACACAAGTTCATGTCGGAAAGATGTGAGAGAACGAGAGGCCAACCCTCTCTCCATACCACTATTTATAGGCCGGGCAAATCAAACCCATACGCCAAGTGGATGGCTCTCCGAATTCCGTGCAATAAATTTACATTAAATGGATGAACCAGACGCTTCAAATTTAGCCAAGTCAAAACGGCTATTTAAAGCACTCGAAGAACGTAACAGTTGTACCATCAAAGATGTCTCACGAAGCGGATGCGCCGGCCAGACCGCGTATCACACAGACGTGCCCCTCTACATCAAGCGCATCACACAGACGCGCCCTTCAGTATCAAGTGCATCATAGGGGATGCGCCCCCATGCGCCTAGTGGAACGCTAACCGACGCGCCCACTCAGCTGTCCATCGAATGTCACAAACATTAAATGCTGAACTGACAGAGTTGGCAGCACGCCTCCTAAAGTCTGAACAGTCGGCAGCTTTTCCAGAAGATGAAGCATCGCCAACATCATCATCATTATTACTCCTCTCCAATGGCTACTGCCACGTGGCCACCCAACCATCTCGTATGCGCCTCCGCGGCCATGCGCCCAAATCTGCATACGCCTCAAAAGCTGTGCGCCTCAGACTTTTCACTGATCCCTAAAGACAGAAGAAAAGTCACTGTTATAACTCTGCATGTGCCTCAAAAGCCATGCGCCCCAGACTTCTCCCTGATCCCAAAAGACAGGAATAAAGTCACTACTGAAGCTCTGCATGCGCCTCAAAAGCCATGTGCCCAGAATGGTTCGTGACTCCTAAAAGGTTACGAGCCAAAGTCTCCTCATGCGCCCAATCCTAGGCACATCTTATCAGATCATTCCTCCCACCAAATTCGAGATCTTCGAGCCATGGGTCGACGACACGTGTCCTTTGACTCAACTCATCCAAGATCTTATCAACAGAAAGATCTTCTTCTCTGCTACGTGTCGGTTCACAACAGCAACATGAAGAAGTCAACCCCCTCGATCAGGGCGCATCGTCCATTCGCCTCCATCAGCAATCAACACGTGGCATCCCCGTATACAGGCGTATCCTACATATGCACACATGAGCAGCCAGCCTGCAAAACTATAAATAGAGGAATCATTTCCTTCTTTTACACACACAGACGGACCAATCTAAGTGCATACATATCAACCTCCACAGCGAACAGACAGAGACTTCGCACCACCAGAGAGGCAGATACAGACACTCAACGTCTTCCTCCTCTCAGTAAGCTCCAACACCCAGATCAATCCAGACCTTCAGAAAACCGATAACCGTCGTCAGATCGTCAACGGAGTCAACGCATTACCACTCACTCCATCGGCACAAGGGACCCAGATTAAACAAAAGTGTACTCCTAGGACTATGTCTAAGTCCTATATTGTAACACTGTTCTGTTTGTATTAAAATTTACAATCAAAGAATTTTAATGGCAAACAAATACTGTCATGGTTGAACCCTAAATTTCACATATCACACACTAGCCTACCCCTCCCCCCATATTCCAGTCACACACCCTCTATTTAACCTTTCCTGTTACACAGAATATATGTGAAACACACAGGTTTTATTCATCAAGCATGATCACCCACATATGTGTTCCTGTCACACACTGTTGCAAATCGAATTTCTGAGAACTGTGGCTTTTCCTATTTAGATGTTCAGTAAAGTAATCCTGAGAATGATTCATTTATTCCTAAATATTTTACTATTCCCTTGTGTTAAGTTTTCTGGTAAATTAGTTCTTGAAGTTACACTGTTGATATGGGATGTTGGGTTCGAATTATGAAAACTGACATTGAATGAATGATTTATTCTTTGGTTAAATGATTTCAATGATTGATTCAATTTATTTTTGATTTAGACTTTTTGATTTGGAATGGGATTTTTTGGATTTGGGTTGAGCTTTAAATTGTAAATAGCTGATACATTGATTGAGTTTCAGTTCAAAATCATGAACTGAAATTGAATAATGTATTTTTTGATAACCTGGACTGATTTCCTAATACCTAAAATTATGCTTTCTTAACTAAACTGAAATATAATTGATTTTATTCATTGGTTAACTGAATTGAATGTTCATTTCATTCTTAATATCCTGAACTGAATTCCCTTCCTATACACTGTCAACTATTTTTTCTAAATTTTATATTGTTAGCTAGCCACTGTTTTTACATGTTTCACACACTCTAACATGTATCACTTTACTGTTATTTGTTCCAGGAATTCACCAATCATTTTTCCTGGTTACACATGTATTTCTCTGATTCCATATGACACTACACTATCATGTCTCTCACACATACACCCTCATGCCATGTCTATTTTACACACACACACACACACACACACACACACACACACACACATGTCACCACCACATTCCCTTCTTCCTATTCTCTATACATAAGTATATATATGGGTATGTGGCATGTACATATATGTATCCTATAAGAATGTGTGTGTACTATTATATATATATATATATTAGATATATATATTTGTGTGGTATACATAAGGGTAACCTATATGCTATGTGTATTCTATATTAGATTATATAAATATATCTATGTGTGTATTAGATATATATATTGTTATGTGTATATGTGTGTTATGGTTGGATAGGGCATGATATAGCCTATAGCCTAGGGCTCTTAGCCTATGGGTGTGGCTTGAATGCCAGTATAGAGTCTAGTTAGACTTGTATAGCCTTGTTTAGGCCTAAAATAGACTAGTTAGACTAGTATAGACTTGTTTGGGTTAGGCTTGACCTAGTTGACCTAGTTTGACTAAGTGTAGTTGACTAGAGTTGACCAAGGGTTGACATTAGCCTAGATTGACCCCAAACATCAAGTAGATGCATTGTAGCAGTCTATTTCATTATTTTAGACATGTAGTGACTTGTACTGTTCTATAGGAGACAGACACCACTCCTCGGACAGTATATTCTCTTCAAACACTCAGGATATCAGGCGAGTACATTCTCTGACCGTTTCATACTTGTCTGGATTTACATTCTTGCTCTAGATTACTATAATTGATGCTGACATGATTGTTATCACGGATTGGTACTATATGGATCTTCTTTTGAGATATTATTCCCTTGTATTTACTAAATACATATTGTGATGTACGTTTCATTTATATATTGTATTTATTGAATATCCTTATCCTTGTATACTCATTGTGCCTATTGTACTCTCATTATCACAGGAGTCCCATGGATAGACCATTGTACAATTATTGTATAACATTGTACATCTATTGTATAACATTGTATACTATTATATAAGATAACGTAATTGGAGTGGATCCTTGTGTATTGATTGGGAAGGGGGAGTAGAATTGGTTATATAATCAAATCCTATTGTACAACATTGTATAACTATTGTATATGTCTATTGTGCACTCACGTACAATAGAGTTACCATTGCATTGTCCTAACCGTTTACATAACCATATTGTACTCTAAATCACATGGTGCTTACAGTTCTTACTTATCATATATAGATATTTTCTATTATCAAATCTCTGCTGTTTTTTATATACATTTTTCTTTCAGCGTTTCCAGTATCTTACTCTATTGTATGTTTTATATTTCCTAACTTGATATGAACTGCATGAGATGTTTTGTGCTCGCTCCCGTCCTGACTGGACCTGTTGAAAACTTTACAAAGGATGATGAGGAACCCTGCACCCCTTACTTTGGAGCTTACCTAGATGACACTCGCGACCTGGACCCCTGGGAAGGTTCAGACAGCTACTGAGGATGATACCCCTTGTATAGTTTAGATAGTCTAGATTGTTTCTTTTTCATGTTTAGTTGTTGTCCATATTTTCAGAGTTGTATAATTTGAGATGTTTAGACTAGTAGTTGTTAACTTATGTTATTTCATTCTGTTGTGCCTCAGTTGAGGAGTTTCTTATCTATCTTATCGTGCCATACTCTATCCCTAGATTGTGATTGAGTTATATCTTCTGTGATTAGCCTCCAGTTGGAGATTATTCTATATTATGTTAGTTATAGTTTATGACCTAGAACCGTGTTCCTATCGTCGACACTGCGGCGTAGGCTGGGCGCTGTTACGTACTCGTACCCTCACGGTGGGTGCGGGTCGTGACATATTTTTAGTGGTGGCCCATACAGGTCGAGTTTATGTAGTGGTATTCGAACTAGAGTATCACTACAGCCTGCAGTAGGATTCGAATATTTTTGAAGGTACTCAATCGTACTAGAAAAACTTATAATCTGATTCCTTTATCTAAATTGTTGCTTATTGACTTTCCTTGAATATAAACTGTCCTTCTTTGAATTTTTGCTTCATTCTCAAAAATTGCTTCCTTTTTTGATCTGTCTTCATGATGGTTATGAAGACACGATCTCATCGCTCCGGTCCGGGGAATACTATCGAGAGGCTGGCCACCTCTCGTCCTGTTCATCAGGGCCTCGAGACCGCAGCTCCTGTTGTGCCGACTTAGGTTGGCATTTCTGCTACATTGGAGGTGCACCTCCATCTGTACAGAGACCTTTCCCGTCATTTTTGATTTCTCTCAACAGCAGCGGTTCATGCAGCATCAGCAACAGGCCAGAGAAAACCAGCAAGGGCGAGCTTTCGCCAGGACAGTCGATGATGCATAGACCACTGGAGATCTTTCTACAAGTTTTGTTCTTCTCGATTTTATTTTCGCAATTGTCTTTTATAACTACCTTGAAATCCGATTCCATCTGTTCCTTGTTGATTGATTAATTTTGTCCTGTTGCTCTTTGTTATGTTATTTTTCTTCCAAGAAAATTATATGGGCTAGGTCACCTCAGTTATGGGATCTAGAATCTTTAATAGTCGTGTTAGCTGGCATAGTGAGAACATATAGTCAAATTTTGGATGTATTTCTCGGCTATGGGAACTTAAGGTTTTTTGCCGTCGCATGCGGCAATGCGGAAATTTTTAAATACCATGATCCTAGAGATACGTACCTTAGTCAAGGACTCTGTGATTATCTTAGTCTTGCTCACTAGCATGATGAAGACTCTGGACAACATGATTTTGGACAGACGCATATGATTATCAGATTGTATCTTGAAGGTTTTTGAACATCATACCCTTCTGTTGTTGTATATAACTTAGGATTAGGGATATTTTAGTTTTGTAGAGCTTATTTATAGATAGTTCCTTCATAGTATAATGATTTGGTGACTTGTAGAGTGTCTGTACCCAAGAGGTAATAGTTAGCATTGGTGTTAGAATAGTAACCCATTGCAGATAATTCTCATGTTATCTGTAATACCAACCAGTTTACACATATAGGATGTTAGTATGCCATACAACCTTGATGATTTATTATTGTTTTCCTTTACCCTTCTAGTGAGGCACCCAGTGACCAGAGCCTGCCCTTGAGTATAGTTGTAGTTTCACCTAAGACTGAGAGTTCTATATATAGAGATAGATTGCAAATGATATACTTAGGATATATGTAGTGGGTTGTTGTTCCTGAGCTTATGTATATGTGGTATTTGGGATTTGTGTGCTTAGATTTTGGGTATTTAGTTATGGGTGACTTGATAGGATTAGAAGGTTGAGAGCTAGCCTATTATAGAGTTTCTCTTTTTGCTAAATTCTGGTTGCCAACACTTAGGTAGCTAGCATGGATAAAATCCTAAGAAGTTGACCAGCTGATAACCAAGTACTAGGATGTTGAGAAAATTGACTAGTGATTGACCCTTGACTATGTTTGACCTAGAAGGGGGTACGATCATCTTAATTTCGAGAACGAAATTTTTATAAGGTGGGTAGGATTGTAACACCCAGTTTCTAAAATGAGGGTAATTTTGAAATTTTATATTTTAATTTATTTAATTATGGTATTTAAATAATAATATGATTTTTATTGATTTTTAATCATTTTAAAATCTATTAAATATCACGACTTGTGATTTAGTGTGCATCTTGTGAAACCGTAGAGACTGTCTGCCCTAGAGCCTAGCCATGTGATTAGGGTATTTTATTTATCATTTTTAATTTGAGGGTATTTTGTCATTTTTTAAATTATTTGAATTTAATATATATTATTGGAATTTAAAATGATTATTTAAAATGGTGTGATTGAAATATTATTTAATTGATTATCTTGTGTTGTGTTTAGCCCTAACCTAGATTAGTCATAGCTAGTCTAGTACCATGGTTAGTAATAGTTAGTATTGGTTAGTTGAGTTAAGTTATGATTAGTTAGAATGAAATAGGTTGTATTTAAGTCAAGTGTGAAGCCTAGGTTATAGGCCCTTGATTGGACTTGATGGAATGAGAGCCCTTAGATTGTTCCCCAAAACCCTAAACCTAGCATTGGTGGCCGGCCCCCCTAGGGAACAACACCCTATAAAATCCCTCCCAAAATAGTAGCCTCCTTGTTCATCCCTTCATTTTTTTCAAGAACAAGGTTAGCCTCCATTGAAACTTCTTCCTATTTTATTCAATATTAAGCCTTTTTCATCCAAACACCTTCCATGGTGTTCTAATTTGGGTTTCCTTACTGTTCAAGGAGGTTAACTACAGTTTGGACACAATTTGGAGCCATTGGCTAGCCTGAGGAGATCTCATTTTTGGAGTTTTTCTTTGAGGACGACACCTATAGGTAAATCCCTGTTCCTTCTACCAAATTTTAATTTCTTTGCATGGTTAGGAAGCCCTAGGTGTCCTCTTGCTGTAGGGATAGGTTTTACACCCTTTCGTGTCCCTCACATGTCCGTATCGGACATGTACCAGTGGACAGTCGCAGGTGTTCGACGAAATGCCACAGTGGGTATTTCGATCGAGTTTTCAGAATGTATTTGAATAGGAAATTAGATTTTGGTGTCGCTTAGGGGTTTCTAAGTGTCTGAGCTTGTGTCATGTTGTTTTGTGCCGTGTCGAGCACGTGGACACGCCCGCGCACGTGCGAGCCGCGCTACCCTGCTACTAGCAGGCTCGTGCGAGCTATTCTGGACACGTGGGCGCGTGTCCTTTGGACTAGTGCTCGGGGCAGTGCCTGACACGACTCTCCCCAAGTCTCGTGTCCCTTGCATCCGTGTTGGGTGAGGAATCTAACCCGTACTGGACACGGGGAGCACAGCCACTGAACAGTTCAGTGTGCTTTGTCTGTGCGTGTGTTTGGACACTTTTGTGGCCTATTTTGGACACAATTTTAAGTTTATAGCACGAGCCCATATTGAATGTTAATTACCAAGCAAAACCCATTTGATTAATTATTGTTTTGATGTTTAAATAGGAAAATTCTTAATAACTGATACTGTCGAGTATCAGAGTTTGAATACACTGTTCTTTTTTAAAATTACAATTAATATTTAGTATCATGTACTTAGCTATGGTTTAAATTGCTGTACATATTAGATATCATGATTAGGAATCAATTCTTAGTTTTTGGTTGATTAGCATAATCGAATTCACATGGAGTGGTTGAATCATGAATTGGTTTTCCTATTAATGTTCCTTGGTTTAAAACCTGAATTGTTCTTATTCCTGAATCTGAGATCATGGAAATTGAGTTGTGTGAAACACTGGATTTCGATATGGATTGAGTTTGACTGAATGTGATTCGAATGTGGGAAAATAGTTGATAACTACTGTTTTAGTTAATCTGTGAATGTGCAGTTCATACACAGTGGGACTGTAACACACATGTTCCCTTATTCCTGTCATGAAGGCTGTTAACACACACACCCTAACACTGAGACACATGTACACACATGGTTTCACATTGTTTTCTGGGACTACTTCACATCCCTGTTAGTATGTGTGTAAACCTGAGCTAAATATTGTCATGGTTGAACACTGAATTTCACATATCACACACTAGCCTCCCCTCCCCCTATATTCCAGTCACACACCCTCTATTTAACCTTTCCTGTTGCACAGGTTATATGTGAAACACACAGGTTTCATTCATCAAGCATGATCACCCACATATGTGTTCCTGTCACACACTGTTGCAAATCGAATTTATGAGAACTGTGGCTTTTCCTATTTAGATGTTCAGTGAAGTAATCCTAAGAATGATTCATTTATTCCTGAACATTTTACTATTCCCTTGTGTTAAGTTTCCTGGTAAATTGGTTCTTGAGGTTACACTGTTGATATGGGATGTTGGGTTCGAATTATAAAAATTGAGATTGAATAAATGATTTATTCTTTGGTTAAATGATTTCAATGATTGATTCAATTTATTTTCGATTATGACTTTTTGATTTGGAATGTGATTTTTTGGATTTGGGTTGAGCTTTAAATTGTAAATAGCTGATACATTGATTGAGTTTCAGTTTAATATCATGAACTGAAATTGAATGATGTATTTCTTGATAACCTGGACTGATTTCCTAATACCTGAAATTATGCTTTCTTAACTGAACTGAAATAGAATTGATTTTGTTCATTGGTTAACTGAATTGAATGTTCATTTCATTCTTAATATCCTGAACTGAATTCCCTTCCTATACACTGTCAACTATTTTTTCCAGATTTCATATTGTTATCTAGCCACTGTTTTCACATGTTTCACACACTCTAACATGTATCACTTCACTGTTATTTGTTCCAGGAATTTACCAATCGTTTTTCCAGGTTACACATGTATTTCCCTGATTCCATATGACACTACACTATCATGTCTCTCACACATACACCCTCATGCCATGTCTATTTTACACACACACACACACACACACACACACACACACATGTCACCACCACATTCCCTTCTTTCTATTCTCTATACATAAGTATATATATGGGTATGTGGCATGTACATATATGTATCCTATAAGAATGTGTGTACTATTATATATATATTAGATATATATGTTTGTGTGGTATACATAAGGGTAACCTATATGCAATGTATATTCTATATTAGATTATATAAATATATCTATGTGTGTATTAGATATATATATTGTTATGTGTATATATGTGTTATGGTTGGCTAGGGCATGATATAGCATATAGCCTAGGGCTCTTAGCCTATGGGTGTGGCTTGAATGCCAGTATAGCGTCTAGTTAGACTTGTATAGCCTTGTTTAGACCTAGAATAGACTAGTTAGACTAGTATAGACTTGTTTGGGTTAGGCTTGACCTAGTTGACATAGTTTGACTAAGTGTAGTTGACTAGAGTTGACCAAGGGTTGACTTTAGCCTAGATTGACCCCAAACATCATGTAGATGCATTGTAGCAGTCTATTTTATTATTTTAGACATGTAGTGACTTGTACTGTTCTATAGAAGACAGACACCACTCCTCGGACAGTATATTCTCTTCAGACACTCAGGATATCAGGCGAGTAGATTTTCTGACCGTTTCATACTTGTCTGGATTTACATTCTTGCTCTAGATTACTATACTTGATGTTGACACGATTGTTATCACGGATTGGTACTATATGGATCTTCTTTTGAGATGTTATCCCCTTGTATTCACTAAATACATATTGTGATGTGTGTTTCACTTACATATTATATTTATTGAATACCCTTATCCTTGTATACTCATTGTGCCTATTGTACTCTCATTATCACATGAGTCCCATGTATAGACCATTGTACAACTATTGTATAACATTGTACATCTATTGTATAACATTGTACACTATTGTATAAGATAACGTAACTGGAGTGGATCCTTGTGTATTGATTGGAGAGGGGGAGTAGAATTGGTTATGTAATCAAATCCTATTGTACAATATTGTATAACTATTGTATATGTCTATTGTGCACTCACGTACAATAGAGTTACCATGCATTGTCCTAAACCGTTTACATAACCATATTGTACTCTAAATCACATGGTGCTTACAGTTCTTACTTATCATATATAGATATTTTCTATTATCAAATCTCTGCTGTTTTTCATATACATTCTTCTTTCAGCGTTTCCAGTATCTTACTCTATTGTATGCTTTATATTTCCTAACTTGATATGAACTGTGTGAGATGTTTTGTGCTCGCTCCCGTCCTGACTGGACCTGTTAAAATTTTTACAAAGGATGATGAGGAACCCTGCACCCCTTACTTTGGAGCTTACCTAGATGACACTCGTGACCTGGACCCCTGGGGAGGTTCAGGCAGCTACTGAGGATGATAGCCCTTGCATAGTTTAGATAGTCTATATTGTTTCTTTTTCATGTTTAGTTGTTGTCCATATTTTAAGAGTTGTATAATTTGAGATGTTGAGACTAGTAGTTGTTAACTTATGTTATTTCATTCTGTTGTGCCTCAGTTGAGGAGTTTCTTATCTATTTTATCGTGCCATACTCTATCCCTAGATTGTGATTGAGTTGTACCTTCTGTGATTAGCCTCCAGTTGGAGATTATTCTATATTGTGTTAGTTATAGTTCATGACCTAGAACATCGTTCTACCGCCGACACTGCGGCGTAGGCTGGGTGCTGTTACGTTCTCGTACCCTCACGGTGGGTGCGGGTTGTGACACGAAGCATGCTAATTCTCACTTCATCCCATACCACCATACATGCTCCTTCAAATCTCTATACATCTTGTTGGCACCTGGATGCATAGAGTACTGAGAGTGATGGGCCTCCTGCCTGACCTGTTCCCAAAGCTCTCCACTAGGCACACACATTCTGGAACCGTGCCTCAATGTGCCGTCCTCTGCAATGACAAACTCTTCATCCACCAATCCTGCTCGAACCTATTCTCGGATACACCGCAGAGTAACTTCGTCGAACTGAGCTGACTTGATCCTCTCCATAAAGTCTGACTAAATCTGAAGGCCCCACATCTGTATCTGAACTTCTGGCACGATCACCTCGATCCCCAAGCTCTCCAAATCTGCTAATAAGTGACGATCGTCAAACACATAGCTACCGGATACCTACACAAGGCATCGACAACCACTTTGGCCTTTCCTGGATTGTACTGCAATGAAATTTCGAAGTCCATTATCAACTCCAACCATCTGTGCTGCCTCATGTTGAGCTCTTTCTGTGTAAACACATACTTCAAGCTCTTGTGGTCTGTGAAGATCTCCACACGCTCTCCGTATAAATAGTGCTTACACAACTTAAGAGCAAAAATAACTACCGCCAACTCCAAATCATGGGTAGGGTAGTTCTTCTCATGCGGACGTAACTGTCTGGATGCATAGGCAATCACCTTCCCATGCTGCTACAAGACACAACCCAAACCCTTTCCTGAGGCGTCACTGTAGATAATGAACCCGCCTGATCCTGATGGCAATGTCAAAATCGGGGCTATCGTCAGTCGCTTCTTCAACTCATCAAAAGCAACCTGACACTCTTCTGACCAGATAAACTCTGTGTCCTTCCAGGTCAGCCTAGTCAATGGCTCTATAATCTGAGAGAAATCGTGAACAAACCTTCTGTAGTATCCTGCCAATCCCAGAAAGCTCCTGATCTCTGCAACTGAACTTAGTGCTGTCCACGCATCGACTGCTCTGATCTTCTTCGGGTCGACTGAGATCCCATCTCCAGTCACAATATGACCTAGGAAATCAAATCGATCCAAGAAGAACTCACACTTCGAGAGCTTGTCGTAAAGCTGCTCCTTCCTGAGAGTCTCCAGAACTACTCTCAAATGCTCCTCATGCTCCTCTGGGATCTTCGAATACACCAAGATGTCATCGATGAACACCACCACGAACTTGTCCAAGTACTGGTGGAACACCTTATTCATCAAGTTCATGAACACCGCCGGGTATTAGTTAATCCAAACGTCATTAACATGAACTCAAATTGGCAATACTGAGTCCTGAAAGCTGTCTTCGGAATATCCTCCTTCTTCACCTTCATATGATGATAACCTGACCTCAGATCAATTTTGGAGAATACCTTTGCTCTGCTCAACTGATCGAACATGTCATCGATCCTTAGCAACGGGTACTTATTCTTGATCATGAGGTTGTTGAATGCCCTGTAGTCGATACACATCCGTACCGACCCATCCTTATTCGGTACAAAGAGTACTGGCACACTCCACGATAAAGAACTCGATCGGATGAAGCCCTTGTCCTGCAACTCATCCACCTGCTTCTTCAACTCCACAATCTCACTGTTGTTCACTATATAGACATGCTGAGATATCGGCTCTTACGCCGGGTACTAAGTCTATAGAGAACTCCAAATCCCTATCCGGAGGTAACCCTGGCAACTCCTCCAGATACACATCCATAAACTCAGTTATCAATGGATGTGACACGCTCTCCTCCTCTGCTGAAACTCCGCAGAAAACTCCGCTGCTCTACTCTGCCTCCCTTCTGGTGAACTCGAACTCTGGCTCTCCTGGCACTCTGAAAAGAACTCTACCACCACGGCAATCTATACTGGCATGGTGCCTGCTTAACCAATCCATACCGAGTACAATATCGTAGTTCGGTAATGGCATTATGAGCAGACACACATCTAATTTTTGGCCTTCCAAAACTAATCTTCGATCCTTGCAAACATTACGGACGAGGATAATAACACCCCCAGTCATGATCTTGTAAGTCCTAGGCAATGGTTCAGAAGAAAGCTGGCGTCTAATAGCAAATGATACAGACACAAAGCTATGGGAAGCACCCGAATCAAATAATACGAATGCGGGAAAAGAGTCGATAAGAACAGAACCTGCTATAAGATCTCCTACTGGCTCGGAATCCTCAGCTGCTATGGCGAAAGCTCGTCCTTGCTGACCTCCTCTGGCCTACTGCTGGTGCTGAATGAACTTCTGTTGTTGGGTCGGCAGTGGTCCTTTCTGCTGTATTACTGGGGCCTTGGCTCCTATCCCCTGAGCTGTACGTCCCGCAGCCATAGGACAATCCCTCAACTGGTGCTCTGCTGCACCACAAAGTAGGTACTTGCCGAGCCTCTTCCTGCACTCATTCCATACATGCCCTGACTTCTTGCAGAAGGTGCAACTGATGGTCTACTGCTGCCTCGGTGCCTGCTGAAACTGCTTCTGCTGAAATAGCTTCTGCTGATGCTGCTGCTGCTGATAATGAGGCCTCTTGGCTGGGCCCCCACTGCCACTGGCTCCATGTGAATCTCGACCTCTTTTCGTCTTCAGTTCTAGATCATCCTCCGCTGCCATAGCTTCTATTAAAATCTTCTCGAATGTAGCATTCCTGTTGCTCTTGGTTAAGGACACAACTTCCTTAACCAAACCCTTTCTGAACCTCCTAGCCTTCGCTGTCGTGCTAAGGACCTCCACAAATCTGCCCAGGCAGCAGAACTCTCCGGCGTACTCCTATACTGTCTGGTTCCCCTGAACCAGGTTCTCGAACTGCGTCTCTAACGCGCCAAGTACTGTGTCGGGGAAGAACTTCTCCTTGAAAAGCTTCTTAAAAGCCTTCCAAGTTTGCCCCGTAGTACCAACCTTGGGGTCGGTCGGGTACCAAGTGCGGGCAAGGTCCTGCATCTGACTGCCCGCGGCTTCCACCTGGAGTCTGGCCGGTATCTCCGCGAGACGGAAGATCTCCTCTATATGTTCGATCCAGTCGTCGGCATATAGGATACCCTCCGCACCCTTGAAGTCTCGCGGCCGCATCTTCTGGAAGTCCTGAATACCTAGAGTTCTCGGCTGGTATAGCTGGATCTGCCCTTCATATGGTTGGGCAGCCACCCTCTCTACTGCTACTATCGCCAACTGATGGACATTGTCAATGCCCTGCCCCATGTCCTCTGTCTGGCGTCGCTGCGTCTCCATCATCTGCTGTATGAAGGCGAAGAATTGTGCCACATCAACTGTCCCCTGGACGGTGGTGGTAGCATCCCCTGAACTCCTGGGGGTAGTCCTCGGAATCGGTGGAGGAGCACCCCCAAAAGTTGTAGACGGGCCCACCTGAGCTGGAATAAGAGGTACTATGGTCCCTGGGTCCTGCTGAGTCGGGCGAGAAGTGGCAGACCTCTCAGCGGTATCCCTAAGACCTAAGTGCTGTGATCGTGTCTCCACCATCCTGAAGACAGATCAAACAAGGAATCAATTACTGAAAAAGAAGCAAAATCATCAAAGAAGGACAATTGTTTTCAAAAGGAGACAATTAACAACAATAATTAGATAAGAGTTTTCCTAATGTGATTGAGTACCTTAACTTATATCCTATATCCTACTGCAGGCTATAATGATACTCTAGTTCGAGTACCACTATGAAATCGGAAGTCCTGCCTCATGGATGAGGAATCATTATGCGCGCATGAATAAGAAATTGTTATGTGACAAACTGTCTTTGCTGCATGGGCGCAGTTCTGTCGCATGGTTTAATCTGTGAACCTGGTACCCCATATTCCAGCAATTGGTATCAGAGCCAGTTGTGGATTAGCGTATCAATTGATAAATCCATATTGTCCAATAAAACTTGTATCAAAATATAGTCGGTAGATGTAGATTAGTTTTGACTTGATTTTGCAGGCATCTTGGATCCAACAATTATGGTCTGATTGTATATTTTTTCTGTGATTTGTACCCATGGCTTGTCGTGGCTATTGTTCTTCATGGATATATAACTAAAATCACGAGGGTTGATTGTGCTTATTTATTTAATTTTCTTCAATCTAGATCATGTGTAAACTCCTTCAGGAGTCATAGGATTGATGTAATCTTAAAAAAAAATTGTTATGTCGTAATGGCTATAAACCCCCTAAATTTTTACTATAAATTTTTTAATTAATTTATTTTGGCATTGATTTTATTTTTGGTATTAATACGTCGAGTGCAAATACGTATATGCGAGGTATATTTTTTTATAAAAAGTTTTATTATAGACTTTTTCCATATAGGAAATAAGTATACTTTTCAAAAATAGTATACGGTCAATATTTTTATTTACTTAAACTTATAAAAATGTATCGCGTCGAGATTTGCCAAACTTTATTTTATTTTATTTATTATAAAAAGGCTATTCTATTTGTTGTAAAAATGTATGAGATAATTTAGGAAATAATATTTTGTAAATAGTATGTTATATTCGCATGCGAGGTACACAAAATTTAATTCATTTATATATTTTAATTTTTGAAATTAATTATTATATTTTTTATTATTTATAAAAAGATATTTTAAAATTGTTTGATTAAAAGTTTAATTAATTATGGTAATTTAAATTGGGAATTGATTTTATTGATTTATTTTAAATAGTTTTAAAGATGGAATTTATCTAGATTTAAATTAGACTTGGATTTGATTGAATTGGTTTTAGTTTGATTTAAATTAAATGGTAAATAATCTAGTGGGGGTTTAAACTTCCTAATTCTTATCTAATTAGGAGTCTCCACCTCCTATATAAGGAGAGGCTCATTTCTTTTTTTTAGAAAAAATCCACAACCCAAAAAAATCCATCCAAAGTGTCGTGCACCGTGTCCGTGTCCAAACTTCCTCGTGTCAGCCGTAACGGCCTTGGGTCCAACCCTGGGTGTCTTTTTACTAGATTATATTTATTATATATACAAATTTTTTCCTGTATCCAATACACCAGACACATTCAACCCATTATCCTTTCCGTATCCTACACATGGAAAATCCACAAATGCCCAAATTCCCAAACCCTAATTTTGGCCGGCGACAGCCAATCATCGCCGGTGCACCGTCGTACCCATCACCTTTGAGACCGCCACGATAGCCCTGTCGGATCCCCGTTCTCCTCCGTGAACTGCCTCCTCGCCATCTCTGCCTCCTAAAGGAGCCGCCCTTGGCCCCTGCACTTAGCCACTCATTTGTCAAACCCTGTCACCTTCAAATAGGCCGACCCCCAAGCCACGGTGCACCACCATCTAAACACCTCGCCGACACCACTACTACAAGAACCCCCATCACATCGACCACCACCGACACCATCCCCACCTTTACCACCCCCCTCCACCACTGTCGTTGTCTCTTCCTCCCAACGCTCACTATCAGCAAAACCCCAAAATAATACACTAAAATCCAGACCTCCACCAACGCTTACCTCGTCGCCGCGTCATGGCCAAGATGTGCTTTGCCGCCAGTGTAGAAGCATGGAAAATATCAGAGTAATGGTCCATGCGGCTCTGGGAAGAAGCCCATACGGCTCATATAGGAGCTGCCTTATGCGATTCAAAGAAGACTCTCAGTCTCATGCGGCTCGGGAGTGTATGCGGTTCAGCAGGAATATGCGGCCCGGTCGATGCCATATCCCCCTTTGGGATCCCTCCCTACAGCTGGCCATTTGAGTAAGTGGCCTCATTTAATGCTCTTACACGACTCGACTACCATGACGGCTCTAACATAAAGTGTCATAATGGTTCTGCCATAATGACAGACTCTTCGGGAAAAGAGGAAAATCTCTGACCCGATCCGTCAGAAGTCCCAGGTTGCCACGTGGCAATCAGCCATATGCGGCCCACCAAGAGTCCAGTCCCTGCGGCCCAACACAACGTTGTACATGCGGCTCCCTGAGAACTCATTCCCTGCGGCTCATGGCAACGCTAGTTTATGCGGCTCGCAGAGACTATGCATATGCGGCTCATTGAGAGTTCATCACCTGCGGCTCAATAAAGCATTGTCCCATACGGCTCACGAGGAGTATCTCCCTGCGGTTCAAGTGTCGCCCATCCTATGCGGCTCTGGCTGGACCCACGATTAAAATACGTGGCATCGAATCAATCGAGGATCTAACCGAATCCTAACAAATATATTTGACATCATCCTCATAATTACCGAGATCAAGGCATATCATTTATCATAAAGCCAATAGGACACATGGCGAGCAATCGGGCATTGATATAATCAATCATGAAGATTTAAAGCAGTTAACATTAACTGCTCACAAGATTCGGGGCTATCCGCATTAATGGCCTAGATTCATTGTAATCAGGATCAAGGGTTCAGATAGATTGAGGGAGCGCCGACATTCCAAACAAATGATCATTAGCAAACCCTAATGATCATACCCCACTCTTATAAATAGCCAGCATCATTTCTCTGTAAAAAAGGACCGGCAACAAAAAAATAAAAAAAATACAGAGCCAGAGAGAGAGAGAAGCCAGGAGAGCAACAGAGGAACAAAAAAAAAGAGCCTTTCTTCGTCAACGCCAACCATCTTCACACCAGGAGCCAAGGCTGCATACCGATTGTCCAAGGAGTAAGGCAGGGCTGCCGTCGCCTTCCCGAGCCTCTATCGTCACCCCCAGAATCTAAAATAAACGATTGTACTTAGATTGCTGTACCTAGGTTTTCGTCCCTAGGCTTTCTTTGTACCAGCGAGTTTGTATTGTGAGTCTAAGTTCAGTCCTCCGATAATTGTTCTGTACTTTTACAATCAATGGCAAATACGATGGCGACTCTGTTGGGGACTAACTTTTCTACGGCTGAGGAGTTGGTGACGCAATCGGATGCAGCCAAGCTTGTCTCCACGCAACAAAAGATGGTCGTCCGCTTCGACTAACAAGCGTTTGAGGAGATGCTCTCCGAAGGAAGCGCTGGCCCGGTCCAGAAGCGCACCCGCACGACAAAGGCTCGCAGAGAGTGGAGGCCAAAATCATTTGCTCCTCCCCAAGCCCCCGACGGTGTACCCTCTGTTGCTCAAGACGGCGAGAAGGACTCTTCTGCGGCCCCACTTCAGACCGTAGACAACTCTGCTGTCCCCAAGTCTGGCAGAAGAAAATACTATGATGCTGGACTTGCAGGGGCAAAGAGGAACTCTATGCAAACTGAGCCGCATAGGGGTGCTAGCCGAGTAAAAAAGGCTCATACGACCACATCCGCTAGCCGCATGGACAAAGCCCACGCGGCCACAGTCGCTAGCCGCACGAGGAAGAATCATGCGGTCACATCTGGCAGCCGTATAGTTTATGCAGCTACGGTCGCCAATCACAGGGGTGAAACTCATGAGGCTACAGGAGTCAGTCGATTACAGAAAACCCATATGGCCACTATTGCCAACCCCATGCGGCCAGCCTGCACGGTCGTGGCTCCTAGCCGCCCAAAGACAACTCATCCGACAGTAGAAGACGACCGCATGTAGACAGCCTGCACGGTACCCATCTCTAGCAGCATAGCGTCCGTTCCACGCTTCTCTCGATCGGCCTTCGACCGCCTCTCATACGGTCCCGACCCCGATGATTCTTTGTATGATAAGCCAGACTCTGTGGCATTCAACTTGGACTCCTCCTATTACGTACCCACGAGTGCTAAAGGGAGGAAGTCTAGGGCAGCACGGGCTCATCGAGCCCAGTCAGCTGTCCCAACCTCTGACTATCGGAGCGTCCCGTTGACTATCATACGGGCCTCGGATGGAAAGTTGTATACAATTGCTCAAGTCCAGCCCCCCGCGGCAAACAGACAGAGTGGTTCCTCTGACCTGCGGGAAATGATCCTCCACAAATGCAAGAAAATAGAAGGAGTGTCGGTGTGCAAAGAGTCCTCGCTTGGACATCGCTGCACCCAAATCATCGTCAATTGCTGCTGCAACAACGCGGCAATGACGGAAGCTCGGCCATCCGCCTTCCAAAGGCTACAGCACCCGAACTCAGAAGATGAGGCACCTCCTGTTGTCTCCTGCAATTCTGCTCAAAAAGTTCCTGCCGAAGAGAGGAGGAAGAAAACGAGCGTCTCCAGTCCGAAGATATCAACCACTACAACTAAGAAACTGTCGTCTAAACGGTTGTCCTCCACTGGTGTGTTCCAACACACCCGTTCAAAGACGAAATTTACCGCGATAGGAAATTCATCATCCACATCGCTGGGGGTGGAAGGAGCTGGGGGTAGCACTCCTCCGAACATCTGCAACAATCCGATGTTCCAAGGAACCGAGTCCGCACAAACAACTCTTCTATCCGGAGCAACGGACGCTGATGCCCCCGAGGACATCCGTAACTCTCAAGACAAGGCAAGCTCTGAAGCTGGGGATACCATCCCCTCCGAGTCCGAGCCCGAAGAGGACATCCCCACCTATCCCGATGACTTCTCGGTGCATGGGTACGACTCAGAGGGCACATCCTCCACCGTTCCTTCCATCACTCCTCACGTAAGGACGGTATTCATGACGGACAGCGATCAAGGTGGTTCCAGTGATCGCCAGCGCATCGACAGTCTCGAAGCCATATTACTTGCTTTGGTCAAGTCTGTAGACGAGATTAAAGCGGCCCTGCCCACTTTACAAGGAGGAGCGCCTGGTCAAATAAATACGGGCCCCGTGGTCAATATAGATTCGAACTCAGCGGCACCAAACCTGGGCAATAATCCTCCCGAAATAACAGCCTCCGCCGCGACAGATGAGACCCAAGAAGTAAGAAGAGAGGTCCAGGAGCTCCGTGTCATGTTTTATGCCCGAGAAAACGCTCAAGATCTCATAATACGGCAACCATACCCTGCTGAGTGGAGGGATGTTCCATTCCCACCAAGATATAAGCCGTTCAACATCAACCCATATGATGGCAAAACCTCAGCAAGTCGGTACATCACTTACCTTGAGGTCACCACCGACCATCTGCCCCATGAAGATGCGATCCTCACACGGTTATTCATTGGAGCATTGGAAGGAGTCGCCTTTGATTGGTACCACAATCTACCGGACAACTGCATCCATTCCTTCGCCGACTTCAAGCGCATGTTCTTGGAACGGTTCTATGAAGTAGGCGTCGCTATGTCCACTCTCATGGACGTCGTCCAAGGGGAGAAGAAGCTAACAAGGAACTACATCGAGCGGTTCCGCCAGACCGCCATGAAGCTGCCTTCCGGGAATTCGGATTCTTCTTTGATTGAAATATGCCAAAAGAGACTGCTTCCAACGATCAGTCTCTGGATGGGCGAGAGTCAATTCAAAGATTGGAAGGCGTTCATCATCAGCGCCACAAGCGCTGAAGAACGACTGAAGAAGGCCCGCCAACTGGGGTTGCACATCTCAGAAGGAGAAAACAAGGGCAAGCGTCTCAACAACGATAATGGAGGTAACCCCTCCAACAATCGGGACAGCAAAGGAAAGCAGGCTATGGTGGGCGATACAACACAAAAACCTGAGCCGAAGCCCGTAGACAAACAATGGCCGCAAATCGATTACTCTTTCGAAGACGGCCACGTCAAGCCTATCTTAGACATGCTCATATAAGGAGGTAGAATTCAGCTTCCTCCACCAAGACGGGAGCCTCGGCCGGCTGATTTGGAGAACCCAAAGTTCTGCCATTACCACCGTTATGTACACCATGCTACACATGACTGCTACCAATTAAAATGGTACATCCAAAGCCTCATCGATTCAAACGCTCTGGCCATCGACTTTGAAGAGGTAACCGTAGCAGCTAATATGGTGTCCGTACAGTTCGGCAACTTTCCTCCGACGGAGACTCAAGACGGGGTAATCCCCGTCCCTCTCGCGACAATGGAGATTACCAATCTTCCTCCGCCCCGAGAACAAGCTGCTGGTCTAGTACATCTCACCACCTCACGAGGAGAGGTCATGTGGGTCCATCCAGACTTGGTGTCAGAAGTGACTCGGCCCACACCATCTTCCACCAACAAAAAGAGTAGAAAAATCAAGACCTGCCGTACAGTTTCAGCAGACAACGAGGAAGCTACAGCCGTCGTCACGCGGTCAGGAGCGCAATCCCAACCTGTGGTTGATAGTCCAGCTGAAAATCATCAACCCACTGCAACTGATGCTCTGGGACCGGCTCAGCCTTCGACGACCGACAAGCCTAGGCCGAAGGAGACTCGCTTCGACAAATCTCTCCGAAAGGACGTAGCCTAAGGGCTAGAGAGGCCCTATAACTTTGACATCTTAGCACAATTGGCTAACACTCCGGCCAAATTGTCATTATATGAACTCCTGAGGCTCTCCAAAGACGTTCGTATTGCATTGAGCGAAGCACTCCAAAATGCCGATGCCTATTTCGCTCAATCTAGCCTCATTGGGGAGGACTCACCCATGGATCTCCAAGATAGTGCCTGCACGGGAACAATGCCCAACATCGTCTTCACTCCGCAGGACATGCTCATCAAAACCAACCTACATGATCGCCCGCTATACTACACGGGATATATCGGCGACGTGAAGGTGGATCGGATGCACATTGATCCTAGCTCTTCCATAAGCATCATCCCGAAAGGTCTGCTACATCATCTCCGCATCCCAATGCATCGTCTAACACCTACAAGTACCGCCATCAGCGGTTTCAATTCGGGCAGGAGCTACCCTATCGGGAAGATTCGTCTGAAGTGTCAGATTGGCGATCTCCAATCCGAGATCATCTGCTACGTCATAGATGCAGACACTTCTTACAACATCCTCTTGGGGTGCCCATGGATACACGATTATATGATCGTGCCTTCCATGCTACACCAGTGCTTCAAATATGTCGACAAATACGGCTTCGTGAAGACAGAGTTTGCTGATATCGATCCCTTCAAAAGGGTCGAATCTTACTACTCGGACTCCTATTTATACGCAAAGTCGAAGAGGCACCTGGATGAAGGAGACGCACAAGCTCATACTGAGACAGCCACGGGATCAGAAGGACCCCTGATGATCCACCTCCAAGCTCTCAAACCGGGCAAGTCTGCACCCCTCACCGCCACTCTGCGGAAGGACGCGATCAGCGTCTCGGCGCAAGAGGAGCAGATGATAATCCGGCTGCCTAGATCCAGCCAAGTGCCGAGACCCACAACGGAGCCACTAACCATCAGGTTACCAAGAGTCAGTCAACCACAAACAGAGAAAATTAACCCCTCGGACAGGCCATTGACAATACGCCTTCCCAAGAAAGGTTGTCGCTTCGATGCAAGGTCTGACACTTCCAGCGAACCCGCCACTCCTCGCTCCACATCGAATGCCAAACTGGAGGTCGCCAGTCTGCCAATGACTCCACGCTCTGCTCCATCAACTGGACCACTGACGATCAAGCTTCCTAGGTCGTCCTCTCAGTCTTCGTTCACACAGGGGGTAGCCGAAAAGGAACCGGAGCTAGCCAAGTATGTGGCTGCCCACACGAATGTCCCCTCCGCTGATGACGTAATCCCCCTAGAAAAGATACCTTACTTCATCAATAAAGGGTTATCTTTGAACTACACCGAGCTCAATAAGCTATGTACGATGTATGCTATAGAATACGGTATAGGCGCTCACCTACACACACAGGTGACAAATATGTACACCGCAATCCAGCTTACTCCAGTAGAAGACGCTTACCGAATACACAAGGGAGGAGATCATCCAATCATCTTCGGCCGGAAGAACAACCCTCATCCCCGTACCATAGAAGAAGTCGACCTCGGGTCAGATGCCGGGAGACTGCCTCTGTATCTCTATAGCCCTCAATCCAAATATCTCATACAGAAACAGGGGTATGATCTAAAGACTACGCCAGGATTGAACTATGGCACTGGGCGACGATTACCTTTGAAGCCGCTAGTCCCGGCGGGCAAACCACGGAACTACTATAACAAAACTCGATGATGGTTGGGGTATGTAACGCCTACTACGACCCCGAAAAGTTCAGATGAAGAATGCGACTGGCAGTCACATTCAACCGGATCACCAACTTCCGACTCAGATACCAGCATCGGAGATGTGTTCAGACAAGTCATGTCAGTCAACATGACGTTCACCGACGCTTACGAGGAAGACGAAGACATCCCCGAAATCCTTGAGCTAGAGCCATGGGCCCAGCAATTAGACGCGCAATGGAAAAAGCGATTCGAACTGAGAGAACCTCCTACTGAAGATAAGGTCATACAAGTGGATCTCGACAGCGAATCTTCTCCAAAACCGATCTTCATCAGTGAAAGCCTAACCAACGAAGAACGGGAGTCGCTGTTAGAACTTGTCAGAGAGTACATTGATGTGTTCGCCTGGAGCTATAAAGACATGCCAGGGTTAAATCCTGACATCGCTCTTCATAAACTCAATATTCGGCCAGATGCAAAGCCAGTCAAACAACAACAGCGACGCTTTCGTCCAGGCATCATGGACGCGATCGAAGCTAAAGTCAACAAACTAATAGCCAGTGGCTTCATTCGTGAGGAGCAACATCCCGATTGGGTCACCAATATAGTACCTGTCCTCAAGAAGAATGGGAAAATTCGAATCTGTATCGACTTCCGTAACCTGAACGAGGCATGTCCCAAAGATGAATTCCCCCTTCCTATCACAGACATCATGATCGACAATACCTGCGACTTTGAGCGCATGTCATTCATGGATGGCTTCTCGGGATACAACCAAATCAAGATGTCTCCCGACGACGAAAAGCATACATCATTCCGAACACCGATTGGAACGTACTGCTACACAGTCATGCCTTTCGGTTTAAAGAATGCTGGCGCCACATATCAAAGAGCTATGAGCATCATCTTCAGAGACCACTTACGCAAGACGGTGGAGTGCTATGTTGATGATATAGCCGTCAAGAGCCGTAGCAAAGGAGACCATCTGCAGGATCTAAGGACGGTATTCGACCTAATATGGACACACAATTTGAAGATGAACCCTACGAAGTCCTTCCTGGGCGTATCCAGCGGGAAGTTCTAAGGCTTCATCATCACTGCAAAGGGTATCCATGTAGACCCCGAGAAGACAAAAGCAATCATGGAGATGGGACCCCAAGAAATCTCCGTGAACTTAGAGGCCTTCAGAGAAGGCTAGCTTATATCAGAAGGTTTATTTCCAACCTCTCCGGGCGATGCCGACCATTTACGCACCTCATGAAGAAAGGAGTCTCATTCGTATGGGACGAAGATTGCCAGCGTGCTATCGATAGCATCAAAGAATATCTGTCAAATCCTCCGGTCTTGGTAGCCCCAGTCCCTGGAAAACCATTTCTGCTCTATGTACGAGCAATGGAATACTCCCTCGGTGCTCTGCTGGCACAGAATAACGATGCAGGCCATGAACATGCCATATATTACCTCAGCCGAATGATGATTGGACCAGAGCACCGATACACCGCTGTAGAGAAGGAATGTCTCGCCCTGGTGTTCGCCATTCAGAAAACACGACACTATGTCACCGGACAAACGATACATGTGGTCTCACGAGTCAACCCTCTGAGGGTCCTCATGACTAAACCAGGGGCACTCAGCTCTCGACTCGCTACATGGGCAATATTGTTGTCCCCTTATCATATGATCTTCGTCCCCCAAAAGGCAGTCAAAGGTCAAGCCCTGGCAGATTTTTTAGCAGCCCACCCAGGCTCGAAGTCTTCCAGAATATACGAAGAGATCCCAGATGAGGTCGCCGACTCACATGCAACCTCTCACGAGAATATATGGCGAATGTTCTTCGACGGCGCTTCAAGGACCGGACCTAAAGGCAATATAGTTGTCGGAGTCGGGGTAGTGCTAATCTTTCCTTCCGGATTGGTGATTAACCGCGCTTATTCCTTCACTGAACCCTGTTCTAACAATGTGGCCGAGTACAACACTCTGGTCATTGGCCTCCAACTTGCAAGAGAGCTGGGTGTAGAATACCTTGAAGCGTACGGCAATTCCCAACTAATCGTCAATCAGATCCGGGGTTCGTACGAGGTACGCCATGAAGACATGATCCCTTATCATCAAATAGCGATCAATATCATCTCGGCGTTTGAGTGGTTCTTCATCGAGCACGTCCCCAGACTCTGAAATATTGAAGCCGATGCCCTAGCTGGTCTCGCCGCTCCCTAGCAGTTCCGAATTATGATCGACAATCAGTGGAAGTGATAGGCCATGAACTGGTCTGCCCTAAAAACAATGTGCAATTCGTCACAAGTTATTCTACACAGACGATCGATGACACCCCAGATTGGAGACAACCATTCATCGACTTCGTCGTCTACGACATCCTGCCTGAGAACCCAATGGAAGCCATTTCCATCAGAAGGAGTTCTCTCAGATTCTTCTACGATACAGAGACGAAAATGCTGTATCGTCGCTCCTACGACGGATTACTGCTTCGGTGTCTGTCAAACACAGAAGCCAAAGAAGTCGTACGAGAAGCCCATAACGGTGTATGCGGGGCCCACCAGCCCGGCCCGAAACTACAAGACCGCCTTCGCCGAATGGGCTACTATTGGCCCATAATGGTGGCAGACGCGATAGATTATGCTAGAAAGTGCAAAGCTTGCCAAGTCCACGCGGACTTCATCTACCAACCATTCGAATTTTTACATCCGACAGTGGCGTCCTGGCCATTCGAAGCATGGGGAATGGATATTATTGGTCCAATCACCCTACCTTCCTTTCGAGGACATCGCTTCATACTTGCGATCACTGATTACTTCTCCAAATGGGCGGAAGCTGTCCCACTCGCAGAAGTTAAGACTGCAAACATGATCAGCTTCCTTAAACACCACGTCATCTACCGCTTTGGACTGCCCCGAAGGATCATCCATGATAATGGTCCGCAGTTTGCAAGCCACGCATTCTATCGATTTTGCGATAAGCACCGTATTCAGAATATCGCCTCGACGTCGTACAACCGGGCAGCAAATGAGTTAGCAGAGGCGTTCAACAAAATAATCATCAAACTGCTCAAGAAGTTCGTCTCCTCCAACAAGCACGACTGGAACGAGAAGCTCGGCGAGTGCTTATGGGCTTATCGCACCACGGTCCGAACAGCCACCGGAAATACGCCATTCTTTCTGGTATACGAGAGTGAGGCAGTCCTCCCCTTGGAGACACAGATCCCCTCACTACGTGTCGCCCTCACCCATCAATTAACAACCGATGATAACTACCGACGTCGACTGCAAGAGTTAGAGGCCTTAGATGAAAAGCGCCTCCTAGCTCAGCAAAGGATCGAGCTATACCAAGCACGCATCTCAGGAGCCTTTAACAAGAAGGTCAAAATCAGAACATTCCAGGTAGGCGATCTCGTCTTGGCAGTCCGGAGGCCAATGGTCATGACTCACAAGACCGCCGGCAAATTCCAGCCAAAGTGGGAGGGTCCATTTATCATTGAGACGGTATTCTCCAACGGTGCTTACCGCCTTGCAAAGCAAAACGGAGACTTGCCCATGCTGCCCGTCAACGGCAAGTTCCTGAAGAAATATTATGTCTAAACGACATTCGCTACAAAGTCTTTGAGTCATGTACCCGCTGGTACCATTGAACTCACACCCTCAGCATTTCAGATTATCGAGTCATGTACCGGCTGGTGCCACTGAACTCACACCCTCAGCATTTCAGATTATCGAGTCATGTACCGGCTGGTGCCACTGAACTCACACCCACAACATTTCAAGATTATCGAGTCATGTACCTACTGGTACCCCTGAACTCACCCCCACAACCCCTTCAGATTATCGAGTCATGTACCCGCTGGTGCCGCTGGACTCCCGCTTTCTCAACATGTTAATTTACCAAGTTATGTACCCGCTGGTGCCTCTGAACTCACATTCCGGTTACTCTTTCGGATAGTAAGTCATATATGATTATACCTCTGAACTTGCTTCCCGGAAGAGATCCTCCCTCATGATCCAATACCCGCACTCCTAGTGCACAAAAAGGGTAATCGATCCACAAATTTCCGAAAACGGACATGTCCTCATTACCTCTGGGTCGTTTTCACTTCCACCAAAAACAAACCGCCCCCCACATAGAACTTCCACGTTCTCCTACCTCTGAGTTGTTCTATGTACCCTCTCTTCATTGAGCCCACTCCTGCCATGTCATCATTACCTCTGAGTGGGAAGGTTCCGTCGAAGAAACCTTCATGCTTGCCATGTCCACATTACCTCTGAGCAAGTATGTCGGTCTCCTTTTCGATCTATTATCTGTACCCACAACCGGAGTACGACAAGGATAATAGGTCCACAAATGTCCGCTGTTGACCACGAATATCTTCCGTGAAACCTCCCCTGCCATGTCCTCATTACCTCTGAGCAGGAAGATTCCACGGTAAAACCCTCATGCTTGCCATATCCTCATGACCTCTGAGCAAATATGTTTGTTTTCCTTTCACCCTATTATCTATATCCCGAACCAGGGTACGCCAAGGATAATAGGTCCACAAATATTCCTTTGCTAAGCTTCTTAGCATAAATCCACTACCCCACCATGCCCCGGGAGCCCAGCTGCTCTACGGCATTCCTTTTTTGTTAAGCAACGAGAACATTCATGACCACTTTGCCACGGCTGTTCCGGACATCGTGTCCAAACTTATTATCCGTACCTAAAACCTAGGTACGCCTAGGATAACAGGTCCACAAATAAATCCTCCAGTAAGTCCAAATTCCACAGACGCCACAAGTACAAGAAAGAGATGATGAGTTGAAACAGGCTCATTTATTCAAAATTTAACGTACAACATCATTTGGGGATCACACCCCTTACAAAAAAAAGAGAGAAAAAGAGAAGCAAAAGAAAATAGACGGCTGATCACTGCTCTGGGGCACATAACGCCCTGAAATGGTCTGTCAGCAAAGCAACCGACCGCTCAAACCTCTGGGTGGCTCGACGCTCTGCCTCGTAGGTCAGCACCGCCTCATCCTCCAGATGAGCGTGAGCCTGCCAGTTATCTTCAAATTTCTTAAAAGCCCGCTCCAGGCTATCGAAAGATCGGGAAACCTTCTCGGCCTCCCGAACGATCGACTCCTGCTCCGCCTGAGCAGCCTCCAGCTCTGACTCTAAGAAGGCCAATTGCCTCTGGAGCCCAAGAATCCGCTCCTTCGTATCAGCAATTCCACGAGAAGTGGACTCTTCCCGAGCACGGCAAGCCTGACTCCTACGACCCAACTGGTCATACGAAGCGGAGAACTTATCAAGGTCCCTACGTACAACTGGTCCAGCAGTATCTCGGGCTAGCTTAATCCTACCCGAGCAGCAATGAGGAAGCCACGCTCCCGCTCGATCACAGCAGGCAAGCCCGTCTGTCGTATTGCCAGTAGTTGGGTCACAAGCTGATCAGCCTCTATCAGCTTAGGTTCCAGCAGTGCAGCCAATCCCACCCCGCCAGGAAGGGACTTCAAGGTTGCAATTTGACCCCGAGCGCACCGGAGAGATAAAGAAAATGGGGTCCCCCGTCCTATGGCAGCGTCTACGCCCCTCTGCAAATGACGATAGAAACTGTCGACCACGTCCTGCGTCGCCTCATTCAGAGTTTTCGTGGAGGCCGGTGTCAACGGGAGCGTGGCTGGCAGCACCGAAGAAGACGCAACAGAATCTGCCGCTCCTGCTACGAGAGAAACCAGCTCCGTAGGAAAGGACGCTTGAACAGCGGCCAACTCCTCTTCGGCAGCCTGCAAAACTTGAATACTCGGCAGGGTCGAGAGGTCGGCCTCCGGAGCCGTATAATCTGCAGAGGATGAGGCGGAGACCATCACCAACCCCATTCCCATCGGCCCAGAGCTGGCAGGAGGCTCCTCGACGTGAGACGGCAAAGGAGAGGTAACGCTCCTTCCTTCCGTATCACGGCAGTCCGAGCCTTCCCCAAGAACATCTACGGCGGGAAGTAAAGGGTCAGGACCTACAGGGCCAAGGCAACCATGAATCGATTTGACCCGGAGGATATGTTGATAGAGCAAATAAGCCCCCTCACTAGTCAATATCTGGCTTATCTTACCAGTTGAGGAGTATGGAGGCCGAGGTTCGCTTACAGCCACCGCAGCATCTTCACCAACAGCTTCCGAGTCAGGTATAACAGACTCCTTCCCCCTTGCGTCCTCGGGAGGGGATGCACTGAGATCAACGGCACCTTGTTGAAGATCAGCGATCTTGGAGACGGGTCTGAGGGAACCTTCGTCACCCGTGGCCGAGACCTCAGCAACCTCGGATCTTCCAGCCGCCGCTGAGAGAGCCCCCGCAGAAAGGACCGCAGCACACATGTCGCTAATCAAAGCAGCAAGGGCCGGATCAGCTTCAGGGGTGGTAGACGATTCAGGAGAGATCGGCTCATCGGACGCCTACAAAGAAAAGTGATTAAGTCATATCCCCAAGAGAAAAGAAAAGTACAACAAAGAGATGGCTACAACTTGGTCTTACCTCCAGAATAGCGTCTGTATCTTCACCCTTCTCGGAAATAAGTAATCCGCGAGACCTAACGACAGCTCTCTTCACGGAAAAGGTCGCTCTACCGTCAGAAGACTCATGTCTAACTTGTTTACGCGAGGAACCTGGCACAGCCAAAGGCTGTTCTTCTCTCACTGCTTCCTCTTGTGCAGTAATCAACGGATCTTCCGCCAGTTCATCGGGTGTGGGAAGCGGTTGATCCGTTACTTCTTCACCCCCACCAGAAAGGGAGTCTTCGCTATCATGATCATCCTCCTCCTCAGCCGACCCGGAAGGTTCTGATTCAGGAAGAAGAATCTGGAGCACCAGTTGCTTTCTAGCCTTGGCCCCCTTAGGCTTCTCCTCTAAACCGGTACCCACAATGAAACTCGTACTCGGATCGAAGTTGACAGGAGGCTTGTTCGCCATAACGTGATACAAAGCAGCCACGTACAAAATTTCCCTTGGGGCCTTAGCATCAGGAACCGAGAAGTTGGCCCGAGTATGATAAGCGTCATAATAATTCTACGCTCGGACGCCATCAAGAACGCTGCCATCAAAACCCAAACAAGGGTTGGAACAATCAAAGAACAACTGGCTATAACCAAATTGGCGGGAAAACCTACTAGGTAGGTAAGGCTCCAAGTACACACTATCTCGGTTGCGATAAACCAGATGCGCGGGGCGGATATTGCGCAACCAAGCAAGCATATCCGGAGATAGAAAGTGAGAAGGCCCGGTACCGTCAAGGTGTACCTTCCTCACGTCCTCGTCAGAAAAGGGAGGAACAGACACGAAGAAGTCACACCCATCCACCCTCGCCAGCGCCCTTCGACAAGCTGGCATAGTGGTGTATTCCCAAGACCGGCAATGGCATTTGAAGAGGAAAGCGTCTTCATCGGTAGCATTTTCCGCTATCCCGGGATCCGTCAAAGACCTGTAGTGCATCGCCAACCACCCCATCAAGTAGTAGAAAGGCAGTTCTACGCGCTCAAAATCCAAAGTCTTCTTACGAGCAATAACCTTGGACGAGAATGTTCGAAGACCATGGTGTATGCTGCACACCATAGCAGGAAGGAGGGCCAATCTAACTCCGAATACGAGTTTAACGGCAGGGAGGATGAAATGACCACCAATCCTCTCGATAGAACCCGCTCCTCCCGAGACTACGCAGTTCCGTAGCCATATCATTAAAAATCCAGCCAGAAGCACCTTCTCCGACATCTGTACGGTCCCGTAGTGAAAATAAATAAGAGAGTCAGCTTGACTCCCGAATATATCGCTCTTGGATCGCGACTTCTTGACACTTGATATCAGATCCCTTACCTCTGTATGCGTTCGAGGGGCTCGAGGAGTAACTTCGCAGAAGGATCAACTCTAAAAAGATAATTAATCCAGGATGTGGTGTGGAGAGCGGTCCCCTCGGAGCTATCCGTAGTTTTTATAGCCATCTGATGACAAGCGCTATGGTGGCACAACAACTCCCGATACACCGCAACAGAACCTGGAAGTTGCCTGTCTAAGGCCTCAAACTCCTCATTCGATGGGGTATACACCTCGAAAGGCTCATTCACCTACGGAAGTTTAGAGACAGTATACATCTCGTGAAGAGAGAGCCCCAGCTCCCCTGCTGGCGCAAAGAACGTCCCCGTTCGCCGGCTATACGTCTCCAAGAGCGCTACGAACAGTGGTTTATTAAGGAGAAGTCCGTGACAAGTACCCCGAATGGCATGGTAAAGCCCCACCTCCCGCAGGAATGCTCTATTGGTCTGCAGAACCCAAGTGGTCAACTGGACCCAGGTAGAAGTAGGGTTTATCCAGTTCGGCAATGCTATCCTGCCAACGGGATAGGATTTCTTACGAACAAGCTGATTCAAGAAGGTATCAGCTTGAGCGAATGAGAAGTTGGGACCGTATATATTCATGAAGGAGCCCGGGGCCAAACCCATCATGTACCGGAGGACGGAATCCCTACCTGCGTACGACGACCGCATGTTCGGATTATAATGGATGTTGCCCATCAACATCCCTGACTGAGTAGGAGTCAAATTACACACCATCTTCCTGTCCAACAACACCATGTTGAACCACGACAGGGGATAATAACGTTCCATGAGAGGAATATGGATCGCCACCCCATCCAAAGAAAAATCCCAGTTCTCAGAAATCTCTAAAACTCGGGGATTCTTGATAATTAAGGCATCACCAAAAATGAACAAAGGCTTCAGGTATTTTCCATCCAGCTTCCCAGTATTCATCATGGAACGGAGGTAATGGAGGGTCTGATTCTCAATGGCCTTCAACCTCTCCGAAGGCTCATCAGTAGGGAATTGATTCAACACATGCTTAATTAAGTCGTCAAGACGCACGCCCAGGGCGAATTGATTTGAACCCACTATAAGCTCCCCAGCAGGATTTACGGGCAGACTCACTGGAGAAAGACAAAAGAAACGAGGTTAGAAGATGGGCAAAGAAAACAGAAGCATTGGAAAGATCATTTGAGTCTATGCGGCTCGGGTCGTCACAGCCTCATGCGGCTCAGCATTAGATACGTCCATGCGGTTCTGTGCACCGTAGCCGCATACGCCTCCGAATTAGCCGAGTCCATGTAACTCAAATTCAGACGAGCTTATAGACTCATGCGGTTCAAGTTAAGCACGACTACGAAGCCAGACTCACGCGAGCTGACGCGGATACAAGCAAGCAAGCTTATGCGGTTCAAAAGTGAGCAACGCTTATGCGGCCCAAATCGAAAACACATATGTGGCTCAGATCGAGTATAACAAGCTCATGCGACCCCACGGGGGGAAGTGCTTATGCGGTCATACATACGGCTTGTGCATAAAGTATGCAGCAGAGCCATGGCAACAGTTAGGATTTTCAGACGACCCTTACCAGCAATAGGCGGGTGGACGTCAGAGTGAAAAGCAGGCGCGCCAGTCGGCGGAGGAGCCGCTACGTTCCCCGCCGCAGTCGATGAAGACGCGGCCTTCTTGCCCTTCGCTGTCGCAGAAGATGATGCGGCCTTCTTGCCCGTAGCAGCAGCAGCCTTCTTGGGAGCCATTATCGATCGATGAAGGAAGAAGACGAAGAGCAAAGTCGGCAACAGGGAATTTGAGCAAAGAGAGAAGGTAAAGAAACCCAAGGGGACTAAAAGACTCTTATTTATAGGCGAAAAAAGACCCATAAAATGAACAAACGTCTCGGAGGACGCCTCGGATTACGCGCTGCTTCAAAAGATAAAGGCAAAAAATGCTTCGGTCAAGGCATAACCGACCCTTGGGATCCTCCCCCAAAAGACGGCGTTAATTCAAAAACGAATCAAGAGCATTTAATGAAGATTTGCACACGTAGTCAGGACACGTGGCAAAGAGCCCACGCGGCTAGATGAGTCTATGCGGCTGAGACACTTATGCAGCATGAATGGGGCCATGCTTCTTATTTAAAGTGTTTCAATTTTACAAATTGAAAACTTTGAAGGGGGTCCTGTAGAAGCATGGAAAATATCAGAGTAATGGTCCATGCGGCTCTGGAAAGAAGCCTATGCGGCTCATACAGGAGCTGCCTTATACGATTCAAAGAAGACTCTCAGTCTCATGCGGCTCGGGAGTGTATGCGGTTCAGCAGGAATATGCGGCCCGGTCGACGCCATATCCCCCTTTGGGATCCCTCCCTACAGCTGGCCATTTGAGTAAGTGGCCTTATTTAATGCTCTGACACGACTCGACTACCGTGACGGCTCTGACATAAAGTGTCATAATGGTTCTGCCATAATGACAGACTCTTCGGGAAAAGAGAAAAATCTCTGACCCGATCCGTCAGAAGTCCCAGGTTGCCACGTGGCAATCAGCCATATGCGGCCCACCAAGAGTCCAGTCCCTGCGGCCCAACACAACGTTGTACATGCGGCTCCCTGAGAACTCATTTCCTGCGGCTCAAGGCAACGCTAGTTTATGCGGCTCGCAGAGACTATGCATATGCGGCTCATTGAGAGTTCATCACCTACGGCTCAATAAAGCATTGTCCCATGCGGCTCACGAGGAGTATCTTCCTGCGGTTCAAGTGTCGCCCATCCTATGCGGCTCTGGCTGGACCCACGATTAAAATACGTGGCATCGAATCAATCGAGGATCTAACCGAATCCCAACAAATATATTTGACGTCATCCTCATAATTACCGAGATCAAGGCATATCATTTATCATAAAGCCAATAGGACACGTGGCGAGCAATCGGGCATTGATATAATCAATCATAAAGATTTAAAGCAGTTAACATTAACTGCTCACAAGATTCGGGGCTATCCGCATTAATGGCCTAGATTCATTGTAATCAGGATCAAGGGTTCAGATAGATTGAGGGAGCGCCGACATTCCAAACAAATAATCATTAGCAAACCCTAATGATCATACCCCACTCTTATAAATAGCCAGCATCATTTCTCTGCAAAAATGGATCGGCAACAAAAGAATAAAAAAAATACAGAGCCAGAGAGAGAGAGAAGCCAGGAGAGCAACAGAGGAACAAAAAAAAGAGCCTTTCTTCCTCAACGCCAACCATCTTCACACCAGGAGCCAAGGCTGCATACCGATCGTCCAAGGAGTAAGGCAGGGCTGCCGTCGCCTTTCCGAGTCTCTATCGTCACCCCCCAGAATCTAAAATAAATGATTGTACTTAGATTGCTGTACCTAGGTTTTTGTCCCTAGGCTTTCTTTGTACAAGCGAGTTTGTATTATGAGTCTAAGTTCAGTCCTCCGATAATTGTTCTGTACTTTTACAATCAATGGCAAACAGGATGGCGACTCTGCTGGGGACTAACTTCTCCACGACTGAGGAGTTGGTGACGCAATCGGATGCAGCCAAGCTTGGCTCCACGCAACAAAAGATGGTCGTCCGCTTCGACCAACAAGCGTTTGAGGAGATGCTCTCCGAAGGAAGCGCTGGCCCGGTCCAGAAGCGCACCCGCACGACAAAGGCTTGCAGAGAGTGGAGGCCAAAATCATTTGCTCCTCCCCAAGCCCCCGACGGTGTACCCTCTGTTGCTCAAGACGGCGAGAAGGACTCTTCTGCGGCCCCACTTCAGACCGTAGACAACTCTGCTGTCCCTAAGTCTGGCAGAAGAAAATACTATGATGCTGGATTTGCAGGAGCAAAGAGGAACTCTATGCAAACTGAGCCGCATAGGGGTGCTAGCCGAGTAAAAAAGGCTCATGCGACCACATCCGCTAGCCGCATGGACAAAGCCCATGCGGCCACAGTCACTAGCCGCATGAGGAAGAATCATGCGGTCATATCTGGCAGCCGCATAGTTTATGCAGCTACAGTCGCCAATCACAAGGGTGAAACACATGAGGCTACAGGAGTCAGTCGATTACAGAAAACCCATGTGGCCACTATTGCCAACCACATGCGGCCAGCCTGCACGGTCGTGGCTCCTAGCCGCCCAAAGACAACTCATCCGACGTCAGAACACGACCGCATGCAGACAGCCTGCACGGTACCCATCTCTAGCAGTATAGCGTCTATTCCACGCTTCTCTCGATCGGTCTTCGACCGTCTCTTATACGGTCCCGACCCCGATGATTCTCTGTATGATAAGCCAGACTCTGTGGCATTCAACTTGGACTCCTCCTATTACGCACCCACGAGCGCTAAAGGGAGGAAGTCTAGGGCAGCGCGGGCTCATCGAGCCCAGTCAGCTGTCCCAACCTATGACTATCGGAGCGTCCCGTTGACTATCACACGGGCCTCGGATGGAAAGTTGTATACAATTGCTCAAGTCCAGCCCCCCGCGACAAACAGACAGAGTGGTTCCTCTGACCTGCGGGAAACGATCCTCCACAAATACAAGAAAATAGAAGGAGTATCGGTGTGCAAAGAGTCCTCGCTTGGACATCGCTGCACCCAAATAATCGTCAATTGCTGCTGCAACAACGCGGCAATGACGGAAGCTCGGCCATCCGCCTTCCAAAGGCTACAGCACCCGAACTCAGAAGATGAGGCACCTCCTGTTGTCTCCTGCAATTCTGCTAAAAAAGTTCCCACCGAAGAGAGGAAGAAGAAAACGAGCGTCTCCAGTCCGAAGATATCAACTACTACAACTAAGAAACTGTCGTCTAAACGGTTGTCCTCCACTGGTGTGTTCCAACACACCCGTTCAAAGATGAAATTTACTGCGATAGGAAATTCATCATCCACATCGCTGGGGGTGGAAGGAGCTGGGGGTAGCACTCCTCCGAACATCCGTAACAATTCGATGTTCCAAGGAACCGAGTCCGCACAAACAACTCTTCCATCAGGAGCAACGGACGCTGATGCCCCCGAGGACATCCGTAACTCTCAAGACAAGGCAAGCTCTGAAGCTGGGGATACCATCCCCTCCGAGTCCGAGCCCGAAGAGGACATCCCCACCTATCCCGATGACTTCTCGGTGCATGGGAACGACTCAGAGGGCACATCCTCCACCATTCCTTCCATCACTCCTCACGTAAGGACGGTATTCATGACAGACAGCGATCAAGGTGGTTCCAGTGATTGCCAGCGTATCGACAGTCTCGAAGCCATATTACTTGCTTTGGTCAAGTCTGTAGACGAGATTAAAGCAGCCCTGCCCACTTTACAAGGAGGAGCGCCTGGTCAAACAAACACGGGCCCCGCGGTCAATATAGATTCGAACTCAGCGGCACCAAACCCAGGCAATAATCCTCCCGAAATAACAGTCCCCGCCACGACAGATGAGACCCAAGAAGTAAGAAGAGAGGTCCAGGAGCTCCGTGCCATGTTTCATGCCCGAGAAAATGCTCAAGATCTCAGAATACGGCAACCATACCCTACTGAGTGGAGGGATGTTCCATTCCCACCAAGATATAAGCCGTTCAACATCAACCCATATGATGGCAAAACCTCAGCAAGTCGGTACATCACTTACTTTGAGGTCACCACCGACCATCTGCCCCATGAAGATGCGATCCTCATACGGTTATTTATTGGAGCATTGGAAGGAGTCGCCTTTGATTGGTACCACAATCTACCGGACAACTGCATCCATTCCTTCGCCGGCTTCAAGCGCATGTTCTTGGAACGGTTCTATGAAGTAGGACAAGACGTCGCTATGTCCACTCTCATGGACGTCGTCCAAGGGGAGAAGGAGCTAACAAGGAACTACATCGAGCGGTTCCGCCAGACCGCCATGAAGCTGCCTTCCGGGAATCAGGATTCTTCTTTGATTGAAATCTGCCAAAAGAGACTGCTTCCAACGATCAGTCTCTGGATGGGCGAGAGTCAATTCAAAGATTGGAAGGCGTTCATCATCAGCACCACAAGCGCTAAAAAATGACTGAAGAAGGCCCGCCAACTGGGGTTGCACATCTCAGAAGGAGAAAACAAAGGCAAGCGTCTCAACAACGATAATGGGGGTAACCCCTCCAACAATCGGGACAGCAAAGGAAAGCAGGCTATGGTGGCCGATACAATACAAAAACCTGAGCCGAAGCCCGTAGACAAACAATGGCCGCAAATCGATTACTCCTTCGAAGACGGCCACGTCAAGCCTATCTTAGACATGCTCATACAAGGAGGTAGAATTCAGCTTCCTCCACCAAGACAGGAGCCTCGGCCGGCTGATTTGGAGAACCCAAAGTTCTGCTATTACTACCGTTATGTACACCACGCTACACATGACTGCTACCAATTAAAATGGTACATCCAAAGCCTCATCGATTCAAACGCTCTGGCCATCGACTTCGAAGAGGTAACCGTAGCAGCTAATATGGTGTCCGTACAGTTCGGCAACTTCCCTCCGACGGAGACTCAAGACGGGGTAATCCCCGTCCCTCTCGCGACAATGGAGATTACCAATCTTCCTCCACCCCGAGAACAAGCTGCTGGTCTAGTACCTTTTACCACCTCACGAGGAGAGGTCATGTGGGTCCATCCAGACTTGGTGTCAGAAGTGACTCGGCCCACACCATCTCCCACCAACAAAAAGAATAGAAAAATCAAGACCTGTCGTACAGTTTTAGCAGACAACGAGGAAGCTACAGCCGTCGTCACGCGGTCCGGAGCGCAATCCCAACCTGTGGTTGATAGTCCAGCTGAAAATCATCAACCCACTGCAACTGATGCTCTGGGACCAGCTCAGCCTTCGACGACCGACAAGCCTAGGCCGAAGGAGACTCGCTTCGACAAATCTCTCTAAAAGGACGTAGCCCAAGGGCTAGAGAGGCCCTATAACTTTGACATCTTAGCACAATTGGCTAACACTCCGGCCAAATTATCATTATATGAACTCCTGAGGCTCTCCAAAGACGTTCGTATTGCATTGAGCGAAGCACTCCAAAATGCCGATGCCTATCTCGCTTAATCTAGCCTCACTGGGGAGGACTCACCCATGGATCTCCAAGATAGTGCCTGCACGGAAGCAATGCCCAACATCGTCTTCACTCCGCAGGACATGCTGATCAAAACCAACCTACATGATCGCCCGCTATACTACACGGGATACATCGACGACGTGAAGGTGGATCGGATGCACATTGATCCTAGCTCTTCCATAAGCATCATCCCGAAAGGTCTGCTACATCATCTCCGCATCCCAATGCATCGCCTAACACCTACAAGTACCGCCATCAGTGGTTTCAATTTGGGCAGGAGCTACCCTATCGGGAAGATTTGTCTGAAGTGTCAGATTGGCGATCTCCAATCCGAGGTCACCTGCTACGTCATAGATGCAGACACTTCTTACAACATCCTTTTGGGGCGCCCATGGATACACGATTATATGATTGTGCCTTCCACGCTACACCAGTGCTTCAAATATGTCGACAAATACGGCTTCGTGAAGACAGAGTTTGCTGATATCGATCCCTTCAAAGGGGTTGAATCTTACTACTCGGACTCCTGTTTATACGAAAAGTCGAAGAGGCACCTGGATGAAGGAGACGCACAAGCTCATACTGAGACAGCCACGGGATCAGAAGGACCCCTGATGATCTACCTCCTAGCTCTCAAACCGGGCAAGTTTGCACCCCTCACCGCCACTCTGCGGAAGGACGCGATCAGCCTCTCGGTACAAGAGGAGCAGATGATAATCCGGCTGCTTAGATCCAGCCAAGTGCCGAGACCCACAACGGAGCCACTAACCATCAGGTTACCAAGAGTCAGTCAACCACAAACAGAAAAGATCAACCCCTCGGACAGGCCATTGACAATACGCCTTCCCAAGAAAGGTTGTCGCTTCGATGCAAGGTCTGACACTTCCAGCGAACCAGCCACTCCTCGCTCCATATCGAATGCCAAACTGGGGGTCGCCAGTCTGCCAATGACTCCACGCTCTGCTCCATCAACTGGACCACTGACGATCAAGCTTCCTAGGTCGTCTTCTCATTCTTCGTTCACACAGGGGATAGCCGAAGAGGAACCGGAGCTAGCCAAGTATGTGGCCGCCTACACTAATGTCCCCTCCGCTGATGATGTAATCCTCCTAGAAAAGATATCTTACTTCATCAATAAAGGGTTATCTTTGAACTACACCGAGCTCAATAAGCTATGTACGATGTATGCTATGGAATACGGTATAGGCGCTCACCTACACACACAGGTGACAAATATGTACATCGCAATCCAGCTTACTCCAGTAGAAGACGCTTACCGAATACACAAGGGAGAAGATCATCCAATCATCTTCGGCCGGACGAACAACCCTCATCCCCGTACCATAAAAGAAGTCGACCTCGGGTCAGATGCCGGAAGACTGCCTCTGTATCTCTATAGCCCTCAATCCAAATATCTCATGCAGAAACAGGGGTATGATCTAGAGACTACGCCAGGATTGAACTATGGCACTGGGCGACGATTACCTTTGAAGCCGCCAGTTCCGGCGGACAAACCACGGAACTACTATAACAAAACTCGATGAGGGTTGGGGTATGTAACGCCTACTACGACCCCGAAAAGTTCAGATGAAGAATGCGACTGGCAGTCACATTCAACCGGATCACCAACTTCCGACTCAGATACCAGCATCGGAGATGTGTTCAGACAAGTCATGTCAGTCAACATGACGTTCGTCGACGCTTACGAGGAAGACGAAGACATCCCCGAAATCCTCGAGCTAGAGCCATGGGCCCAGCAATTAGACGCGTAATGGGAAAAGCGATTCGAACTGAGAGAACCTCCTACTGAAGATAAGGTCATACAAGTGGATCTCGGCAGCGAATCTTCTCCAAAACCGATCTTCATCAGTGAAAGCCTAACCAACGAAGAACGGGAGTCGCTGTTAGAACTTGTCAGAGAGTACATTGATGTGTTCGCCTGGAGCTATGAAGACATGCCAGGGTTAAATCCTGACATCGCTCTTCATAAACTCAATATTCGGCCAGATGCGAAGCCAGTCAAACAACAACAGCGATGCTTTCGCCCAGGCATCATAGACGCGATCGAAGCTGAAGTCAACAAACTAATAGCCAGCGGCTTCATTCGTGAGGAGCAATATCCCGATTGGGTCGCCAATATAGTACCTGTCCTCAAGAAGAATAGAAAAATTCGAATTTGCATCGACTTCCGTAACCTGAACGAGGCATGTCCCAAAGATGAATTCCCCCTTCCTATCACAGACATCATGATCGATAATACCTGCGACTTTGAGCGTATGTCATTCATGGATGGCTTCTCGGGATACAACCAAATCAAGATGTCTCCCGACGACGAAAAGCATACATCATTCCGAACACCGATTAGCACGTACTGCTACACAGTCATGCCTTTCGGTTTAAAGAATGCTGGCGCTACATATCAAAGAGCTATGAGCATCATCTTCAGAGACCACTTACGCAAGACGGTGGAGTGCTATGTTGATGATATAGCCGTCAAGAGCCGTAGCAAAGGAGACCATCTGCAGGATCTAAGGACGGTATTCAACCTAATGTGGACACACAATTTGAAGATGAACCCTACGAAGTCCTTCCTGGGCGTATCCAGCGGAAAGTTCTTAGGCTTCATCATCACTGCAAAGGGTATCCATGTAGACCCCGAGAAGACAAAAGCAATCATGGAGATGGGTCCCCCGAGAAATCTCCGCGAACTCAAAGGCCTTCAGGGAAGGCTAGCTTACATCAGAAGGTTCATTTCCAACCTCTCCGGGCGATGCCGACCATTTACGTACCTCATAAAGAAAGGAGTCTCATTCGTATGGGACGAAGAATGCCAGCGTGCTTTCGATAGCATCAAAGAATATCTGTCAAATCCTCCGGTCTTGGTAGCCCCAGTCCCTGGAAAACCATTTCTGCTCTATGTACGAGCAATAGAACACTCCCTCGGTGCTCTGCTGGCACAGAATAACGATACATGCCATGAACAGGCCATATATTACCTCAGCCGAATGATGATTGGACCAGAGCATCGATACACCGCTGTAGAGAAGGAATGCCTCGCGCTGGTGTTCGCCATTCAGAAAATGCGACACTATGTCACCGGACAAACGATACATGTGGTCTCACGAGTCAACCCTCTGAGGGTCCTCATGACTAAACCAGGGGCACTCAGCTCTCGACTCGCTACATGGGCAATATTGCTGTCCCCTTATCATATGATCTTCGTCCCCCAAAAGGCAGTCAAAGGTCAAGCCCTGGCAGATTTCTTGGCAGCCCACCCAGGCTCGAAGTCTTCCAGGATTAACCGCGCTTATTCCCTCACTGAACCCTGTTCTAACAATGTGGCCGAGTACAACGCTCTGGTCATTGGCCTCCAACTTGCAAGAGAGCTGGGGGTAGAATACCTTGAAGCGTACGGCGATTTCCAACTAATCGTCAATTAGATCCGGGGTTCGTACGAGGTACGCCATGAAGACATGATCCCTTATCATCAAATAGCGATCAATATCATCTCGGTATTTGAGGGGTTCTTCATCGAGCACGTCCCCAGACTCCGAAATATTGAAGCTGATGCCCTAGCTGGTCTCGCCGCTTCCCTAGCAGTTCCTAATTATGATCGACAATCAGTGGAAGTGATAGGCCATGAACTGGTCTGCCCCAAAAACAATGTGCAATTCATCGCAAGTTATTCTACACAGACGATCGATGACACACCAGATTGGAGACAACCATTCATCGACTTCGTCATCTACGACATCCTGCCTGAGAACCCAAAGGAAGCCATTTCCATCAGAAGGCGTTCTCTCAGATTCTTCTACGATACAGAGACGAAAATGCTGTATCGTCGCTCCTACGACGGATTACTGCTTCGGTGTCTGTCAAACACAGAAGCCAAAGAAGCCGTACGAGAAGCCCATGACGGTGTATGCGGGGCCCACCAGCCCGGCCCGAAACTACAAGATCGCCTTCGCCGAATGGGCTACTATTGGCCCACAATGGTGGCAGACGCGATAGATTATGCTAGAAAGTGCAAAGCTTGCCAAGTCCATGCGGACTTCATCCACCAACCATCCGATTTTTAGATCCGACAGTGGCGTCCTGGCCATTCGAAGCATGGGGAATGGATATTATTGGTCCAATCACCCCACCTTCCTCTCGAGGACATCGCTTCATACTTGCGATCACTGATTACTTCTCCAAATGGGCGGAAGCTGTCCCACTCGCAGAAGTTAAGACTGCAAACGTGATCAGCTTCCTTAAACACCACGTCATCTACCGCTTTGGACTGCCCCGAAGGATCATCCATGATAATGGTCCGCAGTTTGCAAGCCACGCATTCTATCGGTTTTGCGATAAGCACCGTATTCAGAATATCACCTCGACGCCGTACAACCGGGCAGCAAATGGGTTAGCAGAGGCGTTCAACAAAATAATCATCAAACTGCTCAAGAAGTTCGTCTCCTCCAACAAGCGTGACTGGAACGAGAAGCTCGGCGAGTGCTTATGGACTTATCGCACCACGGTCCGAACAGCCACCGGATATACGCCATTCTTCCTGGTATACGGGAGTGAGGCAGTCCTCCCCTTGGAGACACAGATCCCCTCACTACGTGTTGCCCTCATCCATCAATTGATAACCGATGATAACTACCGACGTCGACTGCAAGAGTTAGAGGCCTTAGATGAAAAGTGCCTCCTAGCTCAGCAAAGGATCGAGCTATACCAAGCACGCATCTCAGGAGCCTTCAACAAGAAGGTCAAAATCAGAACATTCCAGGTAGGCGATCTCGTCTTGGCAGTCCGAAGGCCAATGGTCATGACTCACAAGACCGCCGGCAAATTCCAGCCAAAGTGGGAGGGTCCATTTATCATTGAGACGGTATTCTCCAACGGTGCTTACCGCCTTACAAAGCAAAACGGAGACTTGCTCATGCTGCCCGTCAACGGCAAGTTCCTGAAGAAATATTATGTCTAAACGACATTCGCTACAAAGTCTTTGAGTCATGTACCCGCTGGTACCATTGAACTCACACCCTCAGCATTTCAGATTATCGAGTCATGTACCGGCTGGTGCCACTGAACTCACACCCTCAGCATTTCAGATTATCGAGTCATGTACCGGCTGGTGCCACTGAACTCACACCCACAATATTTCAAGATTATCTAGTCAAGTACCTACTGGTACCCCTGAACTCACCCCCACAACCCCTTCAGATTATCGAGTCATGTACCCGCTGGTGCCGCTGGACTCCCGCTTTCTCAACATGTTAATTTACCAAGTTATGTACCCGCTGGTGCCTCTGAACTCACATTCCGGTCACTCTTTCGGATAGTAAGTCACGTATGATTATACCTCTGAACTTGCTTCCCGGAAGAGATCCTCCCTCATGATCCAATACCCGCACTCCTAGTGCACAAAAGGGTAATCGATCCACAAATTTCCGAAAACGGACATGTCCTCATTACCTCTGAGTCGTTTTCACTTCTACCAAAAACAAACCGCCCCCCACAAAGAACTTCCACGTTCTCCTACCTCTGAGTTGTTCTATGTACCCTCTCTTCATTGAGCCCACTCCTGCCATGTCATCATTACCTCTGAGTGGGAAGGCTCCGTCGAAGAAACCTTCATGCTTGCCATGTCCATATTACCTCTGAGCAAGTATGTCGGTCTCCTTTTCGACCTATTATCTGTACCCACAACCGGAGTACGACAAGGATAATAGGTCCACAAATGTCCGCTGTTGACCACGAATATCTTTCGTGAAACCTCCCCTGCCATGTCCTTATTACCTCTGAGCAGGAAGGTTCCACGGTAAAACCCTCATGCTTGCCATGTCCTCATGACCTCTGAGCAAATATGTTTGTTTTCCTTTCACCCTATTATCTATATCCCGAACCAGGGTACGCCAAGGATAATAGGTCCACAAATATTCCTTTGCTAAGCTTCTTAACATAAATCCACTACCCCACCATGCCCCGGGAGCCTAGCTGCTCTACGGTATTCCTTTTTTGTTAAGCACCGAGAACATCCATGACCACTTTGCCACGACTGTTCCGGATATCCTGTCCAAACTTGTTATCGTACCTAAAACCTAGGTACGCCTAGGATAACAGGTCCACAAATAAATCCCCCAGCAAGTCCAAATTCCACAGACGCCACAAGTACAAGAAAGAGATGATGAGTTGAAACAGGCTCATTTATTCAAAATTCAACGTACTACATCATTTGGGGATCACACCCCTTACAAAAAAAAAGAGAAAAAGAAAAGCAAAAGAAAACAGACGGCTGATCACTGCTCTGGGGCACATAACGCCCTGAGATGGTCTGTCAGCAAAGCAACCGACCGCTCAAACCTCTGGGTGGATCGACGCTCTGCCTCATAGGTCAGTACCGCCTCATCCTCCAGATGAGCGTGAGCCTGTCAGTTATCTTCAAATTTCTTAAAAGCCCGCTCAAGGCTATCGAAAGATCGGGAAACCTTCTCGGCCTCCCGAACGATCGACTCCTGCTCCGCCTGAGCAGCCTCCAGCTCTGACTCTAAGAAGGCCAATTGCCTCTGGAGCCCAAGAATCCGCTCCTTCGTATCAGCAATTCTACGAGAAGCGGACTCTTCCCGAGCACGGCAAGCCTGACTCCTACGACCCAGCTGGTCATACGAAGCGGAGAACTTATCAAGGTCCCCCCGTACAACTGGTCCAGCAGTATCTCGGGCAAGCTTAATCCTATCCCGAGCAGCAATGAGGAAGCCACGCTCCCGCTCGATCGCAGCAGGCAAGCCCGCCTGTCGTATCGCCAGTAGTTGGGTCACAAGCTGATCAGCCTCTGTCAGCTTAGGTTCCAGCAGTGCAGCCAATCCCACCCCGCCAGGAAGGGACTTCAAGGTTGCAATTTGACCTCGAGCACACCGGAGAGATAGAGAAAATGGGGTCCCCCGTCCTATGGCAGTGTCTACGCCCCTTTGCAAATGACGATAGAAACTGTCAACGGCACCTTGTTGAAGATCAGCGATCTTGGAGACGGGTCCGAGGGAACCTTCGTCACCCTTGGCCGAGACCTCAGCAACCTCGGATCTTCCAGCCGCCGCTGAGAGAGCCCCCGCAGAAAGGACCGCAGCACACATGTCGCTAATCAAAGCAGCAAGGGCCGGATCAGCTTCAGGGGTGGTAGACGATTCAGGAGAGGTCGGCTCATCGGACGCCTACAAAGAAAAGTGATTAAGTCATATCCCCAAGAGAAAACAAAAGTACAATAAAGAGATGGCTACGACTTGGTTTTACCTCCAGAATAGCGTCTGTATCTTCACCCTTCTCGGTAATAAGTAATCCGCGAGACCTAACGGCAGCTCTCTTCACGGAAAAGGTCGCTCTACCGTCAGAAGACTCATGTCTGACTCGTTTACGCGAGGAACCTGGCACAGCTGAAGGCTGTTCTTCTCTCACTGCTTCCTCTTGTGCAGTAATCAACGGATCTTCTGCCAGTTCATCGGGTGTGGGAAGCGGTTGATCCGTTACTTCTTCACCCCCACCAGAAAGGGAGTCTTCGCTATCATGATCATCCTCCTCCTCAGCCGACCCGGAAGGTTCTAATTCAGGAAGGAGAATCTGGAGCGCCAGTTGCTTTCTAGCCTTGGCCCCCTTGGGCTTATCCTCTAAACCGGTACCCACAATGAAACTAGTACTCGGATCGAAGTTGACAGGAGGCTTGTTCGCCATAACATGATACAAAGCAGCCACGTACAAAATTTCCCTCGGGGCCTTAGCATCAGGAACCGAGAAGCTGGCCCAAGTATGATAAGCGTCATAATAATTCCACGCTCGAATGCCATCAAGAACGCTGCCATCAAAACCCAAACATGGGTTGGGACAATCAAGGAACAACTGGCTATAACCAAATTGGCGGGAAAACCTACTTGGTAGGTAAGGCTCCAAGTATACACTATCTCGGTTGCGATAAACCAGATGCACGGGGCGAATATTGCGCAACCAAGCAAGCATATTCGGAGATAGAAAGTGAGAAGGCCCGGTACCGTCAAGGTGTACCTTCCTCACGTCCTCGTCAGAAAAGAAAGGAACAGACACGAAGAAGTCACACCCATCCACCCTCGCCAGCGCCCTTCGACAAGCTGGCATAGTGGTGTATTCCCAAGACCGGCAATGGCATTTGAAGAGGAAAGCGTCTTCATCGGTAGCATCTTCCGCTATCCCGGAACCCATCAAAGACCTGTAGTGCATCGCCAACCACCCTATCAAGTAGTGGAAAGGCAGTTCTACGCGCTCAAAATCCAAAGTCTTCTTGCAAGCAATAACCTTGGACGAGAATGTTCGAAGACCATGGTGTATGCTGCACACCATAGCAGGAAGGAGGGCCAATCTAACTCCGAATACGAGTTTAACGACAGGGAGGATGAAATGACCACCAATCCTCTCGATAGAACCCGCTCCTCCCGAGACTACGCAGTTTCGTAGCCATATCATTAAAAATCCAGCCAGAAGCGCCTTCTCCGACATCTGTACGGTCCCGTAGTAAAAATAACTAAGAGAGTCAGCTTGACTCCCTAATATATCGCTCTTGGATCGCGACTTCTTGACACTTGATATCAGATCCCTTACCTCTGCATGCGTTCGAGGGGCTCGAGGAGTAACTTCGCCAGAAGGATCAACTCTAAAAAGATAATTAATCTAGGATGTGGTATGGGGAGCGGTCCCCTCGGAGCTATCCGTCGTTTTTATAGCCATCTGATGACAAGCGCTATGGTGGCACAACAACTCCCGATACACCGCAACAGAACCTGGGAGTTGCCTGTCTAAGGCCTCGAACTCCTCATTCGATGGGGTATACACCTCGAAAGGCTCATTCCCCCACAGAAGTTTAGAGACAGTATACATCTCATGAAGAGCGAGCCCCAGCTCCCCTGCTGGCGCAAAGAATGTCCCCGTTCGCCGGCTATACGTCTCCAAGAGCGCTACGAACAGTGGTTTATTAAGGGAAAGTTTGTGACAAGTACCCCGAATGGCATGGTAAAGCCCTACCTCCCGCAGGAATGCTTCATAGGTCTGTAGAACCCAAGTGGTCAACTGGACCCAGGTAGAAGTAGGGTTTATCCAGTTCGATAATGCTATCCTGCCAACGGGATAGGATTTCTTACGAACAAGCTGATTCAAGAAGGTATCAGCTTGAGCGAATGAGAAGTTGGGACCGTATACATTCATGAAGGAGCCCGGGGCTAAACCCATCATGTACCGGAGGACGAAATCCCTACCTGCGTACGACGACCGCATGTTCGGATTATAATAGATGTTGCCCATCAACATCCCTGACTGAGTAGGAGTCAAATTACACACCATTTTCCTGTCCAACAATACCATGTTGAACAACGACAGGGATAATAACGTTCCATGAGAGGAATATGGATCGCCACCCCATCCAAAGAAAAATCCCAGTTCTCGAAAATCTCTAAAACTCGGAGATTCTTGATAATTAAGGCATCACCAAAAAGGAACAAAGGCTTCAGGTATTTTCCATCTAGGTTCTCAGTATTCATCATGGAACGGAGGTAATGGAGGGTCCGATTCTCAATGGCCTTCAACCTCTCCGAAGGCTCATCAGTAGGGAATTGATTCAACACATGCTTAATTAAGTCGTCAAGACGCACGCCCAGGGTGAATTGATTTGAACCTACTATAAGCTCCCCAGCAGGATTTACGGACAGACTCACTGGAGAAAGACAAAAGAAACGAGGTTAGAAGATGGGAAAAGAAAACAGAAGCATTGGAAAGATCATTTGAGTCTATGCGGCTCGGGTCGTCACAGCCTCATGCGACTCAGCATTAGATACGTCCATGCGGTTCTGTGCACCGTAGCTGCATGCGCCTCCGAATTAGCCGAGTCCATGCAACTCAAATTCAGACGAGCTTATAGACTCATGCGGTTCAAGTTAAGCACGACTACGAAACCAGACTCATGCGAGCTGACGCGGATACAAGCAAGCAAGCTTATGCGGTTCAAAAGTGAGCAACGCTTATGCGGCCCAAATCGAAAACACATATGCGGCTCAGATCGAGTATAACAAGCTCATGCGACCCCATGGGAGGAAGTGCTTATGCGGTCATACATACGGCTTGTGCATAAAGTATGCAGTAGAGCCATGGCAACAGTTAGGGTTTTCAGACGACCCTTACCAGCAATAGGCGGGTGGACGTCAGAGTAAAAAATAGGCGCGCCAGTCAGCGGAGGAGCCGCTATGTTCGCCGTCGCAGTCGATGAAGACGCGGCCTTCTTACCCTTCGCTGTCGCAGAAGATGATGCAGCCTTCTTGCCCGTAGCAGCAGCAGCCTCCTTGGGAGCCATTATCGATCGATGAAGGAAGAAGACGAAGGGCAAAGTCGGCAACAGGGAATTTGAGCAAAGAGAGAAGGTAAAGAAATCCAAGGGGACTAAAAGACTCTTATTTATAGGCGAAAAAAGACCCATAAAATGAACAAATGTCTCGGAGGACGCCTCGGATTACGCGCTGCTTCAAAAGATAAAGGCAAAAAATGCTTCGGTCAAGGCATAACCGACCCTTGGGATCCTCCCCCAAAAGACGGCGTTAATTCAAAAACGAATCAAGAGCATTTAATGAAGATTTACACACGTAGTCAGGACACGTGGCAAAGAGCCCACGCGGCTAGATGAGTCTATGCGGCTGAGACACTTATGCAGCATGAATGGGGCCATGCTTCTTATTCAAAGTGTTTCAATTTTACAAATTGAAAACTTTGAAGGTGGTCCTGTAGAAGCATGGAAAATATCAGAGTAATGGTCCATGCGGCTCTGGAAAGAAGCCCATGCGGCTCATACAGGAGCTGCCTTATGCGATTCAAAGAAGACTCTCAGTCTCATGTGGCTCGGGAGTGTATGCGGTTCAGCAGGAATATGCGGCCCGGTCGACGCCATATCCCCCTTTGGGATCCCTCCCTACAGCTGGCTATTTGAGTAAGTGGCCTCCTTTAATGCTCTGACACGACTCGACTACCGTGACGGCTCTGACATAAAGTGTCATAATGGTTCTGCCATATTGACAGACTCTTCAGAAAAAGAGGAAAATCTCTGACCCGATCCGTCAGAAGTCCCAGGTTGCCACGTGGAAATTAGCCATATGCGGCCCACCAAGAGTCCAGTCCCTGCGGCCCAACACAACGTTGTACATGCGGCTCCCTGAGAACTCATTCCCTGTGGCTCAAGGCAATGCTAGTTTATGCGGCTCGTAGAGACTATACATATGCGGCTCATTGAGAGTTCATCACCTGCGGCTCAATAAAGCATTGTCCCATGCGGCTCACGAGGAGTATCTCCCTGCGATTCAAGTATCGGCCATCCTATGCGGCTCTGGCTGGACCTACGATTAAAACACGTGGCATCGAATCAATCGAGGATCTAACCGAATCCCAATAAATATATTTGACGTCATCCTCATAATTACCGAGATCAAGGCATATTATTTATCATAAAGCTAATAGGATACGTGGCGAGCAATCGGGCATTGATATAATCAATCATGAAGATTTAAAGCAGTTAACATTAACTGCTCACAAGATTCGGTGCTATCCGCATTAATGGCCTAGATTCATTGTAATCAGGATCAAGGGTTCAGATAGATTGAGGGAGCGCCGACATTCCAAACAAATGATCATTAGCAAACCCTAATGATCATACCCCACTCTTATAAATAGCCAGCATTATTTCTCTGCAAAAAAGGACCGGCAACAAAAGAATAAAAAAATACAGAGCCAGAGAGAGAGAGAAGCCAGGAGAGCAACAGAGGAACAAAAAAAAGAGCCTTTCTTCATCAACGCCAACCATCTTCACACCAGGAGCCAAGGCTGCATACCGATAGTCCAAGGAGTAAGGCAGGGCTGCCGTCGCCTTCCCGAGCCTCTATCGTCACCCCCCAGAATCTAAAATAAACAATTGTACTTAGATTGCTGTACCTAGGTTTTCGTCCCTAGGCTTTCTTTGTACAAGCGAGTTTGTATTGTGAGTCTAAGTTCAGTCCTTCGATAATTATTCTGTACTTTTACAATCAATGGCAAACAGCCAGATCTCGACCCTAACCACAGATCGAGGTAGCCCCAGCCCGGCCTATATGCCTCCGCGTCGAGCTCTCCGCTCTGCTTCAATCTCGGCATTAGCCATCGAGCACCGCAGTTATCCATCTTCGTCCAGCGTTCCGCCCGTCGATCGAGGTGAGTCACTCCTCCCTTCCGCTCACCTCTTTCGCTCCCTATCTATTCCTCTGCCCACATTTCTCTCTCACTTTCGCTCTCTCCCCCATAATTTCTCTCTCCCTCTCACTGTTTTTCCTACTCTCTCTCACCCCTCTTCTCTCTTTACTACTGTTTTATTTTCTTTCTTCTGTTTTCCTTTCAATTGATCTCTCGAGAATAGAGAAAGGAACACAGCACATTGCTGTTATGCTATTACTATCATTATTATTTTATTTAATCATTTTGTTTTTATGATTAGAGAATGTAGCAATAGGGAGGGTTTGGATGACGGGCTTCATGCTGGGTTGAGCCATTTGGGCCTAAGGAATTGATTTTTATTTTCATACTTTTATTTTTAGTACTAGGCTAAAATAAGTTAATACTTATTATTTTGAGGTTTGGGCTACAGGCCCAGTAGATTAATTTATATGACCTTAGTATAACTTTGGGTAAATATATGTAAATATTATTATTACAATTGTTAGTATTACTATTGGTATTATAATTGTTATTGTTAGTATTGTGGTTACTAAAATATTATTTGGGGTTATACTAATTCATGTATTTTAAAATGTGATTTTTATATATATTTGACAAAAGTATGTTTTAGCCATAAAATGATTCGCTATATATTAAATAATAATTTCTCTCTATATTTATAATTTGACATATAAAGCTGTGTTTCTTTATTTTCTATTATTTAACAAAAAATATTACTAGTAAAAATGTAGTTTACAAATTATATATATATATATATATATATATATATATATATATATATATATATATATATATATAATATTTTCAAGTATATATATACATGATTTAGTGTATATATATATATATATATATATATATATATATATATATATATATATATATATATATATATATATATTTTAAATATAAATATTTATATATATATATATATATATATATATATATATATATATATATATAAATATTTATATTTAAAATATATATATATATATATATATATATATATATATATATATATATATATATATATATATATATATTTTTTTTTTTTTTTTCTTTTATATATATATATATATATATATATATATATATATATATATATATATATATATATATATATATTTTTTTTTTTTTTTTTTTTTTTTTTTTTTTTTATATATATACATACATACATACATATTTTTTTTTTTTTTTTTTTTTACATACATATATATATTTTTTTTTTTTACATACATATATATATATATATATATATATATATATATATATATATATATATATATATATATATATATATATATATATGTGTGTGTGTGTGTATATAAAATATATATATATATATATATATATATATATATATAGATATATATATATATATATTATTGTTAGGTAATATTTGTTAGTATGAGTGTTAGTTAGATAGTAGAGGTTAGTATTTTGTTAGATATTTGATATGTTGTTAGATAGTTTGATATTAGATATCTAGTATGTTAGATATTGATATGTTAGTAGGTTATGTTAGTTCTAGATATTGGTATGTTAGCAAGTTAGTCTCTATAGGTTATATGTTAGATATTAGTTAAAATATTATGTTAGTACATTAGATAGTTAGTTAATTAGAAATTTAAGGGGTATCTTGGTATCTCATGATCCCAAGTTAGTATCTTAAGGTAATTATGAATTACCTTTACCTTCAAGGTAAATGATTAGTTTACCTTATGGCCAAGGTATGGTATCAAGGTACCAAGATAAGGTATCAAGATATCAAGTTAAGGTATAGGTTACCCAAGTTAAGGTTTTGGATTCCAACCAAGGTATTGGTAAAGAGATGCCAATATGACCAAGGTTGATATGGAATCCAAGTGTTTGTGGGTTAGTGTCTAAGTGTTTGAGTTTGAGTAGGTGATGTTAGATTGTGGAAGGGTTATATAGATAGGTATATATATTTTTGGGTTATATAGTATCTATATTTATTATGAGAGTATATAGATATAGGTTATGGTTCATAGTGAGGATATGTATATACTTGATATATGATATCTATATGTATATGTTATGGTGGTACTATATGGGAAAGGTTATATGTGGTATGTATATATATTAATATATTCTAAGTATCATAGATGTTGACCACTAATCTAAGTTTGACTAAAACCCTAGAAGCTTAACCTTGACTCCTACTTTAACCCAAGATGGACCAGAGTTGACCAAGAGTTAACTTTGACCTAAATTGACTTAGAAACATGTAGATTGTATTGTAAATTTCTATCATTTCAAATTGAACTCTTTATAACATGTGTTGCTATAATTAGGACTCTGTGACATCAGTTCGGACATCTATCCATATCAGTCATTCAGGATGCCAGGCGAGTACATTCTCTGATAGTTCTTTCATTTACTTGGTGATTACTGTATTTCAGTTTTAGTTAGTTCTATTTGATGTCTATTATGATTCTTGGCACGATGGTTCACGGATTGGTATTGTTATTGGATCTTCAATCATAAAAAGTTATCTTAACTCATCGCGATGGTATCAGATACTATTCTTGTCGGTATTGGTTAACATTGGATATTATTGGTATCGAATACTGTTTTTGTTGGTATTGGATAACATTGGATAAATATTTGTTAACATTGGCTAGCAACGTGTCATGGTTGGATCCATCGTATCAGTCGGGGCGGGGGTAATACTAGTTAGACATGTAATCAAGAACTATCGGCTAATAGTGTAAATTATCGGGTACTAGCTAAGTATACATTGCACGTATGTTTGAGCTAGCTTTCCTTAGTGTAAATCATTGAATATCCCAGGCCGATCACATATCCAACTAGTATTCCAAAACACATTGTCTATTATAGCTTTATACATTCTGTTCACCATTACATTGTTCTATCTTGATATAGTAGTTCTTTTTTATTATTTGTTCTCACAAATTTCTGTCTATCTTACCATGTTCATCAATATAACTATCTATAACTGTTTTATAGTCCTTATCATTTACTTGGAATTTCTAGATTAGATGTGCTCGTTCCATCCTGACTGGATATGTTGAAAGAATATTACAGATGATATAGATGACTCTCCTACCTTCTATGAGGCTTATGAGGGTGGTACACAGCAGCCAGAGGAGGACCTAGCCCAGTAGAGTGTGCTTAGTTATAGCTTAGTACTTTATAGCTTTCAATTTGTATCGGATTATTCTGATTGTTAGTTGAGACTTATTTATATCCAGGACTTGTACTTATTTGTATTGGACATCTATTTTGTGTGGTGTGATAACTCTATTTATATTTAGTTTCTTTCTTTTATCTGATTCCATATCGTGCTCTATCTTCCTTAGATTTGTGATTGAGATTATATAGTAGAGATGTTATATTATACCTCCGTATAGAGATGACAGGTTTATATATCTTGTTGTTAGATGTTATAGATGACCTATACAGCATTCTACCGCTGACACTGCAATGTAGGCTGGACGTACCAACGTTCTCGTGCCCCTAAATAGGGTGCGGGTCGTGACAAACAGTCACATTTTAATTGTTGTGCATGTGGACTTAGAGTTAAGGGACTACCATTTCTTAGTGTGTTTTATAAACTTGTCACGGATGTCCCACGAGATGTGTGTGAAGAACAGTTTGGCAACTCTAGAGGGGGGTGAATAGAGTTTATATAGAAAAATAGCCAATTAAAAATAACTCTTTCACCAATAATAAATAATCAGAGTAAAGTACGGAAAATAAATAGAGAGCAAAAGAGCATACGCAAACACAGCGATTTTAACCTGGTTTCCCTCGTGGAGGACTAGTCCAGGCCTGAGAACTCTAGCTCAGGATTAAATCCACTATTTGTGAAATAGTAGTTTACAACCCGTGCCTTTACTTCAGAAGAGCACGTCAACTTCTAACAGAGGATCGCAGTGGCGATTTGCTTGGAATTGTCCAAGCGACTTCTTCGACTCTTGCACAAGAATCCTAACTGAGAGATGCTGAGCACTCGAGACTTAGGAGGCTTGTGGCTAGTAGATGGGAAGGATATGGTTTATTTGAGCTTATAAGAGAGAAGAGAAAAGAAGATTGGATGGCTTGGAATGAGAGAATTCATGCCCTATTTATAGTGTTTTTATAGGCAGAATTCGGCCAGAATTCGGGTAGGAAAATTCAAATATTTGGCCGTTCGACAACTAGCAACCAGCTAACCCTAAAAATAGGGTTCCTGATTTCTAGGGGACAGAGTTCGGCCCGAACTCTGTGTGGAGGCAGAGTTCGGCCCGAACTCTGTCTCCAGAGCACAGAGTGGTTCAAAGGGGACCATTTGGGAATTTCTAGTTTGGTGGAACTTTGGGATTTTTGGGTAGGCTATAGTCTAAGTTTCAAGAGCTCAGCATGACTCAGATTACATTAGTCTAGACTCAAAGAAAGTGTAAAATATAGACTCGAATCAACTGAGACACGGAAGCTGAGCTGTCTTCTGTCTTGAGCTTAATACAGACGTCGTGTGTCGTATTGAATTATTACAGATATTATTTAGTCAATATTGTCAATATTTGGTTGACTGTGACTTTGTGTCAACAATCTCCCCCATATTGATAATTGACAAAATAATATATGTATATTCAACATTCATACCTGGACACAGTTGATCATAGCAACATAGCTCCCCCATAATCGATGCTGAGCTAGAAATAAGAGCTCCCCCGTGATCAGTGAACGGTGCTGAGCTAGAAGAAATAGCTCCCCCGTAAATAATGCATTGAACCTGTATAATATCTCCAAAAAGCACAAACAAGCACAGATATACGAAAGCGAAAGATATGATACCAAATATATATCTAGCCAGAATATACATAGTTCTCCCCCTTTTGGCATTTAGCAATATAGACTGCAGAGGAACATGGAAACGCAGTAGACAATAATAGTAATGCAACCACACCAAGCAGAGAAGAAACAGTATAGAAATAAACAAAATGAGTCACTAGTATAAAATATAAAACTACGATAAACATAAAGTGCATAACCAAATGTCAAACACACAACTAGAGTTTTAGAACATCCAAGTACATAAAAACTAAATAACTATAAATCAAAATGCATCATCATCAGCAGCAGCGGCAGATAGTAGCCAATCTCCATCACGGAGCACGAGATGGTCCAGGAGTGTCTGAGTGACCAGGGAAGGAGCGACGGGGGTCCACAAAAGCATCATCTGGATCCATGTAACGCATGACCCACGGATCATCAATGCGATGGCCCGCGCGCGCTGGATCCCGCTCCATGGGAATGTGCAGATGACGAGACAGGGAATACCGTATATCATGCAGAGAGTTGCCGAGGGCACTCATCTGTAGAGTAGTACGATAGTCCAGCTGTGTCCAGCGATCGTCCTCAATAGTAAAACGATCCCGAAGCATAGTCTGAATAGACTCAAGAGAGGCAGGTGGAGGAGGTGCATCCTGACCGAGTGAAGGGGCGTCAGGCTCCTCATCATCAGAATGCTCGGAAGCCTCAGGAGAGGTGACGACTGCCTGAAGAAAAGCAGGAGCAGGCAGGAAAGGACAGGTGTCAAGTGGTATACGGAACGCACGAAAGACCATAGGAAGATATAATGCAAAAACCAAGGCTCGTGGTTTCTTCCTACAGTTAATCATCTAGTCCATCATGGTACGTGGAAGATTGAACGAGATACCGAAGTAAAGATGATACATAGCTGAGATTTCAAAATATGTAACTTCATCGGGTGAGCCAGCTTTTGGCAGAATAGTATTGAAAATAATTCGATAAAGATCAGAAAAAAATGGATTTAAAAATTTAGCCATAAGCTTGCGAGGACGTGTGTACGGGGTGCACAGATCGTCCTTGAAGCTCTCAAGGGAAATTCCGTCTGGAAAGCGGAACGACCGGGCTTCAACAAGCTTTTTCCAAGATGTGGGTTCTTGTAGATCAAGATATTCGGCTAAGTCAAAGTCATCAAAAGATATATCAATACCTGTAACCCTTGAATAGATGTGAGTGTCATCATAGGTCAAGTTGCAGTAGAACATTTGGATGGCATGGCGATAGATGGCAGAAGTTGCAGTGACTAACTCATCGAGACAAAGGTCGTGGAACAAAGAGTCATATAGAGAGAAAATAGAAAAATTAATTGGATGCCCCGCGAATACCGGACGAGTCCGAAAATCATTAAACCACTCGTTGGATGCTTCAAGTGATATAAATAATCGATCGTCATAAGTCTTAGGATTGCGGGGACGAGATGGATTGAACAACGGATGAGGTGGTTGTAGTTGTTCAAATGGTTGCTCAACGAGAGAAGGAGAATCTGACGAGGAAACACCCTCGATCCGAATTCTCTTTCCACGGTTGAACAAACGAGGAGCCATTTCACAAAAAGAAGTAGAGAAGAAGAAGGAGTTATACCTGAAAACAGCAACAAACAGTGAAAGAGAATGATGAGAAACCCCTTTCCCTTGATTTTGAGAAGGAATGGAGCACACTAGATAGAAAACTAGGGTTAGGGTTTGTAGGAGAAAGTTTGGAGTGGTGGAGAAGAAGGAAAGAATGAAGGAGAGAGATGAAAACCCGAAAATAAAGAGAGGGTTTTCTTTGGTCGGAGGGAATCTGAACCGTACAATCTAAAAAGATCAAACGGCGGAGGCTGTCCCCGACGCTGGAACAATAGGACCGAACTCGGCCCGAACTCTGATATGGGCAGAGTTCGGCCCGAGTTCTGGGTTCATGTCCCAGAACATAAGTCAAGCCAAAAATTAGAGAAAATGGTTAAGTGGTAAAAAAGAGTTAGAAATGAGGATAAAAGCTTGATAAAATCAATCAGATAGATAGAGAGGTAGACTCATATCAGAATAAACTTAGAAATTAGTAAATAGGCAATACTAAATCAAAACAAACCATATAATAAATAAGGAAATATAATATAATTCAATAGTTTGAATTTGCCATGGGTTAGCTACAGGGGCCGGATCCCAGCTAGCGGTAGTCCTGAGGACTAGTGCACCGTGTCGCTTAGGCTTTTACGCCTTATTGTCAGAAGGACCCTTTCGGCTTGTACCCATACCAAATTCATCGTAAAAGAATCATACTATACTCGATATTTATGCAGGTGAATTTTAATTTATGACCGCTTCATCTAAAATTCCAAGTTCACGACAAAGGAAATTGAAGCGCTCTTCGGATAAAGGCTTAGTAAAGAAGTCTGCTAGCTGATGATCAGTGTCAATAAATTCTAAGTTAATCGTGCCGTTTTGCTGATGATCACGCAAAAAGTGGTGTCTAATCTCAATGTGTTTAGTGCGTGAGTGGTAGACAGGGTTCTTAGTCAAATTAATGGCACTAGTGTTATCACAGAATATAGGAATATGCATGAAAGATAACTTATAGTCTTCAAGGGTTTGCTTTATCCACAGAATTTGTGCACAACAACGCCCAGCTGCTATGTATTCAGCTTCTGTTGTGGATAGTGCGACAGAGTTCTGCTTCTTGCTAAACCAGGAGACTAAAGCCTTTCCTAATAAATGACACGTGCCGCTCGTACTTTTACGGTCGACCTTGCATCCAGCGAAGTCAGCATCAGAGTAACCAATAAGGTCAAATGATGTAGACTTGGGATACCATAGGCCCACTGTAACCGTACCCTTAAGGTATCGAAAGATACGCTTAACCGCGGTCATGTGTGATTCCTTAGGATTAGCTTGATATCTAGCATATAGGCAAACACTAAATATGATATCGGGACGACTAGCAGTTAAATAAAGTAAGCTGCCTATCATACCTCGATACTTACGTTGATCAACAGGTTTGCCGCTCTCATCTGGTTCGAGTTTGGTTGAAGTAGCCATTGGAGTGCTGATTGGTTTGATGTTGTCAAGATCGAACTTCTTCAGCATGTCCTTGGTATACTTCGATTGACAGATAAAAGTTCCATTAGCCATTTGTTTCACTTGCAGGCCAAGAAAGTAGTTGAGCTCTCCCATCATGCTCATCTCAAATTCCGTCTGTATACACTTGGCAAATTCTTGACAGAGGGTTTCATCAGTAGAGCCAAAAATGATATCATCAACATAGATTTGAATCAACAGAATAGTGTCTTTAAAAGATTTTATAAACAGTGTAGTGTCAATTTTCCCTTTTGAAAAACCTTTCTCAAGTAAGAAGCTACTTAGCCTTTCATACCAAGCTCGGGGGGCTTGTTTGAGGCCATAAAGCGCTTTCTTTAGCTTGAACACGTGGTCGAGAAATTTGTGATTTTTAAAGCCAGGAGGTTGTTTCACATAAACTTCCTCCTTAATAAAACCATTCAAGAAAGCACTTTTCACATCCATTTGAAATAATTTAAAGTTTTGAAAATTAGCAAAAGCACAAAGCATCCGAATGGATTCTAGTCTAGCAACAGGAGCATACGTCTCATCGTAGTCGATACCTTCCTCTTGGTTGTATCCTTGAGCTACTAGACGAGCTTTGTTACGTGTGACTGAACCATCTTCATTTACTTTGTTTCTAAAAACCCATTTAGTACCAATTATCGAGTGATTAACCGGTTTAGGAACGAGTTCCCATACTTGGCTTCTCTCGAATTGGTTGAGTTCTTCTTGCATAGCAGAAATCCAAAATTCATCATTAAAAGCTTCAGAAATGTTTTTAGGCTCTACTTGTGAAATGAAGGCAGTGCTAGCAACGGAGTCTTTTAGTGATGATCTAGTAGTTACTCCACGTGAAACTTCTCCTATAACTAAATTTTCTGGATGAGAAGGTTTAAAAGAGAATTTCTTAAGCAAACCCTCCAGAGAATCAGTTTCGGTTGAAGTATTCATTGGAGTAGAAGTTGATGGCTTAACGTCATCATCAAGAGTACTTACTGCACTGTTATCTTCATCAAAAGTCACATTTGTTGACTCTTCCACAATAAGTGAGCGTTTATTAAAAACTCTATATCCCTTACTCTTGGCGGCATAACCAAGAAAGATACCATCGTCAGCTTTGGCATCAAATTTGCCTAAGTTGTCTTTGGTGTTAAGGATAAAACATCTACAACCAAAAACTTTAAAATAAGAAACATTAGGGGTTCTCCCAAACCAAAGCTCATAGGGTGTTTTCTTCGTAATGGGACGAATCAGCACCCTATTCAAAATGTGGCATGCTGTACTGACAGCTTCTGCCCAAAAGTATTTCGAAAGTAAAAATTTATTCAACATGACTCTGGCCATATCGCCGAGAGTTCTATTCTTCCGCTCCAAAACACTATTTTGTTGAGGAGTTCTAGGACAAGAAAATTCATGATCAAAACCATTTGCATTACAAAAATTTTCAAAATCATAATTTACGAATTCGCCTCCATGATCACTTCGGATTCGAGTAATCATGTAGCCTTTTTCGTTTTGAACCTTTTTTACAAAAACTTTGAAAACAGAAATAGCATCGCTCTTATTGGCGAGAAAGAAAACCCAAGTAAATCTCGAAAAATCATCAACAATAATAAATGCATAAAGTTTGCCACCAAGGCTAGCTATTCTACTAGGACCAAATAAATCCATATGAAGTAGTTGCAAGGGTCTAGTGGTACTTACAGAGTTGATGGAATGAAATGAGGATTTAGTTGCCTTGTTTAGTTCACATTCGGCACATATCGTGTCCTTTTTGAATGTGATGTCAGGCAATCCTCTCACTAGCTTCTTGGTAGATAGCCTGGAAATAGCATCCATGTTGGCATGACCAAGATGCTGGTGCCAAAGTAGTCGTTCGTCTTTGTGGGCATATAGACATCTACCTGCATTGTTAGTATTTATAGAAAGATAGAAAATATATATGTTGTCCTCTCTTTTCCCTTCAAAAGCAATGTCTCCTGTTGACCTATCATAGATGTAGCAACTGTTTTGTCCAAAGTTAATATCATATCCATGATCAGCAAGATGACTAATGCTGAGCAGGTTATGCTTTAACTCGGTCACTAGGCAGACATCCTTTATTACAGGAGAAGGAGGATGACCAATGATACCATTACCTATTATGTGCCCTTTGAGATTGTTACCGAAGGATACATATCCTTCTCTCTTCATCGATAGTGATGCAAAAAGATTTGCGTCTCCCGTCATATGTCGCGAGCATCCACTATCGAGAATCCACTTACTTTCAGTTGAAGAGGGAAGGTCTACCTACATCAAGAGTAGATGTGACCTTTGGTACCCGAGTTCTTGAGGGTCCTGAAAAGTTAGTCTTTGGAAACCAAGCATATATCTTTTTATCTACAAGTCTTCTAACTTTGCACTGTGGTGAGATGTGTCCATGTGATCCACAGTAAGTACAGATAGCATTCTTATTTATACTAGGAGCATGAGAATAATATCTATAAGCAACAGGATGAGGATGAACATGATGTGAAGAGTTAGCATGGTGATGATGATTATGCATAGAATGAGTGGCATGGTGATGGTGTCTATGAGGCATATCATGATGGTATTGTCTATGATGTGTGACATGCTGATATTGTCTATATGGCATGGCATGATGATTTTGTCTATATGGCATATGATGATCTTGTCTATATGGCATTGCATGATGATCTTGTCTATGGCATGGCATGATAATTCCTATGTGTAGAGTGATGTTGATTGTGTCTTTGTGCATGATGATTGTGTACTGAGTGAGAATTATTCTTACGTGCACGTGGTTTGTGAAAGTTTGTGTATATAAATGCATGGTTATGTGCTGCATGAAATGACGTGGTTGACTAGCATGAGTGGTGTTGTGCCCATGTGATTGGGTTTGAACAACCTGTTTACCCAATTTGGTTTCTAATCTTTTAGAAACAGCTTGCAGTTCATCAACCTTAATATTTAAGCCATATATCTTAGTCATGGAAATCTTGTGTCTACTCTTTTCTTCAGCAAGCAATATGTTGAGTGTAGTGATTTCTTGAGTTTGTTGCTCAATACGTGCTTCAGCATCATGTAAGCCTAATTTAAGCTTGGATACTTCATCAGTGTCATTAGTGGGTGTCGTATTTCTAACATTATCAAGAAGTAAAGAAATTCTTTGTATCTCATCTTCAAGACTTTTGATTTTGTCCTTGGCATGTTTGTATTTACCGATGACCTTTTTGTGATCATCGAGTAAATCAGTGAAAGCATCGCCAAGTTCATCAAAAGAGAAGTCATCTAGAGTTTCGTTAGATACCTTGTTGGAAGTTGCCATTAGACACATATTTGCTGTATCTTGAGGAGAGTCCTTTTCTTCCTCGGAGTTACTCGCTTCACTTTCATGCCAAATGCCTGTGTTGGCATATTTCTTTGATGAGTTCTTTTTGTATGGCTTCTCATAGCGGTTTCTCTTCTTCAGGAATGGGCAGTCTTTTCAGACATGTCCAGTCTTCTTGCAACCGTAACAAGTTGGCTCTTCTTCATCGTCTTCTTGTGATTCCTTCTTCCTTCGATTGAAGCAAAGGAATTTCCTGAAGTTGCGAACCATGAGAGCTTGGTCTTCATCATCCGAGTTATCTTCTTCGGTCTCATCGTGATTAGCCCTTCGCTGATGAGCTTTGAGTACGATCTCCCTGGTCTTCGGAGCAGGCTCTTCGAAGTCCTTGTGGTCAAGCTCGTGAGTCATGAGCTTACCCATCAAGGTCTCCATTGACATTGTTGTGAGATCGTTTTCTTCTATGATGGCAGTCACCTTAGGGTTCCAAATCTTTGGTAACCCTCTGAGCAACTTACGAATCTTCTCGTGGTTTGAGTACTGCTTTCCAAGCGAGGATAGAGGATTGATGATGTCGAGGAATCTTGTGATCATTTGAGTGATCGTCTCATTTGGCTTTATCTTGAAGGCTTCGTATTCTTGAGTGAGACGGCTTATTTTGGATTCCTTGACCTGTGTGGTTCCTTCATGCGTCACTTCTAGAAGTCTCCATACTTTATGAGCAGTGGTGCATGTAGAGACCCTGTTGAACTCATTCCTGTCTATAGCACAGAATAAAGCATTAATAGCCCTAGCATCTAGACTTCCCTGTTTCTTCTCCTCGACAGAATATTTGTCGTGTGGTTTCTCAATGAGGTCACCATCGACAACTATCCTGGCGGGCTTTTTGTAAACGTCAGTGACGACAGTCCACAGGTCAAAGTCTAGAGACTTAAGATAGAAGCTCATCCTTGTTTTCCAATATGTGTGGTTAGTCCCATCAAATAGGGAAGGCCTATGAGTGGACTGACCTTCACCATGATTGGAAATCAAGGATTGTGTGGTTGCCATGGATCAGCTCTTAGGATGTTAGTCCTTGTAAAGAGAACAGAGCTCTGATACCAATTGAAGAACAGTTTGGCAACTCTAGAGGGGGGTGAATAGAGTTTATATAGAAAAATAGCCAATTAAAAATAACTCTTTCACCAATAATAAATAATCAGAGTAAAGTGCGAAAAATAAATAGAGAGCAAAAGAGCATACGCAAATACAGCAATTTTAACCTGGTTTTCCTCGTGGAGGACTAGTCCAGGCCTGAGAACTCTAGCTCAGTAAATCCACTATTTGTGAAATAGTAGTTTACAACCCGTGCCTTTACTTCAGAAGAGCACGTCAACTTATAACAGAGGATCGCAGTGGCAATTTGCTTAGAATTGTCCAAGCGACTTCTTCGACTCTTGCACAAGAATCCTAACTGAGAGATGCTGAGCACTCGAGACTTAGGAGGCTTGTGGCTAGTAGATGGGAAGGATATGGCTTATTTGAGCTTATAAGAGAGAAGAGAAGAGAAGATTGGATGGCTTGGAATGAGAGAATTCATGCCCTATTTATAGTGTTTTTATAGGCAGAATTCGGCCAGAATTCGGGTAGGAAAATTTAAATATTTGGCCGTTGGACAACTAGCAACCAGCTAACCCTAAAAATAGGGTTCCTGATTTCTAGGGGACAGAGTTCGGCCCGAACTCTGTCTCCAGAGCACAGAGTGGTTCAAAGGGGACCATTTGGGAATTTCTGGTTTGGTGGAGCTTTGGGATTTTTGGGTAGGCTATAGTCTAAGTTTCAAGAGCTCAGCATAACTCAGATTACATTAGTCTAGACTTAAAGAAAGTGTAAAATACAGACTCGAATCAACTGAGACACGGAAGCTGAGCTGTCTTCTGTCTTGAGCTTAATGCAGACGTCGTGTGTCGTATTGAATTATTACAGATATTATTTAGTCAATATTGTCAATATTTGGTTGACTGTAACTTTGTGTCAACAGTGTGTGAGTTATGAGTAACATATAGAGGTCACTTGCGTGTTGGCTGATCACCCGTGCACATGCGTTAGGAATAACTGCCAATCGGTGCATGTTAGAAGACTTGGCAGTATTTAGGAATAAACAGTATTGTGGAAGCAACACATGTTTTGTGTGTTGTGGTTACAAAGCATATATAGTACCATTAGGAGGGAGATGACAGCTATTAGCGTTAGGGCTACTATTTATTTTTTCCACACATTTATAAGTCGATAGTGACTCGGATGAGTGCTACTTACTGCCACACCCTGGGCCGATAGTGACTGGGATGAGCGCTACTTACTGCCACACTTTTATTTGCATTGCTGATCATAAAGCCCCCGCATAGAACGTTGTCCTCAAAGTGCATATCACATAGACAGTTAAGGAACCAGTTGTGTTGTAGTCATATGGTGTTTACATTTCCAGTTTATATGGCATGTTTATATATATCTCGTTACGTCCCTCTGAGGACCTGGTGATTTCTTTAGCTGTGTATTTTTTTGACTTTTTACAGGTATTCTAGCCAAAGTCGTGACCTCCTCTATTCTATTGAAGATGGCTTGCTCTTGGATCCTCCTTCGCTATTATGACAAATTCTTTCATTTGTTATGTATTAATTCTCTTTTAAAATGATTGGTAGTGGATTTGTCTCCACCCAACGACTTATACAAATGATAATTTAAAGTTGATTTTATAATATTGTATTTTTTATTTTATGGATGAGATTAGTTTGCCATGGTTATACTGTATTTACAGCTTACGTATATTTATTATACGGTTGGCAGGTTTATGTACTTAGTCCTACGTATTTAGGACTAGGGCGTTACATGTTTTTGTGGTGGCCCATGCAGGTCAACGAATAAATTGTTAGGTTACATGACTGTACCAAACAAGCCTGCATATAGGATTAGAATATAGGAATCTCATCCACATGTTTGATCATCTTTCTTGATTCTATTTTCGAACTCTCATTTGTCTACCTTGAATTGTATCCTGCTTGGTTCATTTCTACAATAAATCTTATCTTATCTTTTGTACTTGATAGATGTTAAGAAGACTTGCACCAGGCATATACGTTTCACTATTCAATCACACTATTAGTTGAACCCTTGTAAGTTGAGTAGAATGCCTTACGGCCTAGCATCCTTTTGTCCTTATGACCCATTAAAGAAGATACTAATAGGTTTGCCTAGACTATAAAGTTTGGAGGTCCCTAACCCATCAACCAAATCCTTAGACAAGAAGATGGTAGGACGACTGTATAGGCACAAACCCATGACAAGACTTAGATTCTTAAGAAACTTGAACTATTCACATTTTTTTCAACTCCTCACGTACTTACATTTTTGCACTATCTTAACTACTGATGCTAAAATAACCTAGTTTTGCAAGCTTACTCTTTTATCGAGCTTGTTCAAGGACATATTAATTGGGGGCCCCACTAATATATTGTCTGATTAGAATCAGTGTATTATGGTCTGATCAACCTTAGTGCACTTGGTTCGCTTTTCATATGATTATTCAACGCAGATTAAGATATAATTGATTAGCTTAGTAGACAAATATATTTGCCCACTAGGATCTCATCCACAGTTGCCTTGACAACTCCCTTTGGACTATTCAATTGCCTTTGAACCCGTATTGTATTTGATTGCATATCCCTTAAAATCTTAATTGTTTTTCGTCTTCACCTATTCGAAAATGTTGGCCCATTGGTCATATGGTCAACCTGATTTTAATAATTGATCAAACTCTGTCTGGATATACGAAACATCTCGGATTCTTAGACATGATCAAGATTGGCTATCCACTGACTTCAAGACCGAAGATCTGTTTGCCTACTCGAGTCTGTAATTCTTTATGCAATGTATTTTTTATTTTATTTGAGTCTAGGAATATGTTGTACACCGAGTCGTACTGGCAAATAGGCTATCCCTTAAATGAGTTCAAAATGTTTTTATAATGACCTCTCAAAAAGGTTTACAAAAAGGTTTTCAAAAAGGTTTTCAAACATCACCAAAAACTTTTTAAAAACCCTAACTAAATCCCGACTTAACCCTGACAGAACTCGGACCGAGTTCGGCCAGAGTTCGGTTAGTGGCCGTTGTGATTTTGAATCCTTGGAACTTGGTCCTCCTGCAGTTGCGGATTTAACCGAGATTTGCTCAAAGAGTTCTGTCCGAATTCTGCCCGAATTCTGTCAGAAGTCTGCCTTTGGAACTCCTATAAATAGAGAAGGATTTCGATCATTTCAACTCACTCATTCACTTTCAATCTTCTCTCTATCTAAAGCTTTTAGTCTTCCAAAGAGTTTTCTAGAGCTTTCAATTTCAGATCCCAAGCCAGTTACAATCCTCTAGTCAATTTGCCAGTGCGGTACGGTCTAGAAGTTTCTGAGAGATTGTAATCAGAAGGCTTGATTGAAGAATACCTCTTCACATTTGAAGTTGGACGAGTTCTTCGTATCAAAGCTCGCATTGTAGAAGTTGCAAGGACTTCGTAAGAAAACTTACGGTTTTTCCAATAGTGGATTCAACTGGTAGCAAGAGTTCTACCGACTGAATTAGTCCTCAACAGAGGGATACCAGTATACATCGCTGTCTTTGCGTTTGCTCTCTTAACTTTGTCTTTACATTATTTTAGTTGTGATTAATATTCTGTGATTGTGCTGCTAATATTTTTAATTAGCATTATTCTGCTGCCAACTCTATTCACCCCCCTCTAGAGTATTACGCTTTACTATTTCGTTTCTACAATTGGTATCAGAGCGGGTGTTACAGGTAAAGCAAAGGTAACAGTGCAATTATTTATTTATTTTAATTAACTGTTATATAGATCACAGCACAACACATGGCAACTGTAAAATTCATAAGTGAAGGCCAGGCCACAAATAGACCCCCACTGTTTGATGGTACGAATTATACATATTGGAAAACACGGATGAGTTTCTTCTTGAAATCTCTTGACTTTGATTTATGGTCCATTGTTCTTGATGGCTATCAAAAGCCACCTCGTATAAATGTTGATGGAGTTTCAGTTGAAAAACCCCATAGCAGATATACAGAGAAAGAAAAGAAAAGGGCCAGTCTTGACGCACGTGCCATTAATGCTCTTTTTTGTACTTTAGACAGAACTGAATTGAACAGGGTGTCTATCTGCACAACGGCTAATGAAGTATGGAAGCTACTTGAAGTCACACATGAAGGCACGACTCAAGTCAAGGAATCTAAAGTCAGCAGACTTACTCAAGAGTACGAGGCGTTCAAGATGAAGCCCAATGAAACAGTTACACAAATGTTTGAGAGATTTTTGGATATTGTAAATCCTTTGTCCTCCTTAGGCAAAGATTACAGTAACCATGAAAAGATTCGCAAACTCCTGCGAGCACTTACCAAAAACTGGATTCCGAAGGCTACTGCAATCATTGAAGGGAACGACCTCACAACTATGTCCCTCGAAGTACTCATGGGTAAGCTACTCACTCATGAACTGGAGCTACAAGATTTTGAAGAGCCTGAACCAAAGGAGAAAACAATCGCTCTCAAGGCTCAGCACAAAAAAGCTGCTGAAGGTGACTCAGACAGCAGTGGATCTGACGCTGAAGATCAAGCACTTCTAGCAAGAAAGTTCAAAAGATTCATGAGACATGAGAAGAGAGTCAAAGAGAACAACAGCAACAACTGGTATCAAGAAGATGCTGTCTGCTATGGTTGCAAGAAGAAGGGACACATGAAGAAGGATTGTCCCACAAACTCATCATCAAGGAAGAAGAGCAACAGGTATGAAAAAGGGAACCTGAAGAGATCAACATCACGGAAATATGCCAACACCAGCATATGGCATGAAAGTGAAGCCAGCGACTCAGAAGACGAATAATCAGAAGACGCTGCAAACGTATGCTTTATGGCATCCGATCAGGTACTTACTGAACCTGTAGTCGATACTTATAATGACTTCACATTTGAGTAATTAGGAGATGCCTTCAGTGACCTGATGACTGATTACAGGAAACTGCGTAGCAAGTATCAGACCTCTAAGAAGGTACTCAAAGTGTACAAAGGTGAAATAGGTAGACTTACCGACCTACTAGCTGAGGTTAGAAATAATGTTAGTGAGTCTGGTGAGCTTTCTTCAATAAAGCTCTTATTACACGAGACTACCAAGTCATCTAAAGAGAAAGACAAAATTGTTGACCAACTCAAGGAAGAACTTTCTATAGAGAAGAAAAGTTTTCGATGTGCACAAATCAGAATAAAATCACTTACTTCTGATTATACTAAGTTGTATGACACTTCCAAAAGATTAGAAATTAGGTTAGGAAAACAGCCTGAGCCTGCTGCTTCCTTCCCTAACACGTGTCACTTACCGAAAAATTGGAACATTCCCAAGCCAAACACTGTCAGACCCAACCATATAAAACCTTTACCCCAAAAGGTTAAGCCCAAACAGGATTATAGGCATGCTTTCTTCTATACTAGAAAACCCAAACCTACCAACCATGCACACCACTCAGCTTTCAACACTCGACATGCACAATGTCACTATTGTGGCCTCATTGGTCACATTTTATCTGCATGTAGAATAAGAAAGCTTATAGATTTAAATATTTAAGCCTGGATACCAAAAACTAATAATTCAGGACCCTACAAGAAATGGGTACCAAAAGTTTCATCTGCAAACTGTTTTGTAGGTGGAACACCCTTCACATGCTAGAAGCAAATGGATCTTCGACAGCGGTTGCTCACGGCATATGACCGGTGACGCTACCCTATTTGCAACACTGTCCAAAAAAAAGAAGGAAGGCTATGTCTCCTTTGGTAATAACTTGAAAGGGTATATTATTGGTATCGGTGATGTTGGTAAGTCTCCCTATCCTGTGATTAAGGATGTCTGTCTGGTTACCGAGTTGAAACATAACCTACTCAGCATAAGTCACCTAGCTGATCATGGTTATGGAATCAACTTTGGCAAAGACAAATGTACTATAGTTGATAGCTCAACTGGTAGTACTATCTTTGAAGGTATCAGGGAAGACAATATATATGTTTTCTTTTTGTTAGAAGAAACTAACATTTCAGGTAGATGCTTAATGGCCAAGAGTGATGAGAGTCATCTGTGGCATATGAGACTCGGTCACGCTAATATGGATACAATATCAAAATTATCCACAAAGAAGCTAGTACGCGGTTTACCGGACATTATATTCAAGAAGGATTCGGTATGCAGTCAATGTGAAAGGAACAAAGCTACCAGATCCATATTCAAATCAGTAAATGCAGTATGTACTACTAGACCTCTACAATTGCTTCATATGGACTTATTTGGTCCTAGCAGAGTTGCTAGCCTCGGAGGTAAACTTTATGCTTTCGTAATTGTAGATGATTTCTCTAGATACACGTGGGTATATTTCTTGACACGCAAGAATGATGCATTATCCGAATTTGTCGCCTTTTGCAAGAAAGTACAGAATAAAAAAGGTTACATGATCACTCGCATAAGAAGCGATCATGGAGGCGAATTCAAGAATGCTGATTTTAAGCAATTTTGTGACACACACGGTTTTATACACGAGTTCTCCTGCCCTAGGACTCCACAACAAAATAGAGTTGTGGAACGTAAGAACAGAACTCTAACCGAAATGGCCAGAGTGATGTTAAACCAGTTTAGTCTACCCAAATATTTCTGGGCTGAAGCTGTCAATACAGCTTGCTTTGTTTCTAATAGAGTTCTAATTCGACCCAAATCGAAAAGACTCCATTTGAGTTATGGTTTGATAGAATTCCTTCAGTTTCATACTTTAGAATATTTGGCTGTAAATGTTTTATTCTTAATACAAAACACAATTTGGGAAAATTAGATGAAAAGGCCGATGAAGGTATATTTTTAGGTTATGCGGCCAAGAGCAAAGGATACAGAGTCTTCAACAAACGTACCATGATCATCGAAGTCAATCAATGTCACTTTTGATGAATTGAATCAAATGACTATCGATGACAATGACGAAGATACATCTATACCAAGCACAACTCCAGCTGATTCTCAACCAAGCTCTGTACTAGCTGAGCCTCCTAGAGAAGATCCAGGAACCTGCTACCTTCAGAATCTGCCGAAAAGGTTAAAATTTACAGCTGATCATCCAAAAGATTTGGTAATTGGTGATATTACCAAAGGAGTAAGTACTCGTACATCAAGTAGAGATATTGTTTCTAGTATTGCATTTATTTCACAGCTAGAACCTAAAACTATTGATGAAGCATGTAGTGATAGTTTTTGGATAGATGCTATGCAAGAGGAATTAAACTAATTTGAACGGAATCAAGTTTGGGAACTTGTTCCCAAGCCTATTGATCATCCGGTCATTAGCACCCGTTGGGTATTCTGAAATAAACTAAATGAGAATGGTTTAGTGACTCGTAATAAGGCTCGACTCGTAGCTCAAGGATACAACCAAAAAGAAGGTATCGACTACGATGAGACTTATGCCCCAGTTGCGAGATTAGAATCCATTCGCATGTTATGTGCATTTGCATGTTTTCATGATTTCAAACTTTTTCAAATGGATATCAAGAGTGCTTTTTTAAATGGTTTTATAAAAGAAGAAGTTTTTGTAGCACAACCTCCAGGTTTCACGGATTTCAAAAACCCTGATCATGTTTTCAAGTTGAAGAAAGCCTTATACAGTTTAAAACAAGCCCCTCGTGCTTGGTATGATCGTCTAAGCTCTTTTCTACTTGACAACGACTTTTCAAAAGGCAAGGTTGACACTACACTGTTTATTAAGTCTTTTAATGGCAAACTTCTTTTAATTCAAATCTATGTTGATGATATTATATTTGGATCTACTGATGAATCTCTGTGTCAAGAATTTTCTAAGTGTATGCAGAATGAGTTTGAGATGAGCATGATGGGAGAGCTGAAATTCTTTCTCGGACTGTAAATCAAATAAACTGATAATGGGACGTTCATAAATCAAGCCAAGTACACAAAAGACTTTTTAAAGAAGTTCGATCTGGACAAAGTCAAACCTATTGGCACTCCAATGGCAACTTCAACAAAGCTTGATTCAGATGAACAAGGCAAGCCAGTCGACACACGTAAGTATCGAGGTATGATTGGTAGTTTACTTTATTTAACTGCTAGTCGTCCAGATATAATGTTTAGTGTTTGCCTGTGTGCACGTTTTCAAGCTAACCCAAAGGAATCACATTTGTCTGCAGTTAAGCGTATCTTTCGATACCTTAAGGGCACTTCTTCTGTTGGCTTGTGGTATTCCAAAACTAAGTCCTTTGACCTTATTGGTTATTCGGATGCAGATTTTGCTAGATGCAAAGTTGATAGAAAAAGTACCAGCGGCACTTGTCATTTCTTAGGCAAGGCTTTAGTCTCATGGTTTAGTAAAAAGCAAAATTCTGTAGCCCTATCAACAACAGAGGCTGAGTAAATCGCCGCAGGACATTGTTGTGCTCAGATTTTGTGGATGAAACAAACCCTAAAAGACTATGATTTATTTTTCACACAAATTCCTATTTTCTGTGATAACACGAGCACTATTAATTTGACTAAGAATCCAGTATGTCACTCTCGTACTAAACATATCGAGATTCGACATCATTTTCTTAGAGATCATCATCAAAATGGAGATATAAACCTTGTGTACATAGATACTGAAAATCAACTAGCTGACATCTTCACTAAACCTCTAGCGGAAGATCGTTTCAATTATTTACGTCGAGAATTGGGAATTTTGGACGTCAATAATATTAATTAATTTTGTTTTATGATTATATATCATTATGCAAAAACTGTATTAGAGACAAGCCAATAAAGAGTCCGTCTGCCACAACTACGGTTGAAGCGAAGCGGTACTTAAAAGTTCCCCGGTGAACCCCCGCCAGCTGGGACAGTACTCCTACAGCTAATCTGAGACAGTCGCTGTATAACGACATTTAATTCATAAAATAATATTAATTATGTTAATTGAAGGCTAAAATAACTAATCTTTGAATTAAATATTTGAAATGAGACAATGAAAAAGAATGGCAAAAAAAAAATCAACTATATAGAACCCTAGGCGAATTCGGCCAGAGCTCTGACCGAATTCGGCCCGAGTTCGGTTGAGGGTGTCTGGTTATATATACAGAACCCGAGAAGCCCTTCTTCTTCATTGCTTCCAAACTATTCATAACAGCAGCAACAGCCGCGAAGGTGCCCCGAACCCTAGCTTTTCACCATCCTCTTTCTTCCAATCCAAGTGGTGAGATCAATCTAAAATTTGGATTCGTGCGGAGTTCGTCGTTCTCTTCGACATACTTTGATTTCGAGAGGTATAACTCCATCTTCCTCCACTTTTCAATTAGTGCATTTTTATTTCAATTTGCACAAATGGCACCCAAATTCAATCCATCTAAGAGGAAGAAGACGACTCCTAGTGAGGAAGGGTCATCTTCGCATCCGCATACGGATTCCCTCTTCTCGCTGGTCCAAACGAGCGACGGTGCGTTCGACGGGTTTTTCTTCCAAACCCTAGACCAAGCCCTACTGTGGTATGGAGACTTCTTCATGAGATCTATATGCACAGGTGCTCCAGTCAAATGGACTGTATTTCCTGACCACCGCCTTTTCTTTGAGGCATTAGGGCTACATCTTTTTGTTCAAATATGCTACCCTATAGCAACTAATGCCATTAGATTATTTTATTGCAATCTCATATTAGACACTTTTGATGTGAGCACTCGTGTTGGAGGTATTGATATCAATTTCGATGATAACCTCTTAGCGGAGATCCTTGGTATCCCTAACGAAGGTGAACCGCTAGTCGATATCACTGAATTTGATTTCCCCGGTGGCACGACACTCGCAAGTTTCAAAGCGGAACTCTGTGTACCTGATAGAGTACGCTCTGGAAAGTTCAAGGCTAACAACCTGAACTTGTTTAACTATGAATTGTATTGCATTATCTATTCCACTATCCTTCCAAAATCTACTTCAAAGGATGATATGACTTCTCTTGAGCTGTCCGCCATGTACCACATTCTTAAGGGGATTCCTTTTTCTGCCCCTAAGACCATGATTTAGATGATGGGTCGTTATCGTGCAAGAGATAGAAATCTCTCTTACGCGATGATTCTCCCACACATCTTTCAGCGCTTCGATATCGATCTGTCAACTTGTACTCAGGACCCTGAGCCCAAGTTTCTTCAGTTATCTCGTCGTAGCATGACTGCTACAGCTCCACCTACTGCTCCTCCTACTGCACCTCCTCCACCACCTCATCAGTATGCCACGACATTTGAGGGCATACATCAGCATTTATCTGCTTTGCATGTCTCGATGATGGACATGGCTCGCGAGCGTGAGTTCCGCGACGTCACCCGTTATTAGGCGCTTACAAATTCCTTAGCTGATCTTTGTTTCGCCCAGACTGGTCATTCAGCCGGTTCCATCCCTAGATATCCAGCTTTCTCTGGTTACCACTGTGAGGATGAGGCTGTTCATGCCTACTTCCAGCCCGGTAACGCCTATGATTGGTACCGTCCTGATCGTGCTCCACCTCATGACTTTGTTGGTGAGTTCTATGCTGGCGCCCCACCTCATCCTTCTGGCGCTGGTACCTCTGGTGTTGGTACTTCAGGACATGCTGGTCACCCTGTTGATGATATGATGATGATGAGGAGACGTGACTATCTGATTTTGAGTGACATTTTATTGTACACTTGGAAATGCTCCAACATTCCAAGTTCTTATCAGTATTTTTTTGATTATTATCAGCACTTTGTAGTTTGCTTCAGTACTTCTTTATTTGCATGGACATGTTATATTTTGCCTCAGTTTATGGCATTCCAGTTTATTTCATCACTATGTTTCAGTTTCAGTTTATGCTAGCACTATCTCTCTATGTTGCTTCATTCTTTCTAACTGTCTGTGTAATTACATGCCTGTGATGATTTTTTTTAAATACATGCCTGTGTTATTTATCTAAACTTTATTTCTATCTTAATTTTTTTAAATCAATGTGTTTTCTCACTATTTGTAACTTATGCATTGATTGCGAGGGAGCATTCCCTTTTGCAATTATTTTGCTAAGTGACAAAGGGGGAGAAAATTAAAGATCTAACATTTTTTTGAGAATACAGGATATGAACAATTCTACTTCTACTTTTTGATATTTTTGAACAAGCTTAATGTTATATCATTCATAGTTTGTCAATTATCAAAATGGGGAAGATTGTTGGCCCATTGGTCATTTGGTCAACCTGATTTTAATAATTGATCAAACTCTGTCTGGATATACGGAACATCTCGGATTCTTGGACATGATCAAGATTGGCTATCCACTGACTTCAAGACCGAAGATCTATTTGCCTACTCGAGTCTATAATTTCTTATGTAATGTATTTTTTATTTTATTTGAGTCTAGGAATATGTTGTACACTGAGTCGTACTGGCAAATAGGCTATCCCTTAAATGAGTTCAAAATATTTTTATAATGACCTCTCAAAAAGGTTTACAAAAAGGTTTTCAAAAAGGTTTTCAAACATCACCAAAAGCTTTTTAAAAACCCTAACTAAACCCTGACTTAACCCTGACAGAACATGGACCGAGTTCGGCCAGAGATCGGTTAGTGGCCGTTGTGATTTTGAATCCTTGGAACTTGGTCCTCCTGCAGTTGCAGATTTGACCGAGATTTGCTCAAAGAGTTCTGTCCGAATTCTGCCCGAATTCTGTCAGAAGTCTGCCTTTGGAACTCCTATAAATAGAGAAGGATTTCGATCATTTCAACTCACTCATTCACTTTCAATCTTCTCTCTATCTAAAGCTTTCAGTCTTCCAAAGAGTTTTCTAGAGCTTTCAATTTCAGATCCCAAGCTAGTTACAATCCTCTAGTCAATTTGCCAGTGCGGTACGGTCTAGAAGTTTCTGAGAGATTGTAATCAGAAGGCTTGATTGAAGAATACCTCTTCACATTTGAAGTTGGACGAGTTCTTCGTATCAAAGCTCGCGTTGTAGAAGTTGCAAGGACTTCATAAGAAAACTTGCAGTTTTTCCAATAGTAGATTCAACTGGTAGCAAGAGTTCTACCGACTGGATTAGTCCTCAACAGAGGGATACCAGTATACATCGCTGTCTTTGCATTTGCTCTCTTAACTTTGTTTTTACATTATTTTAGTTGTGATTAATATTCTGTGATTGTGCTGCTAACATTTTTAATTAGCATTATTCCGCTGCCAACTCTATTCACCCCCCTCTAGAGTATTACGCTTTACTATTTCGTTCCTACAGAAAAGACAAAATCTGTTATTTGTTAGATAGACACAAAGTATCCCCCTCAGTTGCCCTATCATCTATGGCTATGATAGTGGTTTATACACAAGAGTAGTTAGTCATCAACCAAACTATATGACTATATCCTTGTCTTGAGTTACTCGTCCTTTCCTTCGACCTATTATCACAACCTTTTATTCATTTGAAACTTGAGAATGATTAGAATTATTTTTTCCTTGATCATACCCCAACCTAGTTGGCTATCTATTCTCAAGGAAACCATTTATTTTCCCTCTCAATATCCTTAATTTCGTGCTTTAAACTAGCAACCCTTACCACGACCTTCGAACCTAACTATATATGTTTCCTTTCCTTCCAACCTAATGACTTCCCTCATGGAGGATTTATTAATCTCCTTTGCGATTCATGAAACCTTGTCCTTAATATATTTTCCTTAGATGAGAATCGAGTCATGACACCCTTCAGTGACAACAAGAGGATACTATGGTATAGTTTATTAAGATGAGTATACTATTATGAGGTATAAATAAGATTGGACAATATGTTGAAATTTGGAGTAAGTATGGAGCGAGCACTAGTAGACGAAATGTTAAGGAATAATGCCAGTAGAGAAAAGAAATGGTGTTTTGATGTTACTAGTTTCCAAGGTTACTCAATTAGAGGCAATGAAAAAGTTTTGAATTCTTGAAGATTTAAGGATTTAATTGCTATGATGATTATGTAGGTGAATTTCAATATATGAGAAATGAGTTGGGGATTTATTGAATTTCTACTTTTGAGGAGATTATGAAATACAAAATTAGCTCGAGCAAAAATATAGATATATACATAAATATAGATATGTTGATAGAGGTAGATTAGAGATTTATTTGAATTCAAAGTCTTTGGATTTATTGAATTTCTAATATGTGATATCAGAATAAAATATAAATATTTTGGAAGAAGCCATACTTTTGTAGTTCACTTTTGAAATTGAATAAAGAAGAAAAGAAAAGTGTTTCAAGTAAATATACGACTTATGGAATATAAATTTTGAGAAGAATGATAATTAGATGAAAAGTCGAAAGTAGAAAAATGTTGATAATTTTGATATTAAACGCGAATTTAGGTTTTGAATAGTAGAGTTATGCATTAAAAAAATTAGAGGTTACACATTATGGGATTTGCATTAATCAAATTGGATACTGAATGGGATGTCATGTACATGATCATTTCTAAACCACACCCATTAATTTGCTGAGTTTGGAGGACGTGGGCCCTGGCACGTATATCGGTGCAAACTGGTCCTACAGTCCGGATCAACGGACCATTTTGATATCGACTCATCGGAATCCAATTCCGGATATACCTTTGGGTTCGTATCGTCATTCTGGATGCGTGGACATATAATTTGCTAGGTTTAGTAGACTTTTATCCTAGCACATTTTTCGATACAAAGTGGGTCTAACGTTGGGCATCATTTTGGTCCGAAATTACCATTTTACCTCTGTGTCCAAATTGGACTTATGGGTAGGCTATCATAGCTAATTTGACCATTATGGACACGTTGGTGATGTTTGTTTTATCATCCGACAAAATTTGTAGATTTTTCCTTTATGTATCACCAATAGTTATAATTAATTCTCTTTATGTTCGTGTTTCGAAATTCGTGCATCAAAATTGAGATCAGTTGATTTCAGTGATCTCATATCACTGAAATTGACAAGATGACCATGTAAATTGCTAAAATGGGATTTTTTAACCTTACGGTTGATCGTCTTATCTCGATTTACGTGTTGTAGATTTCGAGGTACGAATAACGAGGTACAAACTTGATATTCTAATAACCTACAACTTATAATTTATATTATTAGGAATAATGATTATAGAGACTAGTATGACCTAGTTGACTATATTTTACCTAGTTTGACTATTTTTGACCTTGTTTGTCTCTATGACCTAGAAAAGGCCTAGAAGCATATAATTAATGTATTTAAATATATTGTTCACTCTAGAACACCAAGTGACTCTGTAAATTTATATTAGGTCTTTGTGACGTTGGTTCAGACATCGATCCGCAGTTGTTGCTCAGGATATCAGGCGAGTACATTCTCTGATTGTTCTTTCACTTATTTGATGATTTCTGTTATTCAACTTCTAGTATAGTTCTATTTGATTCTTCGTCACAACACATATTAGTATCCTAGATTTATTCACTCGTATTACATGTATTTGACTCGTCTAGCCTCTATTACTTAAACCACTCACAAGAACCATCTACTCGAAACACCTACATGTTCTAAATGTTCAAATCATACAAGAATCATTACTACAAGCAAGATAGCCATCGCCGCTTGTCCGAACGTGCGATGTGCCGTATTTACTCGTCTAAACAAGCAAGAGCCATCGCCGCTTAGCCGAGCATGCGATATGCCGTATTTACTCGTCTAAACAAGAAAGATAGCCATTGTTCGCTTGCCAAGCATGTGTTGTGCCATATTTACTCGCTACCCGTTTACATGACAAGAATAGTATCTCAAAACACACTATATTAGTGACTTGTACTAGAATCACATTATCTCATATTTTACAGATTGGACTCGTCTCACATTGTTCTAATTAGTATCTCTTTTTACAGTCGCATTGCCATGCTCTCCTGTTTCTCTGTATTTACTTACCTAGTTCTAAATTGCCTATTTTATTACCTATCTCAACTTTCTATGATTCATCAAGTACAACTGTCTATAACTGCTTTATAGTCTTTGTCATTTATTTGGAACTACTAGAGGAGATGTGCTCATTCCAATCATGACTGGATATATTTTTCAGTGACGAGCTCGCGGATACATGTCCTACTTATTACTGTGCCCCGGAGACCCAAGGTGTTGATCCTCCAGCAGAGTAGCATAGCCCTCCTAGGTGGGTGTTAGTTAGCTAGTATCATTATTATTGGATCTGTGTCCAGTCTTGATATTTTGAGACTTGTTATATTATTGGGTTATGTCCTTACTTATAGACTTTTAGAAACTTTTGTATTTGACTAATGATATTAAACTTTATTTCACCTTTTCCTTTTCTTTCTATTCGTGCTATCATCTTCCTTAGATATCTATGTTTAAGTTTATATTTTAGATGATATATTTCATCCGTGCAGAGATGACAGGTTATTCCTTATCTGTTAGATGTTAGATATTACAGACGACCTATACAGCGTTCTACCACCGATACTGTGACATAGGTTGGACGTACCCACATACTCATGCCCCTAAATCGGGTGCGAGTCGTGATACCTTGTCACCGTTTCGTGGCCAAGATATGCGTCGCTGCCAGATCTCGACCCCAGCCGCAGATCTAGGCAGCCCCAGCCCAGCCTGTACGCCTCAACGTAGAGCTCCCCGCTCCGCCTCGACCTCGCCATCAGCCGTCGAGCGCCGCAGTCATCCATCTTCGTCCAGCATTCCGTCCGTCGACCGAGGTAAGTCACACCTCCCTTTCGCTCAACTCTCTCGCTCCCTCTCTATTTCTCCGCCTATGTTCCACTCTTACTTCTGCTCTCTCCCTCCTAGTTTCTCTCTCCCTCTCATTGTTTTTCCCACTCTCTCTCACCCCTCTCCTCTCTTTACTACTGTTTCATTCTTTCTTTTGTTTTCTATTTAATAGATCTCTTGAGAATAGGGAAAGGAACACAACACATTGTTGTTTTCCATTGTTGTTATGCTATTAGGTTCTTTCTTGTGTTTCCCTTTTATTTCAGAATTATATTATATTAAATTAGGTTTTTAGATTATTTATTCTATAATTAAATAGAATTAATTATGTTAAACCATTAGCCACTTTCTAGGATTTTTAGAGTATGATTTTCATAATCTAATTTTTGATCATTTATGTGTCGGGGTAGATCGGACAACGTTGTGAGTCACGACTTCATCCTTTTCTAGAGCAAGGCAAGTATCACTATGACCTATGTTGCCTTTATTTTATGCTGCATGTTATTCTTTTCCTTAAAATGTTAGTCTTATATTTTATACCATTGGTGCACGAGAGTTATACTTGTTACCATGACTATACATGTTCACTTAATATTTTCGTTCAATGTTCTATGTTCAATGTTTAAGTTTAAAGTTAATGTTAAAGTGATCATGTTTAATTATGAGGGAGTCGGGAGGGAGAATACAACTAGTATGCATGTGGTCTACACAAAAACAAATTTTTCCAATATCAACGTTGATAGCAGTAGTTGCACCTCACGTACCGACTGCCGGATGTCCTAATCCATCCACATGCGGAACACTTGTATTCTAAAATACACAGCACACGTGCTTTGATCATTGTTTCTATATTGGTTATTTTGTCTTCTGTCAAGTCTATTTCATAATGTTATCACGTCATAGTAGTAGTCTTCTTATCATATCGTGTCATGTCTATAGTTTATCTTCCTTATTATTGTTATCACGTCATAGTAGTAGTCTTCTTATCACGGCAAATTTTCCCAATATCTTCCTTATCGTGTCATGTCTATTTCATAATGTTATCACGCAAGGATTGTAATAGTCTTATATATGTTATCACAAGGCATAGTAAGGTTATCATATCGTGTCATGTCTATAGTTTATCTTCCTTATTATAGTTTATCTTCCTTATTATCATGTTGTAACCTCAAATGTGTTGTTCAATTTCTCTGTGTACTCTATTAGATGCTGTGTTTCAGATAACCTTACTATGCCTTGTGCGATCACAATTTAGGTTCGTACGATTTCACGCTCGGGAGACGACTATCAATTCTACGGAATCAGGGCGTGACAAAATGGTATCAGAGCGCGACTTTATATCCTTTGGCATTTCGTCTAGAGTCTCAAACCGTTGACCTTGTATCGATGAGATAAGTTGTTCCATACAGTGAGTATGTAATATTTTGAGACTAATGTGTTTTGTCTTCGTATTTTAGAAGTTGCGGAAACCACAGAGCCCGCGGTCGAGAACGAACAGAGTGCTTCGAGTGGCTCGAGCAGCTCACAAGCCGGACCTTCTAATGATGCTATCCAGAGGATATTGCGCATGATGGAGGCACGACAGAAACAATCTGAAAACCGACATCGACAAACGGAGCCACGACGGGCCCAATTCGAAGCTCGCTTCGACGCACAATCTAAGATGCAACAAAAGTAACTTGATACTCTCTAACAGATTCTCCAGATAATTGTGGCCAATGGCAACTCTGCTACCGCGCCTTCTGTCGCCGAGCCTACGGTCCGACCCATCGAAGTCGACCAAGAGGAGCCCGTGCGTCAACCTACAACACCGAGAAGTTACAACTTTAAAGTGTCAGAGTTAAGAAAGCATGCCGCACTTCCTTCAGCGGTACCAAAGGCCATTCTATGGAAATTGACTAGTTAGAAGACCTGGAAGACCACATCTAGCTCCTCGGCATCGAAGAATCCAAGCAAGTCGCCTGCGCACAACTTCAACTATGTTTGAACGCGTACGACTGGTGGGCCATTCATAAACAAGCAATCCGACGCGACAATAACTCAACACCGATCTTTTGGGCCACGTTCTACAAAGCTTCGAAGTTGAGTACCTTTCCTCAGTCATTCGTCAAGAGAACGAGAATAAATTTATACAGTTGAGGCAGGGAACAGAACGGTGCAACAGTATGCGGAAAAATTCAATAAAATGTCCAAATTTGTTGGTGCATTTCTATATACAGAGGAGTATCATGTATGGCGATTCAAAGTTGGTATGTGGCCCTCTATCGTTGCTCATATGGAGGTGCCGGAATACAAGACAACAGGAGATGCTTTGAATCATGCTTTTCGCCTTGAGAGCCATTACCCTCTTGTCGCTGCCGATGTTGTACACTACTTAAATCACAAACATCATAACTATGCAGGAGGTAACAATAATACTGCAAAGCGTCCAAACAATGGCGGCTACAAAGGGTATAACCTATTACCTCGTTGCACCAAGTGCAACCACCTCGGACACCATACCACCAACTTCTATGTCTTCGACGGAGGATGCTTCTTTTATGGAAAAAAGGGTCACCAATCTCGAGACTGCATGTGTAATGCCCCAGTCCCAAAATACTTAGGACTAGGTACGTATCCATGCCAGCTGCATACATACTAAGTATACTCCAATATATGGAAACTCATATGTATACATAAGCTGTAAAATGCAGTAAACCAAGAGTAATCTAATCTCATCCACAAATGAAGAATAAAAGATATCATATAATCAACTGTAATAAGTCTTTGTACAATACGTTGGGCGGAGACAAATCCACTACCAACAAGTAAGAAAAAAATATACATGGAAACGGAAATGATTTGGCAGGAGTAGCAAAGAAGACCCAAGACACGTCATCTCCGAATGAATAGAGAAGATCACGACCTCGACTAGAACACCTGTAATATCACAGAAGTACACACACCTAGAGAGATAACCAGGTCCTCAGAGGGAAGTAACAAGATACAGGAAGAACATGCCATATGAACTGAATATAAATGCACCATAAAATAAATATAAAGTAAAAGTGTTCAAACCATAACATGGCTCAATATCCCATCATCGAAATAGTAGACTACCCCTACAACCAAACAAGGACAAGGGGTAACTTACTATTCCGCGATGTGACATTTTTCCATGCCATGATTGGAACATGAAATTTGCTAAGGTCTCCTACCCTTTCTAGTAGGCAATTTAGAAGACATATTGATGTATGGGCAGGTGAAGGCTGACTCCCCCAGGACAAGGTAACAACTCACAACATGCACACGTCAATACCAATACTATCAGCCGGCATAACTCGAGGCTAGCGGCCAACGTGACCCATCTGTCCACATAGCTCAAGGCTAGTGACCTTCGCGACTCGACTACCGTAGTACGCAGTTACTACAGCTTTTGGATTTGGGGTAGCCATACATTTAACTGTCTTCTCCCTCCCAAGGACACTAACAAAAGGTAGTTCGCTAAGACTAGGTCCATATGCATACAAAAAGACAAGAAGGGAAAAATAACTGAAGCAAAAAAAAATATAATGAACTAAAAATAGCAAGTAATGGATCCAACTGAAAACAGATAATAAATATGCAGTAAATAATTAAATAAAGGTACATCTAATTATAAACAGTAAACAAGGCAAGGTATCTTGCCTGCGGGTGGTGCGAGAAGCAGCAAAATCCAACAATCAGAATCGTCAACACGAAAGTCAAAATCCACAAGAAGCTCCGAATGCTGAAACAAACATCACGAACGAGTTTGGAATAAAATTTATGCCTATGAAATGCCTGTCCAAAAGTCAAATTCTAGAACAGGGGCAATTTCATAATTTTGGGTCAAAACGATGTCCGCCGTTGGACCCGCTTTGCATCGAAATGTGTGCCAGAACCTACGGTCTTTAAAGTCGTCAAACTACATGTCTACGGATTTGTTTTGATGAGACGAACCCAACGGTATGTCCAATTTTGGATTTCGGTGGGCTGTGCACAAAATTGCCCGTTGAGTAGGAATGTGGGCCCGCCAAAATAGCGTCCCGATCAATGGTCTCAGAATCGGACCAAACTTGGATCATAGGATCAGAAAAATATTTCAAGTCCAATGGCGCAAGTTTCATTGCGATATGATGAGTGTGCACAAAGTTGTGACTTAATTTGCAAAGGGTCGATACGGGGTATCTCAACGGATACGTACTGATTTCGTCGCGCACATGCAACGAAATCGGGTTCCGTCAGTTGCTACACGTCGACAACATCCATACGCGCCTTTCGATATGAATAGTGCACGATCACGTCGCCCGGTTTGTCGGGACGCACGTCGTATCGGGTGTTTTTCTACTTTTTTGAAAACAGAATTTACAATTTTTCGTGAAACTTTAACAACGTGTGACTTTTAACACACTAGATGAAAAATGAATCCAGAAGGTGCGTTACAATTTCGGTTATGTTGTCTTTGACTGCCTTCAATTAGTTTCTACAAAATCCTATTGTTCAGAACGAAAATTGGCCGACAAGTTGGTGTTTAAAACAGTTTTTAATATTCCAGAAAAGTGGTTTTTCTCCAACTTCGGCTCAATTTTTCGAGCAAGTTGGATGGCCATGTCGAAATCCACCTGGGGGATCTCAAAGAGGGTCATGTGGGCTTTCTACACGAATTTACGGATCGAAAATCGTAGTAGAATTGATAGAAAAATTGATCGGGGAAGTGGGATATCTTAAAGTGGGAATCTGTTGTTGTTGTCGTTGTTGTTGTCGTCGTCGTTTCCGTCGCCGCTGACGCGGGGTGTTGCTGTGCTCGCGGAGGGGAGGAGTTGGCCGAGGGTGAGCGGAGGAGAGAGGAGGAAGGAGAGAGGAAGAAGGATTGGGTTAGGGTTCTTCTTTAGAGTCAAATACATATATATATATATATATATATATATATATATTTATATATATATATATATATATATATATATATATATATATATATATATATTAAAAATATATATATATTAAATATATATATATATATATATATATATATATATATATGTGTGTGTGTGTGTGTGTGTGTGTGTGTGTGTGTGTGTGTGTGTGTGTGTATATATATAATGGGGATGGGGGTTCGGCCAAAGTGCATTATTGCTGCTGCGGTTGTATATTACTTGGGCGCTTTCTGCTTGCAATTTGTTGTGGTCGGCCCTATTTGGTGGTGGGGCCGACCACTTAATTCTTTTCTTTTCTTTTTTTTTCTTTTTTTTTCTTTGCTTGTTTTATATCTTTTTTTTCAAATCCTTTTAATATATCATCTATATATGGACATATGTATATATCTACTACCACAATAAAATATCTACAATAAAAACATAACGTTATCCATCCAAAATATTTAATGTATTTAAACATATGTATATATATTTGAATTCAATTTATAACAAATCAATCTCAATATTAATAATAATATCTAAAAATATGTTTATTTAATTACCACCAAATAATTTTAATAGTTATGAAATAATAAAAATAGTAATATGGTGGTTTTGGGTGACTCATACTACGCACCCTAATTCGGATCCAAAAAATTGCACAAATGTTGTAAAATATTATTTTATTAATAAAATATAAATTTTGTACCAAAAGTTAATAAATATTTAACAAGTTTCAAAATAATTTAAAAATATTTGTACACACATAAAATATTCCTACATGGCAATCTTGGTAACACCACATGCCTACATGGGCTTAAATTTGGTCCGGGCCCAGTTCGGACTGGTTTGGCCCAACCGGGTCATCTAAAAATTAATGTATAAAATAATATTTAATTAAAATACTTTAAATAAGTCAATTCACAATTTGGTCTAGTTTTTCTAGTTTGGACATCACCATGGCTAGGCTTCCCCCGGCATGGCTAGTACACTAGTCAAGGCACACTGCTACATCTTCCATGCCAAAAATTCATGGTAGTCTTGTGTTCCAAAAATTCAACAATGGCTAAGGTCATTTCTAATAAAAAAATCATAATTTGCATAAATAAATTTTTAAGTCTATTAAAATAATAAAATAATACAAAAAATAGGGGATTTTACATCCTACCCAACTTACAAGAATTTTGTCCTCAAAATTTAGGATTAATAGGGCAGATAGGGTCGAGGGATAGGAAGAGTAGTTAAAGGCGAGGATATAGCCACATGAGTTGGTCGGTGGCTATCTAAATTCTGGTTGAAATAACTGATAGGGAAACTAAAGGTGATATCTTGCATCTATCTATCATGCACAGTACGTGGTCTTTCTAAAGTAAGTAAAGCCCACAACAAGAGAGTTCAAAGACGATGCTATTTAGTACGAAATACGATGTTCATAGGCGACGAAAATAATTCTAAGGAGAGTTGTCAATGCTGTCGGGATGAGACTCTAAGGCAGGTTTAACTATGTCTCCATCCACGTAAAATAATTCATGAAAAGTGAACCAAAGTGTAATAGGTTGATCGGACCATCATGCACCGGTTCTGATTAGACAATATGTTAGTGGGTGCACCCAATAAAATATGTCATGATCAAGCTTGATAACGAAATAAGCTTACAAAACTGAAGCTACGTTAGCAGCGTGAGATAGTCAAAATATGAGCAAGGGAGGTACTGATGAAGAAAATTTTAAATAGTCCCAGATCTTTTAAAATCAAGGCTCGCCTGAAGTTTGGGCATATACAGTTGTGCTAGTGTTTCTTCATTTATGGCTTGGTAGACTAGATAAGGTAGGGTCCTCTGAATTTATAATCTAAGTAAACTTACCAATGTGGTTCACAAGAAAAAATGTTTATTAGGTGATGAGGTATTCTACCCAACTTACAAGAATTAAACTAATAGTATCATGGGACAATGGGTCCAGCAATCGAGATAGAGTACAAATTTAAGCATTTAAGAAATTTAGTAGAACATAATCACATATTGGGTCGAAAGAATTGAGTCGAGGTTGAATCCCTATCCGTGGTCGAAAATATATCGGTATTATGGTATAGATTATAGTTTGGCTATTTTGACCATAAGGTCATATCAAGAAATAGAGTACAAGGAGATGGGTTTTGGTGGGACATGATATGTCTATAGGAAGGTGGGCTTGTCTAGGTCTTATATATGAAATTTGTTGGGAGGAAAGTGTAGTGTTGTACTCCAAATATACAAGTCACGATAGGGGACGCCAGAAGATCAAACATAGAAAGTGGGAGTTTACGAGGTGATAATTAATGCACAAAAATAAAAAAAGATCAAGTTAAAGCATGAAATAAAATTAATTAAAGAATCCAGTAAAAATAATTTAGGAACACAATTCCGGAGAGAAGATAGTCTCCTAGATGAATACAGTTAATGAACCATTAAATCATTATTCAAATAGCAAATGGGTTAGAAGGTCGTAATTAAAAGATCTAGAATTGAAGGAAGGTCGAGTAAGTGAAGGTGGAAATACAGTCACATAGCTGGGTAGATGACTAACAACACTTGTGTATATACTACTATCATGGTCATGGGTGACATGGCAATTAGTGTGGAATGCTCAGAAGGGTTATCTTGGGGCCTACCATTAAAATTTAACTCAAGTTTCCACCAACAATTTCTGAATAAATATAAAAAAATTTAACCACCAAAATTTGTACTCACTCCAAGCCGTTCAAATTCATCATAAAATTTTTTTTAATCACTCTCATAAATCTCAAGCAAAATTTTATCACGTGACTACTAACCCTTTCCAAAATTAACGTTTAAATTCAACTATTTAACTCAAGAGTTCATAATTTACGAATCCATAAAAATTTCACAATCAATCAAAAATTTAACACTATAAAATTTTCAAATAACTCATAATAAAATTCTTAGCATATTAAAAGCAATCTAAAAAATTAAGCTCAATGCTCTCATCAATTTTAACTTCTATTCATGCTAAGTTATTCCAACAAAATAACAACTTTTAAATGGTAACTTCCTTTAATCAATCAAAATAACTTTCCATCACATCCTTCGAAATTCTCCCAAAAATTTTAATATTAGCAATCCCTCATTAAACTAAATTTTAAATAATCTTATCAGTCAAAATCTTTTTTTTTTACCAAAAATCTAAATAGATTTGTAAATCCTCAATCATATGACACAATTTAAAATAAAGAAAAATTCTCAAAAATCGTTTTCAATTATTGTAAACCAAAATTTACCATCATTACTTCAACTTAAAATTCAAAATTTACTAACCATGAAAATCGCAAGTTGTACAACTCCAATTTAAATAATTTCTACAACCACATTTGAAATCTAAGATCATTTTCAAACCCAATCTATAACTGTCCAAAGGTGTATAACTATAATCCAATAAATCATAAATATCACAACTCGAAATCAAATCAATTTCTTAAACCAAGTATGAAATTCTATAAATCCTCTAGTGTTTACTATTTAGGAATCTCAAGGTTAAAACTTTTCGTGGTAATATCCTAATTACTAATCATTAAATCACACTAAAAAGCCTTTTTAACTCAATTAGAGTCTTGAATGTATTCCAATTGCCAATATAACCATTCTAGCCATGTGTTTGACCTATAAGAAAATACTAGTGTAGTCATCTTCCTAGTTGACACTAAGCACGAAAATAAGAATCAACGGTAGAAAGGAATCAAGCAAGATGCAATTCAAGAAAGTCGAACGAGAGTTCAGAATTTGAAGCCAAGGGAAGAGGTCAAGCTGTATGGATGAGATTCCTAGATTCTAATCCTATGTTGCAGGCTCACACCGGTACAATTACGTAATCGAAGTGACAAACTCGACCTGCATGGGCCACGACAAAAACATGTAACGCCCTAGTCCCAAAATACTTAGGACTAGGTACGTATCAATGCCAGCTGCATACATACTAAGTATACTCCAATATATGGAAACTCGTATGTATACATAAGCTGTAAAATGCAGAAAATCAAGAGTAATCTAATCTCATCCACAAATGAAGAATAAAAGATATTATATAATCAACTGTAATAAGTCTTTGTACAATACGTTGGGCGGAGACAAATCCACTACCAACAAGTAAGAAAAAAATATACATGGAAACGGAAATGATTTGGCGGGAGTAGCAAAGAAGACCCAAGACACGTCATCTCCGAATGAATAGAGAATATCGCGACCTCGACTAGAACACCTACAATATCACAGAAGCACACACACACCTGGAGAGATAACCAGGTCCTCAGAGGGACGTAATAAGATACAGGAAGAACATACCATATGAACTGAATATAAATGCACCATAAAATAAATATAAAATAAAAGTGTTCAAACCATAACACGGCTTAATATCCCATCATCGAAACAGCAAACTACCCCTACAACCAAACAAGGACAAGGGATAACTTACTATTTCGCGATGTGACATTTTTCCATGCCATGATTGGAACATAAAATTTGCTAAGGTCTCATACCCTTTCTAGTAGGCAATTTAGAAGACATATTAATGTATGGGCAGGTGAAGGCTGACTCCCCTAGGACAAGGTAACAACTCACAATACGCACACGTCAATACCAATACTATCAGCCGGCATAACTCGAGGCTAGCGGCCCACGTGATCCATCAGTCCACATAGCTCGAGGCTAGTGACCCTCGCGACTCGACTACCGTAGTACGCAGTTACTACAACTTTTGGATTTGGGGTATCCCATACATTTAACTGTCTTCTCCCTCCCAAGGACACTAACAAAAGGTAGTTCGCTAAGACTAGGTCCATATGCATACAAAAAGACAAGAAGGAAAAAATAACTAAATCAAAAAAATATAATGAACTAAAAATAGCAAGTAATGGATCCAACTAAAAACAGATAATAAATATGCAGTAAATAATTAATCAAAGATGCATCTAATTATAAACAGTAAATAAGGCAAGGTATCTTGCATGAGGGTGGTACGAGAAGCAGCAAAATCCAACAATCAGAATCATCAACACGAAAGTCAAAATCCATAAGAAGCTCCGGATGCTGAAACAAACATCACGAACGAATTTGGAATAAAATATATGTCTAGGAAACGTCTGTCCAAAAGTCAAATTCTGGAACAGGAGCAATTTCGTAATTATGAGTTAAAACGATGTCCGCCGTTTGATCCGCTTTGCACCGAAATATGTGCCAGAACCTATGGTCCTCTAAAGTCGTCAAACTACATGTCTACGGATTTGTTTTGATGAGACGAACCCAAAGGTATATCCAATTTTGGATTCCGGTGGGCTGTGCACAAAATCGCCCGTTGAGTGGGATTGTGGGCCCGCCAAAATAGCAGTCCCGATCAACGGTCTCAGAATCGAACCAAACTTGGCTCACAGGATCAGAAAAATATTTCGAGTCCAATGGCGCAAGTTTTCATCGCGATATGATGAGTGTGCACAAAGTTGTGACTTAATTTGCAAAGGGTCGATACGGGGTATCTCGACGGATACGCACTGATTTCGTCGCGCACATGCAACAAAATCGGGTTCCGTCAGTTCCCATACGTCGACAACATCCATATGCGCCTTTCGATGCATATAATACGTGACCACGTCGCCCGGTTTGTCGGGGCGCACGCCGTTTCGGGTGTTTTTCTACTTTTTCGAAAACAGAATTTATAATTTTTCGTGAAACTTAAACAACGTGTAACTTTTAACACACTAGATGAAAAGTGAATCCAGAAGGTGCGTTACAATTTTGGTTATGTTGTCTTTGACTGCCTTTAATTAGTTTCTACAAAATCCTATTGTACAGAACGAAAATTGGCTGACAAGTTGGTGTTTTAAAACAGTTTTTAATATTCCAGAAAAGTGATTTTTCTCCAACTTCGCCTCGATTTTTCGAGCAAGTTGGATGGCCATGTCAAAATCCATCTGGGGATCTCGAAGAGGGTCATGTGGGCTTTCTACACGAATTTACGGATCAAAAATCGGAGTAGAATTGACAGAAAAATTGATCGGGGAAGTGGGATACCTTAAAGTGGGAATCTGTTGTTGTTGTCGTCGTCGTTTCCGTCGCCGCTGACACGGGGTGTTCCTGTGCTCGCGGAGGGGAGGAGTTGGCCAAGGATGAGCGGAGGAGAGAGGAAGAATGATTGGGTTAGGGTTCTTCTTTAGAGTCAAATATATATATATATATATATATATATATTTATATATATATATATATATATATATATATATTTTATATATATATATATATATATATATATATATATATATATATATATTTATATATATATATGTGTGTGTGTGTGTATATATATATAAAGGGGATGGGGGGTTTGGCCAAAGTGCATTATTGTTGCTGCTGTTGCATATTACTTGGGCGCTTGCTGCTTGCAATTTGTTGTGGTCGGCCCTATTTGGTGGTGGGGCCGACCACTTAATACTTTTCTTTTTTTTTTCTTTGCTTGTTTTATATCTTTTTTTTTTTCAAATCCTTTTTAATATATGCATTTATATATGGACATATGTATATATCTACTACCCCAATAAAATATCTACAATAAAAACTTAACGTTATCTATCCAAAATATTTAATGTATTTAAACATATGTATATATATTTGAATTCAATTTATAACAAATCAATCTCAATATTAATAATAATATCAAAAAATATGTTTATTTAATTACCACCAAATAATTTTAATAGTAATGAAATAATAAAATAGTAATATGGTGGATTTGGGTGACTCATACTATGCACCCTAATTCGGATCCAAAAAATTGCACAAATGTTGTAAAATATTATTTTATTAATAAAATATAAATTTTGTACCAAAAGTCAATAAATATTTAACAAGTTCCAAAATAATTTAAAATATTTGTACACACATAAAATATTCCTACATGGCAATCTTGGTAACACCACATGCCTACATGGGCTTAAATTTGGTCTAGGCCCAGTTCGGACTGGTTTGGCCCAACCGGATCATCTAAAAATTAATATATAAAATAATATTTAATTAAAATACTTTAAATAAGTCAATTCACAATTTGGTCTAGTTTTACTAGTTTGGACATCACCATGGCTAGGCTTCCCCCGGCATGGCTAGTACACTAGTCAAGGCACACTGCTACATCTTCCGTGCCAAAAATTCACGGTAGTCTTGTGTTCCAAAATTCAACAATGGCTAAGGTCATTTCTAATAAAAAATCATAATTTGCATAAATAAATTTTTAAGTCTATTAAAATAATAAAATAATACAAAAAATAGGGGATTTTACAGCTTGGCCCGAAGATAGAATCAGAATGTCCTGCCACAGCAAAACCGTCAAAAAAATTGAGGACAGGTGCTCTGACCTCCCCAACCCGCACCGCAGAATGGCCAAACCCGATGCCCAGGGCTGCGTCTATGCCATGACTCAGATAAGGCATTCACCTCAGATATAGTTGTGATAGGTATATTACTTTTCAATAATGTGCCTCCTCATGTTCTATTTAATTTCGGTGCTACACATAGTTTCATATCGGTGGACTTCGCCATCGAGCATAAATTTACCGTGACACCTTTAGTCCTTAACCTTAGCGTTAACATCCCGTCGGGCACACAACTACTTACATACACTGGCTGCAGAGACAGAATCATCTGTATTAGAGGATGCGATATTTCTAGATATTAAGGACTACGATGTCTTACTAGGAATGGATTGGCTCGGCGCTTACAATGCCACCATTGACTGCACAGGAAAGAATGTCACCTTCTGCATACCTGGAGTGCCTGAATTCTGCTACTCGTGTGGTGAAGCATCGTCGACCTGCATGATGATCTGGGCAATTTCTACTCGAAAGATGCTGCATTTCGGATGTGAAGGCTACTTAGCATTTGTTCGAGGCATACGACAGAATGGTGCAAATGCGGGTCAGACCGATGTTGTGGAAGAATTCTACGATAAGTTTTCGGACGAGTTACCCGACATGCCACCTGACCGAGAATTCGAGTTCAGCATCGACTCATTCTCCGATATGAGACCAATTTCTAAGGCCCGGTTTAGAATAGCCCGTGCAGAGCTGAAGGAGCTCAAGGTCCAGTTTTAAGAGTTTCTCGACAAGGGATACATTCGGCCTAGCATTTTGATATGAAAAGCGCCCGTGTTTTTCGTGAAAAAAAAATATGGGTCATTACATCTGTGCGTCTACTACCGAGAGCTAAACAACCACCATCCGAAATAAGTATCCACTGCCTCGTATAGATGACTTGTTCGACCAGCTACAAGGTGCCTCAGTATTTTTGAAGGTTGTCCTCCGCTCGGGCTATCAACAACTCAAGATCAAGCCAAACAGCGTGCCAAAGTCATCCTTTCGCACTCGATAAGGCCATTATGAGTTCCTGGTGATGCCATTCGGCCTAACGAATGCCTCCACTGCCTTTATGGATCTAATAAATTGGGTGTTTTAACCCTTCTTTGAGAAATTCATAGTGGTCTTTATCGACGATATTCTCGTCTACTCGAAGAAAAGGTGTCACGATCCGCACCCAGTGCAGGGGCACGAGAAGTGGGTATGTCCAGCCTCCGCCGTAGTGTCAACGGTAGAACGTTGTTCTAGGTTACTATCTAATCAATAACTCACATAATTATAGATGTACTTGTCAAATCTTAACTCTGAACGGAGGACAATTATAGATATAATGAAATCTCAATCACAGTCTAAGCACGATAAGATAACACAGAAGTTTATAACTAAGACTAAATAACAACAACAAACCAACTAACAAATTTTAATATCTCAAACAAACTCAAATACAAACTCAATATCTCAAGTTATTACAATTCAAGTTCTAAACTTGAATCTAAAACAAGTCTACTAGCTTGTCTCCTGATCACTCCTGAGTGTCGGGGACAAAGGTCGCTAAACCATCTCCTAGTCCATAGTAAGTAGGGCAAGTATCCTCGGGGCAAGTATCTGTAATATTTTCAACGTATCGAGTCAGGATTGGAACGAGCACAACTCATCTAGAAATTCTACGTAAATGACAGAGAACTATAAAGCAGTTATAAACAGTTGTATTGATGAACATGGCAGTTTATATTCAGATGATGATGTAGAGAACAGTTAAGGTACAAGGAAAGTAGGTTACAAAATAAGAGAAGAAACATGGCTAGAAAGACTGTAAAATAAGATCTAGTTGAACTAGAGTAACATGATATAAGTCCAAACAGTACTATATGAGTCAAGTGTAAATCTCAATGTGTGTCTAATGTAATTCCAGAACAGTATGAGTCGAATGTGATTCTAATCATTGTTCTAATAAGGTGATTCAAATAAGGTGGTACGAATAATGATTTACATGATGTTCTAACAATGATTCGAATTAATTCTCCAAGTGTGTTTTAAAATACCAAGATCGACATATAAACGGCTGTAGGTAATACGGCACTCCATACACTGATCAGGTGAAGGATGGCTATCGTACGAATATCATTCACAGAGGGGTGATTCGAACTGTAGGAAATGTCTACATGTCTAATCGGTATTTTTTTGCCCAATCTAATACAAATGAATGCATAATCCAACACATAAGATGAATACAAGTCCAACCAGCACATAAAGATGCGAATAGGTGGTTCGAATAGTAGGGCCAAACAAGTAAAGTATGTGTGTTGCATGCGTGAATTCAGAAAGCCAATACGTATTGTAACAGAGAATCGTATAGAACTAAAGTACAGTAATTGACAAGTAAATGAAAGAACTATCAGAGAATGTACTCGCCTGACACTCTGAAAAGAGTAGTGTAATATTAGATATCTGCAACGAAGTCACAATGTCCTAATCAGAGGAATATAGGATATGATGAAATCAAATAAGGTAAATGAAAGATACAATGCAAACTACATGATTTGTAGGCCAAACTAGGCTAAAGTCACTCATGGTCAACTCTAGTCCACTACACTAGTCATACTAGGTCTAACCTAGTCCAACAAGTCTCACTATGCCTAACCAAGTCTATGCTAGCACATGAGCACAATCACAAGACCAAATCCAAATGGCAAAACCTCAAGTGGATATCAAAATGTAAACCACATATATATATACAATCTCATGTATAATATAAATAGACATACACACATTCATACATAGCATACATACATGTCTGCATACATATATCACATACATTACCATATACATGCTTGCATTCATATAACCTTTCATTGTCTGCATACATTGCATTCAAATTTTGTACTTACATACATATATTGATTATATATATTTTTATTTTTTTTATTGATTATATATATATATTTATATATATATATATATATATATATATATATATATATAATCAATACATATATATATTGATTATATATATATATATACATATATATGCGTACATTACATACATAGATACATTACATACATACCTATATATAGAGAGAGATGGCTATGTATATACATATGTATAAGTGTGTGTGTGTGTGTGCTTGTGGTGTAATAGGTGTTAAGGCATGGCAGTTTGGGTAAGTGTAAAATGTCAAATGAACATGGCATAGTGTAATGTGTATGATCTATACAGTTAGCAATATGTGTGTGTGTGTTTGCATTTTAACAAGTGTTCAGTAAACTGTAATGCACAGCAATTAAGGGGTTATGATCTCAGGTTTAACAACAATGTAGGGATTATGTGAACAGTTCAAAATTGTGTGTGTTAAAAGAGGGTGAGTGAACTGAACAAAGTACAGTTTACGCAATGCAGGAATTGTAATGTGTACAGCAAATAACCAAGTAATAACCCAGGTATCACTTAAATCCAATCCTAGTGTATACATTCCCAGGTATCTCATATTCAGGTTCAAACAATCATCAATTCCAGTTAAACATATAGGTATATATATATATATATATATATATATATATATATATATATATATATATATATATATATATATATATATACAGTTTTGTATTACAGTTAACAAATCAAACTTAGTTTTGTAGAATAGTTAACAAATCAAACTCAGTTTTGTAGAACAGTCAACAAATCAAACTCAGTTTTGTAGAAATGTTAACAAATCAAACTCAGTTTAACTATTCATCAAATCTTATGAAAATTGAAGCCAAGTTTCAAATTCAATATTCAGAACCCAAACTGGAAACTGGGTTCACTTTAAACATATTAATTCGAACCCAAATTAGCAATGTAAATACGAAATAAAATAGAGGAAACATATGCACTGTGTATAGACAAACCCCATCGATCCTAGTGGTCCCTAACGTGTCCAAGAATCAGGACACAAAGTGTCAAAAATCGAAATAAAGGAAGTATCAGAACACAGTACAAAGCACTCCTCGTGCGGCCATGTCGTGTCCGATTGGACACGACACAGAGCTCGAGATGAGTCGAGCTTGTGTACACATATTCGCCAAGGATAGGGCTACATGTTAAAGTGTCTGTATCATGTCCAGCGTGTGTCGAGTCGCGTGGTTATGTGCGTATCATAGAGGAAACATTGACTGCACGTACACAGTATAAATTCAATGCGGGGCCGATTTCTCCTCGTGTGGTGAACTATTTCACCTGAGATTTTGGGGGCATGCTGTCAGCGTATGCCCGCACGTGTCCAACAAAAATCATGTCGTACAAAGCCGTGTCGTGTCCTACAGAGGGTTCGAGCAGCAGGGGAGCCGTGTCACTGCCTCGTGCTCAGTTTCGTGTCCATATTTGGACACGAAAACTAACTGAAATCATGCTCAGTCTTCGAGTTTTAGAATCCCCACATATAGGGCTACAAAAATGGGTAATTAGTTTTGAAAATTACTAAAATAATTTCCTTTGTGGCATTTCACCAAACACTTATTTAAAAACACTGATACGTGTCCGATACGGACACTAAATGGATACTATTTTGTACCAAACTAAGTCTACAGCTAGGGTATACCTATATGCATGCATCAATGAAAAGAAAACATAATTTAAATAGGTTTTATGGCATTTACCTATTGAGAGGAAATCTCAATAAAAAATAAAGAAAGGGAAGGTGTTCTTCTCTAAATGAAATGGTCAATTCACTTCAAACCCTTGCTAGCAAGCCCCCACAAGTCTCCTCTACTGTTGGGGATGATGATGCAATTGATTTGACTCAATTTGGACTTAATTTGGATTAAATGGGAGAAGTTTAGGGAAGAACAAATTAGGGTTCTTTGTAGGTATCAAAAAGAGGCAAAGGCTACTAGGTGATACTTTATAGGAGGGGGATTTACTACTTTTGGCTGCCACAATAGGAATTAGGGTTAGGTTTAGATGTAGATGGGTGGCTAAGGCTTCTCAACCCAATTTCAATTTCATTCATTGGTCCAATTTTGTCCTAGGCTTTCCTTCTACAAATATCTAAAGAAAAATATCATACTACAATAATATCTAGATATTACTATCCTTGGCACTTAGTAGGAATGTTCTAACCATGATTCTAACCTCAAGACTAATCTAGATTAGGTTAAACTTCTAGGTTAAGACTTAATTAAAAGATTAGCACAATATTTAATTAATCAAAATTCATTTTCATTAAAAGTCAAAAATGACCAAAATACTCCTAGGCTAAAAAGTAGTAATATGACATTCTAATCACATGGTTAGGCCTCCTTGGTCATGGTTAGTTTCCAGGTCATGCAGTCTCTAGGGTTATACTAGCAAAACATCAAAATCACAAGTCATAGATTTAAATAGTTTTAAATTGATTAAAAATCACAATATGATTTAAATATTATTATTAAATGATTATAATTACAAAAGTTCAAAATTACCCTCATTTTTGAAAAGTGGGTGTTACAAGTCTACTCTCCTTAGAAAAATTTCGTCCTCGAAATTAAGATGATCGTACCCCTTCTAGGTCAAACCCCCAACAATCAAGGTCAATAGATAACATAAAAATACAGTCCTACTGGTCATGATTCTACAGTCTCGAACAATGTAACTATACTATCTAGCATATCACAAGCAATCCTGGCAGGTACTAATAGAAATCACACATGAAGGTAGGAAAGAAGAACAAGAAGAACGTACCTGCTAACCCATCTCCTGCAGCGTTGGTCTCCTTGACCGCCATTGCAAAAGCTCCACCCCTCTGGTGCTAGGCATGGTGCTGTATCACAGGTGGCCTCGCTCCCTCTTTCTAACCCGGTGCTCCGTCATATGAGGGTGCAGTAGGGCAATCCCTGACCTGATGAGCGGCCGATCCACAGAACAGACAAACCTTATGCCTCCAATAACAAGTCTCCTAAGCGTGCCCTGCCTTCCTGCAGTAGGCACAAGTCTGCACCTTGCAGTCCTGTCCTCTAGGCTGATGTCGTGCTTGCTATACTCTTACTGGTGCCTACATCTGCTGAATCTGTATGTGAGGCCTCTTGGCCGGACCTCCACTGCTACTGGCTACATAAGTATCTCGACCCCTCTTCAGTTTCAACCCTAAATCATCCTCTACTGCCATAGCTCCAGCTAAGATCTCCGCGAAAGAAGCATCCCAGTCACTCTTGGTCAATGATCGGACCTCTATGATCAAACCTCTGCGGAACTTCCTCGCCTTCGTCTTCTCGCTCGGGTCCTCAATGAATCTACTTAGCCGACAGAACTCTCCGGCATATTCCCCGACTGTCTGGTTCCCCTGAACCAGGCTCTCAAACTGTGCCTCTATGCCTCTAAGTACTACGTCTGGAAAGAACTGCTGTCACGACCCGTACCCGCTTTTCCGGATACGAGACGTGCCCAAGCCATCCTACGTCGCAGAGCCGACGGTAGAACGCTGTCAAGCCCGCAAAAAATAAATGCTCAAAATATAATATTTGCTGCTCATTCACATTTCTAAATTTGTTACAACATTTATAATTAAAGAAAATACAAGATTTTACAATAAATGAAATTGATACATCTGCTATATATTTCTAGGTTGACCTCAGCATACCCAAGCCTTTCCAATGCTAATAGTAATTGTGGCTAAACCTGAAAAATGTTGGTTTCCAGTCAGGAATGGACAAGTACACAAACTGACGGCAATACGAAAACATAATAGAATTAACAAGACATGAAAATAACATATGAGATATGAAAACTGGAAAGTACAGATGATATGGCACGGTGGAGAAGAAAAGGAAAAAATAAATAAAAGACATCTACCTAGGTGGTGTGAAATATCTGTTTTGACATATGAACGGCTAGGGGTAAATTCGGCACCCTACACGTGTCTGTGCAGCTGTTATTCTCCACGAAAGACACGGAGGATATTTCTAGGTAGTCCACATGTATGCTAAGATATTTTCCCTCCCGACTACTCCGTGTGACGAGCATGTCAACAAGTAGCAAGATATATGTATAAACATAAAATGAAAAGACTACTATGAATCGAAAGCAATCAGAAAGTGCACTTGTCTATGGTCCTTAGCTGGTGAAACAAATAATACCATTGTGTCCAGAATAGTCGTTTAGCTTAGGGTCGATGTGAAGGAATGTCGAAATCGCAAGAAAATATAAAATATGATTAGTAACTGCTAATGATTAATAATCAAAAGGAATTTGTACTCTTTTTGGGTATTACTATAAGATTTGAAACTATACACTTTATTTAGTCAAGAGCATAAATCCTAGAAAGTTTATTTAGAAAAATATTTATACTCATTTCATAAGCCCATGTCTATTTAGTAATTATTTACGATATTTGAAGATGATATTTTATTAGTTAAAAATTTGTTTAGAGAAATACGGTCAAAAACATAGTAAATCATGTTAGGCAAAACCTATAAAATACTTTTAGATAAATATAGAAAATTATTTTTAACCCGAAATTCAAATTTGAAATTAATGTAGGGCCCCTGCCCGATTGCATATATTTCAATACATCTTTTAAAAATACATATACTTATTTTGCAAAATACCAATATATAACATATATATTTATAAAAATCCCAAAACTATTTATATGGATATTCATTAAAATAATTAATCAATCAATTAACAAATAATTAAAATTCAGTAAACTAAATATTAATAGTAATTACTAACAAGAAAAATGGTTACAAAACATTTATTAGCTAAACTAAAATATTTGTCAACCAAAATATTAAGTAACATATTTATTAACTAAATCTTTTTTTCTTTTTATCCAAAACCATACTAGCAAACTCAAAATCACAGCCCAAGTCTGCGGGCTCAAGCCTAACCCCAAGCCCAAAACACTAGACCAAAAAATAGGACATAAAATATAAAAACAACTCAAGTCAATAAAGAGAGGTACTATTTCTTCCAGAGAGGAACCAAAGAGGGGAAGCTCACAGATCATGGGGGTTCCTGGCCATGGCGGAGGTGCAGCTGAGTAGTCGGCGGAGGATGCATCGACAGGAGCAGTCACCGCACAACATCGAGAAAGGCTCGGGGAAGCGGGAGCTCGGCGCTTGGGGAGAAGGCTCGTCGCGAAGCGTGGGCGAATCCACGCCTGGCGCGGCAGAGGAGGCACGCGGTGGCACGGGAGTGGGGCCGCCGAAACGGAAGCGGAGGGGGAACGGTCTGGTGGCAGACCCAGGCGCTGGCCAGCCTGGTCTTGCGGCGCACGGGCGCCGCTTGTGAAGATGTTGGAGTTCAGTCCTAGCCGCGGCCGGTCGCACTCGAGGGGGTTGTCGAGTCGTCTGTTGCTCGCGCACAGGCGTCGCCATTCGTCGGGCGGCGCATCATGGAAAGGAGTCACAGGTCTTACAGCTGTGGACGACGGAGGATTTCGCGGCGACGTAGGCGGAGAGTATCGGCCATGGCTCCACCCGAGTGCGGCGGAGTCCCGGGTGGTCGGCCATTGGCTGGCGCGACCGAAAGGCAGAAAGGGCAGACGACATGGGAAAGACGCCCGAAGGAGTCGGTGGCTCGTGGTGGCTAGGGCACGGGTTCACCGTCGGCGACGCTGGTCGGTCGGAGAGGTTAGGGTCGGGGTCTCCTTTGATTTGTGTATTGTATTGCGTCCTCTCTGATGTCGGACACGGGAAACTTGCATGCTGTGATGTAATGAACGGGATGATGTGGTGGACACCGACAACACGGGTCCGGACACGGCACAGGTCGTGTTATTGTAGCTGTTGTTGGTGGTTTTGGGTGTGGCGGTGATGATCGGGAGTGGTGATGGTTGTGATGGAGGTGGTGGCGGCGGTGTGGGATGGCTGGCTGTGTTGGTCGAGGGGGGTTTGTTGACAGGAAAGATGGCGGAACAGGGGGTGGTTCGATGGTGATGAGGAGATTGATGGTGGTGGCGGAACTCTGTCCGGGTTGGTAATGATGGAATCAGTATGGTCTGGAGATTGTGGCGAGAAGTAGGGTTCGATATTGTCTACATGGAGGAATAAGGGAATTGGCGTATATATATGTGTAGAGATCGCTTTAGGAAGAGTAGATAGAATTAAGATTGGTTTTAAAAATTCTATCATAAGTAGGATTTAAAATAAAATAAAATAAAATTTGATCTAGATAGTCATTTAAATGTAAATTTATTTAAAAAGATTTAATCTATTAAGATGCCAACGAATCTTTCTTTTATTCAAATCAAATAAGTTTTAAGTAAGAAATAGTTTAACCAAAAACCATTAATAAATAATATCAAATTTAATCCATAATAATTTAAACCAATACTATATTTTGTCAATAATATTTAAAATTATATTTAGCCAAATTTAAAACTAATAATGCTTCTAAAGTAAGGCTTAATACCGCCAAATAATATTTGAAAACATATAATGATAATATTAAATCGAATAAACTTTTGAATAAAACTATCCTAATCAAATTCTCATAAATAGTCCAACTAATAATTAATACATTAGTCTATCTTATGAAATAAATTAAGTCATGTAAATTTAAATTCAACTCAAATAAACAAAATTAAAAATAAAATAAAATAAATTGGAAAGGGGAGTTACAATCTACCCACCTTAGAAATAAATTCGTCCTCAAATTTAAGGCCTACAAAGATGGACTTGATTGATCGGCGAAAGTATGGTAAGATTATGATAACGAAAATATTGTAAAATAGATGAAAAGAAGAGATAGGAAGGAGAAAAGTGCTCATAATATAATAAAATTTTCTATAATGAAAGCTTTGATCAGCTAAGGTGGTAATGGAAGGGTAAATAGGTATGGTTTGGTATTAGAACCTTTGGCTACGGTCTTGAAATATGCTCTAATTGTTTTCAGAAATTTGATAAAAGTTAAAAATACCCTCAAGGACAATTCATCAATCAAAGGCTCTACCCACCTTAGAAATATTATTCTCAAAATTTTGAATGTCACGATTAGTCACGATTAATGATATAAGAAATGATGCGATCATTGATCAAAATGGGTTAGATCGTGAATATAATTGAACTTTAAGAAAAGATAACACGTGGCACGAGTACAGTCAAAGGGTCTAGTCAACATGGTCAAGGATATAATCGAAATAGGATTAGCTATACTATAGTAAATTGTTAGGCATGATTAACGGCTATTGGGATTATATGTACGGTCAACGATCTAAACTTAGATGAAGTCTAAACACGGTTAAATTGCTTAGCTACAACTAAGATGTAGTCATGATCACGGTTAGTCATGCAAGTCGTCCAAGCAGGGAGAAAATAGGAAGTTGGCACGAGCATGATCATGATCAAAATAGTCATGACCGTAGTTGGAATGAAAGTATAACCTTAGCTATAATTCAGTTGAAATTATAGACACAGGTTATGATTTAGTCTTGATAAAAATGGTCAAGCTCGATTAAAATTTAAATCATCTCGGCACGAACAACTAGTTAAACAAAATTATTTAGGCACGATCATGGAATTGAATTTTTTAGGATGACAGGCGAATTGGCACGATCGAAATAGAATCGAATAGTTTGGTCGTGATCAAAAGGTATTTAAGGATGATCCAATCGAAATCGTTTTAACACAAACGATTGTGTAGGCATGATAATAGAGTCAAACCTAGGAAATGATACGAATTGACTCGATCGAAAGATAATAAAAGGAGTCTAGTCATGATCGAAATTGTTCAAGGATGATCAAATCCAAAAATGCTTAAAATATTTATCCACAATAACTTAGCCACGAGTTTAGAATCAAAATCTAGATAAGTTTAGTAATCCAGTCGAAATTATATTAAAGATGACCATCTGAAAAATAGAAAGATAAGAAAGGAAGGAAGAATTACCGGTTTATTGAGAAGATTTGTAACTAGGAATAAGCACAAATCAATTTGATAACTTAACAGTTATATGCCAATAAGACGTAGTCTCTATCATATTCGAAACTCGTAAACACGATCGAAGTTATTTTACCGAGAATTTATGCCTCGCCAGTGTACAGCTAGCTGCAATAAACTCTTGATTTCAGGACTCAAACAAGGATACGGTAACGAATACCCAATCAACTCTATCCTATCTGGACATAACAACTTAAAGATGAAGATGGGACGACCAAGATATAGCTTTGATAACATTCGATAACTTATACTTACTCAAGATTACTTCAACTTAGGGATCATGCCTCGCCAGTGCGCTGTTGGCTGCAGTGAACCCACAGGCTCCATAAGTCAAGTAAGTGGCGACAGTGCGCGGCTGTCTGCCATCATAAGTTATCAAAATTATTCCATCTATATTCTCCAAGAATATCAAAAGAGTTTTAAAAATATCATACAGATTGATAAAGGTAGAAAAGTACAAGTATCTGTTCTTCAAGTATAAATATCAAGTCTTGAAAAGAAAAAAATTAGTTAGGAAGGATAACTCTTTAACTTGAGATTAATGCATAGACAATTGAGTGAAAAATTATTTAAAAAATATAATCCCTTGGGTCCAAGGAAAATATAAGTGATACAAACTCATGATATGACGATGTTTAGAGAAGACAGAAGATAAAGTTGTACAAATGATGAGATCAGGAAGGAAAGGACCGAAGGCAAAAGAAATATAAACTTAAATTTATGTTTCTCTAACATTCAAGATCGGGAGAAATATGTATAAAACACCATGTCTGCTTATTATGAATATATATTTATGCACAAGTATAGTCTAAATAAAAATCCGAAATATCATTTTAAGGAAGGGTTATCCTACTCCCAATTATAATACAAATTTAAATAGCAACAAGACATCTATTATATTCAATATACAATTTATAGAAATTATTCACAAGACCAAAATGGACTATCAATATGTATACACATCCATATATCTACATGGATGTCAGTTGGTCGCACTACATGACTGCCAGGGCTTAGGTTGCGTTCGTGATAGTTTAGAACAATCGGGTCTTCTAAAAGTCGTATTATTATTAAATAACCAATTAAATTATTTATAGATGTCAAGTCACAACTTTGCCTGATTTTTCTAGCTCGGATACACTTATGGCTCGGTCTTTCCTACCATAACTAATACATTAGTCAAAGCACGTCACTGCACTATCCGTGCCATCACTTGTAGTCATTTGGCATCCCAAAATTTAACCATGACTAAGGCCTTCTCTAATAAATATTTATAAAGTTCTAAAAATCACATTTAATTCAAGCAAATAAATAAAATAAATATTTTTCAAACTTTCGGGAAGATGTTACGGATCTAATCTCCTGAGAAATACCATCGAATCAAAATGCGATAGTGTATCCTTCTATGAAAGTCATCTAGTGAGACCTATGTAGCACCCTTAACTACCCAAATGTTCAATTTAATTGAGGGACTCCTAGTCCTAACCATTCTCTTAAAATTGATTTACTCCTAATTGTGAATGAGCATTTCCTAGTCGTAGGTTCGCAGTAGTACGACTAATATGGTACTACCACGAGTTCGTACAATTTGCAAAAACAGACCTGCATGGGCCACCACAAAAACTTGTCACGACCTCGCACCCGCTTTTCCAGATACGAGACGTGTCCAAGCCAGCCTACGCCGCAGAGTCGACGGTAGAACGTTGTCAAGCCCGCAAGAAATAAATGCTCAAAATATAACATTTGCTGCTCATTCACATTTCTAAATTTGTTACAACATTTATAATTAAAGAAAATACAAGATTTTATAATAAATGAAATTGATACATCTGCTATCTATTTCTAGGTTGACCTCAGCATACCCAAGCCTTCCCAATGCTAAGAGTGATCGCGGCTAAACCTGAAAAATGTTGGTTTTCAGTCAGGAATGGAACAGTACACAAACCGATGGCAATGCGAAAACATAATAGAATTAACAAGACATGACAATAACATATGAGATATAAAAATTGGAAAGTACAGATGACATGGCACGGTGGAGAAGAAAAGGAAAAAATAAATAAAAGACATCTACCTAGGTGGTGTGAAATATCTGTTTCGATATGTGAATGGCTAGGGGGTAAATCCGACACCCTACACGTGTCGTGTGCAGCTGCTATTCTCCACGAAAGACACAGAAGATATTTCTGGGTAGTCCACATGTCTACTAAGATATTTTCCTTCCCTGACTACTCCGTGTGACGAGCGTGTCAACAAGCAGCAAGATATATGTATAAACATGAAATAAAAAGACTACTATGAATCGAAAATAATCAGAAAGTGCACTTGCCTGTGGTCCTTAGCTGGTGAAACCAATAATACCATTGTGTCCAGAATAGTCCGTTTAGCTTAGGGTCGATGTGAAGGAATGTCGAAATCGCAAGAAAATATAAAATACGATTAGTCACTGCTAATGATTAATAATCAAAAGGAATTTGTACTTTTTTGGGTATTACTATAAGATTTGAAACTATACACTTTATTTAGTCAAGAGAATAAATCCTAGAAAGTTTATTTAGAAAAATATTTATACTCATTTCATAAGCCCATGTCTATTTAGTAATTATTTACGATATTTGAAGATGATATTTTATTAGTTAAAAATTTGTTTAGAGAAATACGATCAAAAACATAGTAAATCACCTATAAATACTTTTAGATAAATATAGAAAATTATTTTTAACCCGAAATTCAAATTTGAAATCAATATAGGGCCCCAGCCCGATTGTATATATTTTATTACATCTTTTAAAAATATATATACTTATTTTGCAAAATACCAATATATAACATATATATTTATAAAAATCTCCAAACTATTTATATGGATATTCATTAAAATAATTAATCAATCAATTAACAAATAATTAAAATTCAGTAAACTAAATATTAATAGTAATTACTAACTAGAAAAATGGTTACAAAACATTTATTAGCTAAACTAAAATATTTGTTAACAAAAATATTAAGTAACATATTTATTAACTAAATCTTTTTTTTTTCTTTTTTTTCTTTTTATCCAAAACCATACTAGCAAACTCAAAATCACAGCCCAAGTCTGCGGGATCAAGCCTAACCCCAAGGCCAAAACACTAGCCCAAAAATAGGACAGAAAATATAAAACAACTCAAGTCAATAAAGAGAGGTACCATTTCTTCCAGATAGGAACCAAAGAGGGAAGCTCACAGAGCATAGGGGTTCCTGGCCATGGCAGAGGTGCAGCTGAGTAGTCGACGGAGGATGCATCGACGGGAGCAGTCGCTGCACAGCATCGTAAAGGGCTCGGGGAAGCAAGGAGCTCGGCGCTTGGGGAGAAGGCTCGTCGCGAAGCGTGGGCGAATCCTCGCCTGGCACGGCAGAAGAGGCACGCGGTGGCACAGGAGTAGGGTCGTCGGAACAGAAGCGGAGGGGGAACGGTCTGGTGGCAGACCCAGGCGCTGGCCAGCCTGGTCTTGCGGTGCACGGGTGTCGCTCGCTGAAGATGTTCGAGATTGGCCCTGGCCGCGCTCGAGGGGGTTGCCGAGTCGTCTGTTGCTCGTACACAGGCGCCACCATTCGTCGGACGGCACATCATGGGAAGGAGGCACAGGTCTTACAGCTCTGGTCGACGGAGGACTTCGCGGCGACGTAGGCGGAGAGTATCGCCCATGGCTCCACACGAGTGCGGCGGAGTCCCGGGTGGTCGGCCATTGGCTGGCGCGGCCGAACGGTGCAAAGGGCGGACGGCGTGGGAAAGACGCCCGCAGGAGTCGGTGGCTCGTGGTGGCTAGGGCATGGGTTCACCGTCGGCGATGCTGGTCGGTCGTAGAGGTTAGGGTCGGGGTCTCCTTTGATTTGTGTATTGTATTGCGTCCTCTCTGATGTCGGATACGGGAAACTTGTATGCTATGATGTAATAAACGAGATGATGTGGTGGACACGGACAACACGAGTCCGAACACGGCGCAGGTTATTTTATTGTGGCTGTTGTTGGTGGTTTTAGATGTGGCGGTGATGATCGGGGGTGGTGATGGTTGTGATGGAGGTGGTGGCGACGGTGTGGGATGGCTGGCTGTGTTGGTCGAGGGGGGTTTGTTGACAGGAAAGATGGCGGAACAGGGGGTGGTTCGGTGGTGATGAGGAGATTGATGGTGGTGGCGAAACTCTGTCCGGGTTGGTGATGATGGAATCGGTGTGGTCTGGAGATTGTAGCGAGAAGTAGGGTTTGATATTGTCTACAGGAAGGAATAAGGGAATTGGCGTATATATGTGTAGAGATGGCTTTAGGAAGAGTAGATAGAATTAATGATTGGTTTTAAAAATTCTATCATAACTAGGATTTAAAATAAAATAAAATTTGATCTAGATAGTCTTTTAAATGTAAATTTATTTAAAAAGATTTAATCTATTAAGATACCAACGAATCTTTCTTTTATTTCAATCAAATAAGTTTTAAATAAGAAATAGTTTAACCAAAAACCATTAATAGATAATATCAAATTTAATCCATAATAATTTAAACCAATACTATATTATGTCAATAATATTTAAAATTATATTTAGCAAAATTTAAAACTAATAATGCTTCTAAAGTAAGGCTTAATACCGCCAAATAATATTTGAAAACATATAATAATAATATTAAATCGAATAAACTTTTGAATAAAACTATCCTAATCAAATTCTCATAAATAGTCCAACTAATAATTAATATAATAGTCTATCTTATGAAATAAATTAAGTCATGTAAATTTAAATTCAACTAAATAAATAAAATTAAAAATAAAATAAATCGGAAAGGGGAGTCTCCTTGAACAGCTCCTTAATGGCTGTCCATGTCTGTTCCTCGGTTCCTACTCTGGGTCTGTCTGGTACCATGTGCGGGCCAAGTCCTGCATCTGGCTGCCCGTAGCCTCGATCTGAAGCCGGGATGGTATCTCTGCTAATCGGAATATCTCCTCCATATGCTCTATCCAGTAATCCACATAGTGGATGCCCTCTATACCAAGGAAATCCCTCGGACGCATCTTCTGAAACTCTTGGATGCCCGGCATCCTTTGATGGCACTGATGTATCTGTCCCCTCTGTGGCTGTACGATAACCATCATCACTGTCGTCCTGACCAGCTGGTGGGCCTCATCTATGCTCTGTCAGAATTCGACAGTTTGGCGCTGCTACTGCTGGTGGTGGGACTCCAAGATCCTCTCCACGAAGGAAAAGAGGTATGCAACATCAACCAATCCCGCAGGTGGTTGCTGTAGCTGCTGCTGAAACACCTCAGGAATAAATGGGGGTCGTCCTCCGAACAGGTGGAGGTGTACCTCCAAAGGCTACAGTTGTCCCTGCCTGAACAGGAACGAAAGGTGCTACGGTCCCAGTATCCTGCTGCACCGGATGAGAGGTGGCAGACCTCTCACCAGTGTCTGCTGGACCGAGGCGATGTTATCGTGTCCCCACCATCCTGAAGACAGATCAAACAAGAAAGTCAATACTAAGTAAGAAGCGATATAATCAAAGGTGGACAGTTTATTTCAAGAAAGGCAATTCAGCAAGATGTGTAGATGGCAGGAATTAAAGCAGAATTTTTCTAACTATGATTGAGTAATTCTTCGTTAAAGCCTATCGCCCAATCCTATCGCAGGCTATAGTGATACTCTAGTTCGAATACCACTACATAAACTCGACCTGCATGGGCTACCACTAAAAATGTGTCACGACCCGCACCCAGTGTAGGGGTACGAGAAGTGGGTATGTCCAGCCTACGCCGCAGTATCGATGGTAGAACGCTGTTCTAGGTTACTATCTAATCAATAACTCACACAATTATAGATGTACTTGTCAAATCTCAACTCCGAACGGAGGACAATTATAGATATAATGAAATCTCAAACACAGTCTAAGCACGATAAGATAACACAGAAGTTTATAACTAAGACTAAATAACAACAACAAACCAACTACTAAATTTTAATATCTCAAACATACTCAAATACAAACTCAATATCTCAAGTTATTACAATTCAAGTTCTAAACATGAATCTAAAACAAGTCTACTAGCTTGTCTCCTGATCACTCCTGAGTGTCGGGGCCAAAGGTAGCTAAACCATCTCCTAGTCCATAGTAAGTAGGGCAAGTGTCCTCGGGGCAAGTATCTGTAATATTTTCAACGTATCCAGTCAGGATTGGAACGAGCACAACTCATCTAGAAATTCTACGTAAATGACAGAGAACTATAAAGCAGTTATAGACAGTTGTATTGATAAACATGGCAGTTTATATTCAGGTGATGATGTAGAGAACAGTTAAGGTACAAGGAAAGTAGGGTACAAAATAAGAGAAGAAACATGGCTAGAAAGACTGTAAAATAAGATCTAGCTGAACTAGAGTAACATGATATAAGTCCAAACAATACTATATGAGTCAAGTGTAAATCTCAATGTGAGTCTAATGTAATTCCAGAACAGTATGAGTCGAATGTGATTCTAATAATTATTCTAATAAGGTGATTCAAACAAGGTGGTACAAATAATGATTCACATGATGTTCTAACAATGATTCGAATTAATTCTCCAATTATGTTTTAAAATACAAAGATCGACATATAAACGGCTGTAGGTAATACGGCACACCACACACTGATCAGGTGAGGGATGGCTATCGTACGAATATCATTCACAGAGGGGTGATTCGAATAGTGGAAAATGTCTACATGTCTAATCAGTACTTCCCTGCCCAATCTAATACAAATGAATCCATAACCCAACACATAAGATGAATACAAGTCCAACCAGCACATGAAGATACGAATAGGTGGTTCGAATAGTAGGGCCAGACAAGTAAAGTATGTGTGTTGCATGCGTGAATTCAGAAAGCCAATACGTATTGTAACAGAGAATCGCATAGAACTGAAGTACAATGACAAGTAAATGAAAGAACTATCAGAGAATGTACTCGCCTGACACTCTGAAAAGAGTAGTTAATATCAGATATCTGTAACGTAGTCACAATGTCCTAATCAGAAGAATATAGGTTATGATGAAATCAAACAAGGTAAATGAAAGATACAATGCAAACTACATGATTTGTTGGCCAAACTAGGCCAAAGTCAACTCATGGTCAACTCTAGTCCACTACAGTAGTCATACTAGGTCTAACCTAGTCCAACAAGTCTCACTAGGCCTAACCAAGTCTATGCTAGCACATGAGCACAATCACAAGGCCAAATCCAAATGGGACAATCTCATATATAATATATATAGACATACGCACATTCATACATAGCATACATACATGTATGCATACATACATAACATACATTACTATATACATGCTTGCATTCATATAACCTTTCATACATTGCCTGCATACATTGCATTCATAATTTGGTACTTATATGCATATATTCATTCATTATATATATATATATATATATATATATATATATATATATATATATATATATATATATATAAAAAAAATATATATATATATATATGTATATATATATATATATATATATATAAATATATATATATAAATATATATATATTTTATTTATTTTTCTTTTTTTTTGAGGGTGTCCACTTCTTAATGCTGCTTGGAGGCATGCCTCCAAGGGGGCTCGAACCCGCGCCACTGTGCCAGGGTACTCCACCGTTCCCAACGGGTTACGGCCACTGGGACGTATATATATATATATATAATTTATATATATATATATATATATATATATATATATATATATATATATATATATATATATATATATTATATATAAATTTATATATATATATAAATTATATATACATATATATATTTATAAATTATATATGTATATATATATATATATATATATATATATATATATATATATATATATATATATATATATATATATATATATATATATATATATATATATATATTTTAATTTATATATATATCTATATATATATATATATATATATAAACATATATAAATTATATATAAATTATATATAAATTATATAAATTATATATAATTTTATATATATATATATATATATATATATATATATACGTAAAAAAAATAATATATATATATATATATATATATATATATATATATATATATATATATATATATATATTTATATATATATATATATATATATATATATATATATTAATATATATATATATATATATATATATATATATATATATATATATATATATATATATATATATATATTAATATATATATATATATATTAATATATATATATATATATATATATATATATATATATATATATATATATATATATATATATATATATATATAATTTAGATGATTGAGAGAGATATACTTATCTGAACTTAGATGTTTCTTCTAGAATATATTATCTAGACTTAGATGTTTATTGTAGAATGTATCATCATATTTATTGTAGAATATATATATATATATATATATATATATACATTCTGCCTCGTGCTGAGTTTCTTGTCCATATTTGGACACGAAAACTAACTCAAATCGTGCTCAATCTTAGGGTTCTAGAATCCCCACATGTAGGGCTACAAAAATGTGTAATTAGTTTTGAAAATTACTCAAATAATTTCCTATGTGGCATTTCACCAAACACTTATTTAAAAATACTGATACGTGTCCAATACATGTCCGATACGGACAATAAATGGATATTATTTTGCACCAAACTAACTCTATAGCTAGGGTATACCTATATGCATGCATCAATGAAAAGTAAACAGAATTTAAATAGGTTTTATGGCATTTACCTATTGAGAGGAAATCTCAATAAAAAATAAAGAAAGGGAAGGTGTTCTTCTCCAAATAAAATGGTCAATTCACTTCAAACCCTTGCTAGCAAGCCCCCACAAGTCTCCTCTACTATTGGGGATGACGATGCAATTGATTTGACTCAATTTGACTTAATTTGGATTAAATTGGAGAAGTTTAGGGAAGAACAGATTAGGGTTCTTTGTAGGTATCAAAAAGAGGTAAGGGTTACTAGATGATACTTTATAGAAGGGAGATTCACTCCTTGTGGCTGCCACAATAGGAATTAGGGTTAGATTTAGATGTAGAAGGGTGACAAAAGGCTTCTCTACCCAATTTCAAGTCCGTTCATTAGTACAATTTAGTCCTAAGGCTTTCCTTATACAAATATAAAGAAAAATACCATACTACAATAATATCTAGATATTACTAACCTTGGTACTTAGTAGAAATGTTCTAACCATGATTCTAAGCTCAAGAGTAATCTAGATTAGGTTAAACTTCTAGGTTAAGGCTTAACTAAAAGATTAGCACATTATTTAATTAATCAAAATTCATTTTCATTAAAAGTCAAAAATGACCAAAATATCCCTAGGCTAAAAAGTAGTAATATGACATTCTAATCACATGGTTAGGCCTCCTTGGTCATGGTTAGTCTCCAGGTCATGCAGTCTCTAGGGTTACACTAGCAAAACATCAAAATCATAAGTCACAGATTTAAATAGTTTTAAATTGATTAATAATTACCAAAAAATTATAATATGATTTAAATATCATTATTAAATGATTATAATTACAAAAGTTCAAAATTACCCTCATTTATGAAAAGTGGGTGTTACAACAGGGCACAACATACAGAATATCTACGGACCGTGCTTCTGACTCTTCGAACGAATCAGTTGTATGCAAAGCAGAGCAAGTACGAATTTTGGCTGAGCAGCGTATCATTCCTTAGACACATCATTTCATCTGAAGGCATTACAGTCGACCCGAAGAAAGTTGAAGCTATTGCTGATTAGAAGTAGCCTATGTCGGCGAGTGAGATTCGAAGTTTCCTAGGTTTGGCGGGATACTACAGACGCTTCTTGAAAGATTTTGCGAAGATTGCATCTCCATTAACTTGCCTCACTCAAAAGGTAGTTGTATATGAGTGGTCGAACGGCTGTTAAGCTTTCTTCTAGGAGATGAAGCAGCGGCTCACTTTGGCCCCTATACTCGTACTTCTAGATAGAGTAGAGGGTTTTTAAATATTCAGCTATGCTTCAAGCCACGGCTTGGGATGTGTGCTAATGCAGCGAGACAAGGTGATCTCCTTTGCCTCTAAACAATTCAAACCGTACGAGAAAAACTATCCTACGCATGGCTTGGAGTTAGCGGCGATTGTGTTCGCGTTACTTTTGGCATCACTACTTTTGTGGCGTGGTGTACCCAATCTATACCGATCAGAAGAGCCTCAAGTATCTCTTCACTCGAAAGGAAATGAACTTACAACAGAGGCATTGGCTAGAACTGATCAAAGACTATGACTTGACGTTCGCCTACACTTCGGGTAAGGGAAATCTTGTGACAGATGCTCTTAGTCGAAAATACATTATCTCGCTATCCATCAACAGCAGAATATTATGAGACTTAGAAGAGATGGGCATCGACCTCCGGGTTCGATTCAGGGGAGGACAGTTGGTGCAACTACAGTTGGAGCCGAGTTTACAGGAAAAGATCAAGATCACTCAGAAGGACGATCTACACCTGAAGAAGATGAGAGAGCTGATTTCAACAGAGAAGGCAACCGAATTGACAGAAGATGAGACTAGTGTGCTACGATTGAAGGGCCGATTATGTGTTTCGAATGACTCATAAATACAAAAGGAGATACTGTCGGAGGCGTACTATGCAAAATCTTTCTTACATCCAGGCAGCACCAAGATGTATAAGGACCTCTGTATAACATTCTGGTGGCACGGGATAAAAATAGATATGGCACTCTTCAAATCACAATGCATTGCCTGCTAGCAGGTGAAAGCTAAGCATCAGAGATCGGGCGGGGATATGCAAAACTCGGCAATTCCGGATTGGAAGTGGCAGTACGTATGCATGGATTTTATTATTGGTATGCCGAAGACACCATGGGGAAATGATGCCATCTGGGTCATCGTCGATCAACTAACCAAGTCAGTGCATTCTATTGCCATCAAAGTTACTTGGAGCGTCGATCGCCTTGCTCAGATTTATCATAAAGAGATAGTACAGTTGCACGGAGTTCCAGTATCCATTGTCTCTGATCAGGATGCATGATTTCTATCACGCTTTTAGAGTAGCCTTCATTCGGCTTTAGGTACCAAGTTGAACTTTAGCTCGGCTTACCATCTCCAAACCGATGGCCAAACAGAGCGCGTGAATTAGATTCTCGAAGACATGCTATGGCTTTGCGCAATTAACTTCAAGTCGAGTTAGGACGTCCATCTACCTCTGGCCGAATTTGCATATACTAACAGTTATCAATCCAGCACTTAGATGGCGCTGCACGAAGCCTTGTACGAACGAAAGTGCAGATCACCCATATGCTAGGACAAAGTCAGGAAGTGGCAGTTTTTGGCCTAGATCCGGTGGAACAAACCGTACAGAAAGTTTGGCTCATTCGAAAAAGATTGAAGATTGTACAAAGTCGGCAAAAGAGCTATGCCGACACCCACCGAAGACCCCTTAAGTTTCTAGAAGGCAACCATGTGTTTCTAAAGGTGACACCCATGTGAGGAGTCACCAGATTCGAAGCCAAAAGCAAGCTTAGTCCAAGATTTGTGGGTCCTTTCAAAATTTTAAAGCAAGTTGCCCAGTAGCTCACCAGATTGCATTGCAGCCAGTACTGTCGGATGTGCACGATGTCTTCCACGTCTCTCAGTTATGGAAGTACATCAACGATTCAAGCCATGTGGTAGATCTTGGTCAACTAATCTGAAGGCAGACATATCATATATGGAAGAAGCAGTCGAAGTCTTGGAGCGCAAGGATAAGCTGCTTCGAAATTGAGCGATCCCTCTCGTCCGCGTACTCTGGAGGAACCATTCGGTCGAGGAATAGACCTGGGAACTCGAGTCATAGATGAGAGAAAGGTTCCCTTTGTTGTTTTCCTAGCGGTAGGTTCTCTTCTTAAGTTTCAAGGACGAAACTTTTCATAGTTGGTTATGGTATAGTGCCCCGTCCCTATATTGTGCCCCTTTTTCGTCTACGGGGTGTGCACGAAAGGAACACTCGCTATCGATTTTGTGGGGATCGATTGAATCGATTGAATGGGACCGATTAAATTAAGATCCTTTTCTCATTATGGAATGGCTACTTCGAAATCAAGTCACATATTCATAGGGTTGCATCTCGAGGAAGGATTCTGTGGCTGAGTCGAAAGAGACCTCCCGTTGCTCTGCTTTTTATGCTGCACTTGCTTCTTTGGCTTTGGTTTTCTGAATGCATTTTCGTGAATGTTTTCGATGGTTTTCATCGATTGTATTTTTGAACTTCGCATTCGTATCGAACTCATTGAATAAGACAATATTCTAATGAATTGCTTATGTGATTTCAAGTGATCGCATAAGCATCGTCTAGCACAGCCAACAGGTCTTTCGCCTCAATCAAATAATCAAAGTGAGTGGCTGACCCTTCTTTCCGTTGAACCTCTTGCTTCTTAAATCAATCGATAACATCATCATGCATGAAATGTTAGATGCAAATACACAGACACATATGCTTATTCTATAGAACTGATACATGCTTGCTATGTGATTCATGATATAGAACTGTGTTAAACAAAAGATAGACTCATTAATTAAATGATGCCACAACAAGGCAAAAAATGATAAAAATGGTTAAGTTCTCATTATATAGACCATGCTTGAGTAACAAATGTAGTCTAGCACGGTCATGAACAACTTGTGCATAAGGTAAAAGTTTCCCCGAACGGTACCCCAGGGCCACGAGACCGATTCGGCCTAGGGAAAACACGGTATGGCTATGCGGAATATTAGCACGGGTAATGAGGATACTTTCAATGGGGCTTGCTACTTGCATTGAAAAGGTTATGTCTAACAAAGCTATAATTCCAGGATGGCTTATGGTGTCAGTGACCATCACCTATAAAATTGCACACGATATGCTAGTAAATGATAATAATTGACAGGGAAGAATATGATAAGTCTCACATTACACGGCATCCTCTGTCGTGGGTAAGTTCTAGCATAATTTATGTTTTTTCTATCATATGCTTATCTGAAATTCATTAGGATGGCTAGAAAGATCACAAAGTAAGTCATATAATTCTTCAACCAAATAAGAGCAACGTAATTTTTCACGCACCAGTACAACTGTAATATACTGATCCTCGCTCTCCACAGGTACCCCAAATCAAGAAGGGCGTGCCACTTAACTCAAAATGACGCTAGTCATTTTGAAGCCTCGTCCGTGTGCTAAAGACTTGTTTTGATCCTTTTGAAGACTCCACGTTCAGTCCAGAAGAAAGATGTATCGACTCCCCCCGATAGTAGGTCTTTTGAATGTTTTGCTTGTAAATGTGGATGTAATGTATGGAACGTATATCTCATCATCGTTCACTTTGTAATCGAGTCATATTGTAAGCCCACGCGACTAGGATTGCAATAGAGTCTTGTAAATGATGTCTATTTTAAATAAAAAAGGTTCCTTCTGTCTCAAATATGTTGTTCAATTTCTCTGTGTACTCTATTAGATATTGTGTTTCGGACATCCTTATGACTATGCCTTGTACGATCGCAATTTAGGTCAGCACGGCTTCACGCCCGGGGGATGACTATCGATTCTAAAGAATCGGAGCATGACAATGATCACCGCACCACACCTGGCCTACTATAGGCAAGATACTTGCCATATTTACTATTTATATTTATTTTACATCTTTTGTTTAGTTACTGCATATTTACAGTTTTTCTATTCTAGATTATTTAGTTTTATCCCACTTAACTGTTTATGGTTTACTTATTGTGCTTTCAGTTATACATGATGCAATAGTGATAGTCATATTTTCATTGTTGTGCATGTGGACTTAGAGTTAATGGACTACCGTTTCTTGGTGCGCGCGCGTTTTATAAACTTTGTCATGGATGTGCCACGAGATGTGTGTAAGTTATGAGTAACATATAGAGGTCACTTGTGTGTTGGCTAATCACCCGTGCACATGCGTTAGGAATAACTGCCAATATGTGCATGTTAGAAGACTTGACAGTTATTAGGAATAAACATTGTTATGGAAGCGGCACGTGTTTTGTGTGTTGTGGTTACGATACATGTATAGTATTATGGAGAGGGAGAGAACAGCTATTAGCGTTGGGGCTACTATTTTTTTCACTCATTTATAGGCCGATAATGACTCTGACGGGCGCTACTTACTACCACACCCTAGGCCGATAGTGACTCGGATGAGCGCCACTTACTGAAACGCTTTTATTTGTGTTGCTGATCATAAAGCCCCCACATCCTCAAAGTGTATATAACATAGACTGTTAAGGATCCAGTTGTGTTGTAGTCATGTGGTGTTTACATTTCTATTTTATATGGCATGTTTATATATATCTTGTTACGTCCCTCTAAGAACCTGGTAATTTCTTCAGGTGTGTGTGTTTTCCTGAACTTTCGTAGGTATTCTAGCCAAGGACGTGACCTTCTCTATTCTATCAAAGATGACTTGCTCTTGGATTGTCCTTTGTTGTTATGAAAAATTCTTTCATTTGTTATGTATTACTTCTTATTTAAAATGGTTGGTAGGGAATTTCTCTCCACCCAATGACTTGTACAAATGACAATTTATAGTTGATTTTATAATATTGTATTTTCTTTATTTTGTGGATGAGATTAGTTTGCCATGGTTATACTTTATTTACAACTTACGTATATACGGCTGGCATATTTGAATACCTAGTCCTATGTATTTAGGACTGGGGCGTTATAATAGAGGTGTTAGCTTTTTTGATGCGGGACGAGATGTTGTTTTTCAGTAGTCCGGAGGCAGTCGGATGATTTTCGAATAAGGCCGAACCCTGAATAATCTGCATAGTATAATATTCTAGATCTAGCACAGTTGAGGATGAAGCAGGATATATGGCTATAATAGTTCACTTTTTATTTTTTTCTTTTGTTGTTATATTTATTTATTCTGTTATGTATGTTTATTGTACATGGATGTTTATTATAAACTGAGCCCGCATTAATAATGGACAACATGGACATAATTCAACTAGTAGAAAAACCCTCATTGTTAAATAACTAAATGGAAGAGGGAGTATATTTAGAATAAATCTCGTGGTCTCCACTACTAGTTAGTAGGTGATGTAATTATACATACGTGTTGGCTGTAGTGCCTTCCTCCATATCAGATGAATCTAATTACGGATAACCAGTGCAGAATTCCTAGGATAATTATAAAAAGTTATCCAATGTGTGTTCACTTCTCCATGTGATGGAACTCATTACGAAATAATGGACTTAATATTAGGTAATGATGTACATATAGATACAAATAATAGTTTAGTTATTTAACAATGAGGGTTTTTCTACTAGTTGATATTATGTCCATGTTGTCTATTATTAATGTAGGCTTGGTTTTTCAAAAAAAACAACCACACAATAATAAACATGCATAATCAGAAAAAGCAAAATGCCAAAAATAAGAGAAAATATTCAACTATTATGGTCATCTTTGTTGCTCCATCCTCAACTATCTGAATCCAAAATATGGCGATGCGCAGATCTATTCGGGACTTCTTAAAACCACCATCGGAGTCACTGCGATTATTTGTAGGACCAAAGTAAGACTAATAAATTAGTTTTATTTGTCATAAAATTAGGTTGACATGATAATAAAATTAATAGAAAAAACCTCCTTCGATAAATATTAAATTTGTATACGTCCACGTTATCGTAACATACTAAATTCTTGGTGTTTAAGGTGTTGGTAAATTTATTATTATTGTTTTGAGGGAATCAATATTTATTTAATTCAAAGAAATTGTCCTACACAATAGCTATTTTTGTGATTCTCAAAATTTCAAAAAATGGGTTCTTTCAGTTCACTTATGGTGATTCTTAAAGAAAACAAACTTACTAGCCCTAATTACATTGACTAAAAACGTTACTTGGATATTGTGTTAAGTGTTGAAGAGTAAAAATTTGTACTCGATGAGCAATGCCCACCTAAGCCTGATGCTAACTCTGATGAAGAGGCCAAAGAGGTTTATAAGAAGTGGATAATTGCAGATGAGATGGTACGGTGTTACGTTCTAGGATCTATGTCCAATGGGTTGCAACATTAGCATCAGGCCATGGCCACAGCTTATGACATGATGTATAACCTCAAAGAACTATTCGAACAACAGAGTAGGGCAGCTAGGCAGCTTGCTATGAAAAGTTTGAGGAATACGACAATTGTTGAAGGTACGCCAGTAAGGGATCATGTTCTCAAGATGATGGGTCATCTAAATAAGATAGAGATCCTTGGAGCTGAACTCGATGGGGAAACCCAGGTCAATATCGTTTTCGGGATTGCACCTAAAAGTTATGACCCTACAACTAGAACAAAAGATTATATAGTTTGGCAGAAATTGTGAAAGGACTACAGGATGTTGAAGCTCTTTTTAAGCAGGATGGTCATATTTATGTTACTGAAAAGGCTTCTACCTCTAAGCCAAAAGGTGGTAAGAAGAAGAATAAGATTCAGAATCATACAAATTTAGCAAAGAAGGGCATGGGACCTCAAGGCCCTATAAAAAGCCAAAATGTAAGTGTTTCAAGTGCAAAGGGTCCGGACATTGGAATAGTGATTGTCCACTTCTCAAACAAGTGAACAAAGAAGGTATATCTCATTTACTAGTAGTTGAAACATGTTTATCGATATTATCTACCAGCACCTGGTATATAGATATAGGAGCTACTAATCATGTTTGTAATTCATTCTAGGGGTTCTAGAAAACCAGGCGATATAGTGATAGAGAGAGATGCTTTTTCATGGGTGATGCTGGAAAAGTTGTGGGCATTGCAGTAGGAGATATTATTTTATCTTTTGGTAAAAATAAGTCTTTGATATTGAGAGATTATTTTTATGCACCTTCACTTAGAAGGAATTTGATTTCTGTTTCTATGCTAGTTAAGGATGGATATTCAGTTTATTTTAATAATAATATTGTTATTAGAAAAAATAAGAATTATATCTGTTCTAGTGCATTAGTATATCATTGGTACGTCATTAATCCTATTTCACCCATAATACAACTTGTGAAAATGAATAATATGTCTTCTAACTTAAATAAGAGAAAAGAACCTTCTTGTTTGAACCAAACGTATATTTGGCACTTGTGATTAGGCCATATTAACTTAAGAAGGATTCAAAGAATGGTAGCAGATGGACCTTTGAGTTCATTGAAGTGGAGGCACTTCCAATATATGAATCCTGTATGGAAGGTACAATGACCAAAAGGCCTTTTAAGACAAAGGATATAGGACCAAAAATGTATTAGAATTGGTTCATTCTGATTTGTGTGAACCCATGACTATCCAGGCTAGAAGTGGGTTTGAATATTTTGTCACATTTATTGACGATTATTCAAGGTATGGATACATTTACTTAAAACGTCATAAGTTTAAGTGCTTCGAAAAATTCAAAAAGTACAAGACTGAAACGGAGAAACGTCATTGAAAATGTATCAAGTCATTGCATTCAGATCATGGTAGTGAGTACCTTTTGGAGAGTTTAGGGATTACCTATCAGATGTGGAAGATTATATCCCAATTGACTGCACCTAGAATACCCCAACAGAATGATGTAGTAGAAATAAGGAATATGACTCTTATGGAGATGGTTAGATCAACGATGAGTTATTCAGATTTTCCAAATTTGTTTTGGGAATATATCTTAGAGACTGCAGCTTATATTTTGAACTTGGTCCTTCTAAGTCAGTACATATTACTTCCATAGAACCGTGGACTGGGCAGAAGTCCAGTCTAAAATATGTTCGAATTTGGGGTAGTCCAACACATATGTTGAATGGAAAAGCAGGTAAGTTAGAATCTCGTACATAAATACGCTTTTTTGTAGGCTATCCAAGAGGAACGAAAGGAGGTCTATTTTATAGTCCTAAGAACTAGACAGTCATTCTTAGCACCATTGCTCGATTCTTAGAGGAAGACTATATGATGAACCATAAACCCATGAATAGAGTTGTTCTAGAAGAATTGAGAGAAGAGACACCTAATACAACAATACCAACAGTACAATTAGAGACAACACAAGAAACTGCACAACTTATCACAGATTTTAGACCACAAACACTACCAGAATAAGTCGTTTTAGCGACGCCTAAAGACGTCGTTAAAACGAGAAATTTCGTCGCTAAAAATATTTACCGACGCAATTACCGACGTTTTGGACTTGTCGCGGAAACGTAAGTCACTGATCTTTAAAACGTCGCCAAACGTCGCAAGTACCGACGTTTACCGACATATATATACGTCGGTATATTACCGACATCTACCGTCGTGTCGTCGGTGGATTACCGATGTTTATCGACGTATATATACGTCGGTATATTACCGACGTCTACCGTTGTATCTTCGGTGGTTTAGCGACGTGTTTAAAGTCGCTACACGTTGATAAAATCTTGGGAATTTACCGACGTTTACCGTCGTTTAAAATGTCACTAAATGTCGGTAATTTCTGGAATTATTACCGACGTTCACCGACGTTTACCGATGTTCTCCGACGTATATGGACGTCGGTAAATGTCGGTACCCTGGAAAATTTTGCAGATGTACCGACGTTTACCGATGCAAACGTACGTCGATGGACGTCGGTAAACGTCGCTAAATCTGCAAAAAAAATAAAAAAATAAAATACAGAATGTCCTTTTCTCCCTGCAGTTTAAAAATATAACCATAACCAAAAGGAATGAACACTCAATAACACACACCATATACACACACACACCCCATAAAACCAACAGGAATGAACACTCAATAACACACACCACAACCAACAGTACATATTCACTGTTTTGCTGAACACAGGCCATGTACACACACACACCCATGTGAATAACACACAATCACACACACACACACCCATGTGAATGACACACAATCACACACACACACTGTTTTCCCCCACTGTACATAGGTTTCAGTCCCTACATACACAGGTTTCAGTCACTCCTATACACACACACTCACTCTCTATCACACACTTGTTACTCTCCCTTTACCTCACTCTTTCTAACTCTCTATCTTTCTATCTTCCTATGTGTGTATATATATATATATATATATATATATATATATATATATATATATATATATATATATATATAATGTATATAAATATGTATGTGTATGTAATATGCATCTAAGTATATTATGTATATATGTAGGTATCCTATATATTATATTATGTGTGTGTACCATTATATATATATTATATATATGTATGTGTGGTATACATATAGGTAGCCTATATGTATATATATATATATATATATATATATATATATATATATATATATATATATAAAATATATATATATGTATGTAATATGTGATTTCCATGTGTAGGCCTAGATGCAATAATAGGTTGTGTGATGTTGGTTTTGACTTTGTATTGTATAGGTTGTATGGGCTTGATATACTAGCATAGGCTAGTTTAGCCTTGATTAGACTAATATAGACTTGTTAGGACTTAGAACTATTGTTAAACCTAGTTAACATAACCTAGACTTGTTTAGACCTAGAATAACTTGTTTGACCTAATTTAGACTTGTTGGACCTAGTTTGACCATAGTTGACCTAGTTTGACTTCTAGGGTTGACCAGAGTTGACCAAGAGTTGACTTTGGCCTAGATTGACTTCTAAACGTAAACCACAGAAGCACATTAACATACAATTGAAACGAATAATAACATAAACAATAGAATAACACAATGTAGCAGGCAACAAATAGAATGGGATCCAACAAATAGATTAGGATCCAACAAATAGAATAGGCACAACCAACAAGTATCCAAATAACCAAGTCTACACCAAATAACAAATTCTACAATCAAATAACCAAATCTACACCAAATAACAAAGTCTACAACCAAATAACCAAAGTCTACACACAACCAACTAGGGATCTAGTGTAGGAGGGGCACCGTCGCGACAAAGGGATAAGAACAACTCATACTCCTCAAGTAAAATCGATACCGATGGAGCAGGCAGTGACGTCGGTGGAGTCGGTGTCAAAAAAGAAGGCGGTGGAGGCGGCGGAGTCGACGACAAAGAAGGCGCACCCGGAGGACCGGTACCCTCCAACGCTATAAGTCGCTGGTGGTATGAATCCATGATAGATAACATTCTATCACTGCTCTGGACCATCGAATCCAGCGCCAATCTCAGCCTCTCGGCCATGGTCACCTGTCCTATCTGTAGCTCTGTCACCGTACGCTCTAACCCTCCAACGCTGTGCTCTGTCCTCTCAGTCGTCTCCATGAGCTCCATAATGTCACGGTCGAGCACATCCAATCGTGCTAGCAGCGCAGGATCGTCCGTAGGGTGCTGAGGCTGCTCCTCGATCCGTCGTACCAGGTCATCACGGAGAGACTCCATCATCTGGTGGACTCGGGCAGACTCCTGGGACGACTGTGGACCATGCACACTAGCAGGAGATGCCCTAGAGGACTGGGTCGCAACTAGGGCGCCATAGGATCCCGTACTGTAGTACGTACCCCTACGGAGTCCACCAGCGGTGGTCATCCACAGCTCGTCTGCCGAAGGAGCTTGAGTGGGCTACAAGGAAGTACCGGCCTCTCCTGTATCAGGTGCACTAGCAGCCGTCCGTTCCCGCAGCCTCTGATACTCGGCCTAGAAAGTTTGAATAGTACTCTGTAATTTCTAATTTCTAATTAATGTACTTATTATTACTAACTACATGAATATTTATTTGCATCATATTTACTAAGTTATATTAAAATTGACACGAAGTATTAAATTAAGATAAACGTATTGTAATATTTACATAGATCTACTCGGCCCTCTCGTCAATAAGGTCTTCGTCCTTCCGATGGGTGGCCAGGAAGACGGTCACCATGTCGGCGTTACCGACCTTCCTTACCTGTAATTAAATATATTAGCTTAGTAATAATTTATCGGTTTTGTATTAAAATAATATTTCTAAAAGAGAAAGACATACCAGACGACGAAAATATTCCGTCATGTGAGAAGAACAAAGCTACCAGATCCACATTCAAGTCAGTAAACGCAGTATGTACTACTAGACCTCTACAATTGCTTCATATGGACTTATTTGGTCCTAGCAGAGTTGCTAGCCTCGGAGGTAAACTTTATGCTTTCGTAATTGTAGATGATTATTCTAGATACACGTGGATATACTTCTTGACACGCAAGAATGATGCATTATCCGAATTTGTCGCCTTTTGCAAGAAAGTTCAGAATAAAAAAGGTTACATGATCACTCGTATAAGAAGCGATCATGGTGGCAAATTCGAGAATGCAGAGTTTGAGCAATTTTGTGTCACACACGATTTTGTACACGAGTTCTCCTGCCCTAGGACTCCATAATAAAATGGAGTTGTGGAACGTAAGAACAGAACTCTATCTGAAATAGCCAGAGTGATATTAAACCAGTTTAGTCTACCCAAATATTTCTGGGCTGAAGCTGTCAATACAGCTTGCTTTGTTCTCAATAGAGTTCTAATTCGACCCAAATCGAAGAAGACTCTATTTGAGTTATGGTTTGATAGAATTCCATCTGTTTCATATTTTAGAATATTAGGTTGTAAATGCTTTATTCTTAATACTAAAGACAATTTGGGAAAGTTTGACGAAAAGGCCGATGAAGGTATATTTTTAGTTTATGCGGCCAAGAGCAAAGGATACAGAGTCTTCAACAAACGAACCATGATCATCGAAGAGTCAATCAACGTCACTTTTGATGAACTGAATCAAATGACTATCGATGACAATGACGAAGATCCAACTGTACCAAGCTCAACAACAGCTGATTCTCAACCAAGCTCGGCACTAGCTGATCCTCCTAGAGAAGATCCAGGAACCAGCTACCTACAGTGTCTGCCGAAAAGATTAAAATTTACAGCTGATCATCCAAAGAATTTGGTAATTGGTGACATTACCAAAGGTGTAAGTACTTGTACATCCAGTAGAGATATTGTTTCTAGCGTTGCTTTTATTTCACAGCTAGAACCCAAAACTATTGATGAAGCATGTAGTGATAGTTTTTGTATAGATGCTATGCAAGAGAAATTAAACCAATTTGAACGGAATCAAGTTTGGGAACTTGTTCCCAAGCCTATTGATTGTCCGGTCTTTGGCACCCGTTGGGTATTCCGAAATAAACTGAATGAGAATGGTTTAGTGACTTGTAATAAGGCTCGACTCGTAGCTCAAGGATACAATCAAGAAGAAGGTATCGACTACGATGAGACTTATGCCCCAGTTGCGAGATTAGAATCCATTCGCATGTTATGTGCATTTGCATGTTTTCATAATTTCAAACTATTTCAAATGGATGTCAAGAGTGCATTTTTAAATAGTTTTATTAAAGAAGAAGTTTTTGTAGCACAACCTCCAGGTTTCACAGATTTTAAAAACCCTGATCATGTTTTCAAGTTGAAGAAAGCTTTGTACGGTTTGAAACAAGCCCCTCGTGCTTGGTATGATCGTCTAAGCTTTTTTCTACTTGACAACGGTTTTTCAAAAGGCAAGGTTGACACTACACTTTTTATTAAGTCCTTTAATGGTAAGCTTCTTTTAATACAAGTCTATGTAGATGATATCATATTTGGATCTACTAATGAATCTCTGTGTCAAGAATTTTCTAAGTGTATGCAGAATGAGTTTGAGATGAGCATGATGGGAGAGCTGAAATTCTTTCTCGGACTGCAAATCAAACAAACTGACAATGGGACGTTCATAAATCAAGTCAAGTACACAAAAGATTTGCTAAAGAAGTTTGACCTGGACAATGTCAAACCTATTAGCACTCCGATGGCAACTTCAATAAAACTTGATATTGATGAACAAGGCAAGCCGGTCGACACACATAAGTATCGAGGTATGATCGGTAGTTTACTTTATTTAACTGCTAGTCGTCCAGATATAATGTTTAGTGTTTGCCTGTGTGCACATTTTCAAGCTAATCCAAAAGAATTACATCTGTGCGCAATTAAGCGTATCTTTCGATACCTTAAGGGCACTTCTTCTGTTGGCTTGTGGTATCCCAAAACTAAGTCCTTTGACCTTACTGGTTATTCGGATGCAAATTTTGCAGGATGCAAAGTTGATAGAAAAAGTACCAGTGGCACATGTCATTTCTTAGGCAAAGCTTTAGTCTCATGGTTTAGTAAAAAGCAAAATTCTCTAGCCCTATCAACAACAGCGGCTGAGTATATCACCGCAGGACGTTGTTGTGCTTAGATTTTATGGATGAAACAAACCTTGGAAGACTATGATTTATTTGATACACATATTCCTATTTTCTGTGATAACACGAGCACTATTAATTTGACAAAGAATCCTGTATGTCATTCTCGTACTAAACATATCGAGATTAGACATCATTTTCTTAGAGATCATCATCAAAATGGAGATATTGACCTTGTATACATAGATACTGAGAATCAATTAGCTGACATTTTCACAAAATCTCTAGCAGAAGATCGTTTCAATTATTTACGTCGAGAATTAGAAATTTTGGACGTCAATAATATTAATTAATTTTATTTTATGATTTTATTTTAATATGCAAAAACTGTGTTAGAGACAAGCCAATAAAGAGTCTGTCTGTCACCACAACTACGGTTGAAGCGAAGCGGTACTTAAGAGTTCCCCGGTGAACCTCCGCCAGCTGGGACAGTACTCCTACAGCTAATCTGAAATAGTCGTTGTGTAATAATATTTAATCTATAAAATAATATTAATTATGTTATTTTAATGTCAAAATTACTAATCTTTGAATTAAATATTTGAAATGAGCCAATAAAAAGGAAGTATTTCAAACCAAACCCAGGCGAATTCGGCCAGACTTCGGACTGAATTCGGCCCGAGTTCGGTTGAGGGTGTCAGGTTATATATACCAGAACCTGAGAGCCTTTCTTCTTCATTGCTTCTAAACTACATCATAACCAGCAACAGCAGCCGCAAAGGAGCCCCGAACCCTAGTTCTTCACCACCCCCTATCTTCTAATCCAAGTGGTGAATTCAATCCAAACTTTGGATTCGTGCGGAGTTCGTCGTTCTCTTCGACATACTTTGATTTCGGGAGGTATAACTCCATCCTTCTCCACTTTTCAATTAGTGCATATTTACTTCTATTTGTACAATGGCACCTAAGGGATTCAACCCCTTTAAGAGGAAGAAGACAACCAACCCAAGTGAGGAAGGTTCATCTTCGGATCCACCGACTAATTCCCTATTTTTTGCCAGTCCAATCTAGCGACGGCGCGTTCGACGGGTTTTACTTTCAAACCCTAGACCAAGCCTTACTGTGGTATGGAGACTTCTCCATGAGATCCATATGCACAGGCTCATCCATCAAATGGACTGTATTTCCTGATCATCGCCATTTCTTTGAGGCATTAGGGTTACAGCATTTTGTTAAACTCTGTTTTCTCGTAGCAACTAATGCCATTAGATTTTTTTACTTCAATATCATATTAAACACTTTTGATGTAAGCACACGTGTTGGAGGATTAGATATCAACTTCAATGATGTTCCCTTAGCGGAGATCCTTGGTATTCCCAACGAAGGTGAACCGCTTGTTGACATCACTGAGTTTGATTTCCCCGAAGGCACGACACTTACAAGTTTCAAAGATGAACTTTGTGCACCTGATAGAGTTCGCTCTGGAAAGTTCAAGGCAAACAACCTGAACTTGTTTAATTATAAATTGCACCGTATCATTTATTCTACTCTCCTTCCAAAGTCTACTTCGAAGGATGATGTCACGTCTCTTGAATTATCTGCTATGTATCACATTCTCAAGGGGATTCCATTTTCTGCCCCTAAGACCATTATTCAGATGATGGGACGTTGTCGTGCAAGAGATAGAAATCTCTCTTATGCGATGATTCTCCCACTTATCTTCCAGCGTTTCGACATTGACTTATCTACTTGTGCTCAAGACCCTGAGCCCAAGGTTCTCAAGTTATCTAGTCGCAGTATGACTGTATCTGCTCCTCCTCCTGCTCCTGCTACTGCTCCACCTCCTCCACCTCCTCAGCAGTATGCTATGACTTTTGAGGGCATACACCAGCACCTTTCAGATTTGCACATCTCGATGACGGACATGGCTCGCGAGCGTGAGTTCCGCGACGTCACCCGTTATCAGACGATTGCAAATTCATTAACTGATCTTCGTTTCGCCCAGACTGGATATTCAGCTAGTTCCATCCCTAGAGATCCAGCTTTCTCTGGTTACCGCTGTGAGGATGAGGCTGTTCATGCCTACTTCCAGCCCGGTAACGCATATGATTGGTACCGTTCTGACCGTGCTCCTCCTCGTGATTATGTTGGTGAGTTTTACACTGGCGCTCCTCCTCACCCTTCTGGTGTGGGTACTTCTGGCGTTGGTCCTTCTGGACATGCTGGTCATCATACTGATCATGATGAGGAGGAGGAGGAGGAGTTTTGATATGTTAGTTGATATGAGACTTAGACTTTATCTACTGTACACTTGGAAATGCTCCGACATTCCAAGTTTTTTTATTTTTCAGACTTTATTATCAGTATTTTTGAGGACTTGTACTGGATTTGATTTTATTGATGTCATCTGAACATCTTTAACATTATCTTTATGGATTTCATAGTTTATGGTTCACATCAGTTTATTTACTTAGTATTTCTTTATCTGCTTTTCTACTATAAACTGCCTGTGATATAATTCTTTGTTTATTCTAAACTGCCTGAGTACAAATACATGCCTGTGATGTCATTCAAATGTTCTTTACAATTATTTATGTATTTTCTTGTGTTTTCTCACTGTTTGTTATTTATGCATTCATTGCGGGGGAGTTTTTCTTCTTTTGCAATTATTTTGCTAAATGACAACGGGGGAGAAAAATAAAGATCTAACATTCGTTTACGAAAATGCAGGACATGTACTATTTTTTGATTTTATTTCAAGCTTAAATGTTATATCATTCATAGTTTGTCAATTATCAAAATGGGAGAGATTGTTGGCCCATTGGTCATATGGTCAACCTGATTTTAATAATTGATCAAACTCTGTCTGGATATTTGAAGCTAGTCAGGATATATCAGACTCTTGGACATGAACAAGGACAGCTATCTACACAGTTCAAGACCGAAGCTATGTTTGCCTGTTCGAGTCTGTATTTCCTTTAAGCAATATATTTTTCATTTTATTGAGTCTAGGAATACATTGTACACCTAGTCGTACTGGCAAATAGGCTATTCTAAAATATTTTCAAAATACTTTTAAAAATGTCCTTTGTTTTGAAAAACATTCTTTTAAACAAAAGCTTCAAAAAGGTTTTCAAAAGGTTTTCAAAAATCCCCAAAAATTGATTTTAAAACCCTAACCTAACCCTGACAGAACTCGGCCAGAGTTCAGCCAGAGTTCGGCCAGAGTTCGGTTGGTGGCCGTTTGATTTTTGAAATTCTCTGGAACTTGGTCCTCCTGTAGTTGCGGATTTGACCGAGATTTTCTCATCGAGTTCTGTCCGAATTCTGTCAGAATTCTTTCTTTGGAATTCCTATAAATAGAGAAGGATTTCTATCATTTCAACTCACTCATTCACTTTCAATCTTCTCTCAATCTAAAGCTTTCAGTCTTCCAAAGAGTTTTCTTGAGCTTTAAATTTCAGATCCCAAGCCAATTACAATCCTCTAGTCGATTTTCCAGTGCGATGCGGTCTAGAAGTTTCTGAGAGATTGTAATCAGAAGGCTTGATTGAAGAATACCTCTTCACATTTGAAGTTGGACGAGTTCTTCTTATCAAACCTCGCGTTGTAGAAGTTGCAAGGACTTCGTAAGAAAACTTGCGGTTTACGAATAGTGGATTCAACTGGTAGCAAGAGTTCTACCGACTGGATTAGTCCTCAATAGAGGAAAACCAGTATACATCGCTGTCTTTGCGTTTGCTTTCTTATTTCTGTCTTTACTTTACTTAGTTGTGATTATTATTCTGTGATCTTGCTGCTAACATTTTTTAATTAGCAATTTTCTGCTGCCTACTCTATTCACCCCCTCCAAAGTATCGTGCTTTACGATTTCGTTCCTACAATATATATATATATATATATATATATATATATATATATATATAAATATATATATATATATATTTAATACTATATATATATTTAATACTATATATTTAAATATATATATATTTAATACTATATATATGGGGCCTTAGTCATGGTAAGTTTTGAGACGCATATCGATTAGGAATTTTGGCACGGCTAGTATAGTAGCGTGCTTTGACAAGTATTTTGGTCATGGTAGGGAAGGCCGAGCCATTTGTATGTTCCTACTAGGAAAACAAGTCAAAGTTGTGAGTTTATCCCTATAAATGATTTAATTAATTATTCACTAAGACTATGACTTTTAGGAGACCGATTGTACCAATTTAGCTCGGACTTGACCCGAACCATACCGAGCCCATATAGTTATGTGGTGCGACTAAAGACGTTCAGTAGATGTGTATGGTATATAAGGTCTGTTATTTATTTTCAAGAATAACTGTTATAAATACTATATACATGTTATTGATATTTTATAAATAACTTTTGGTAGAATATTGGTTAGATTTTTCCGTGGAGTAGTGAACATAGGAGTAGACACACACACACATATATAAAATAATATATATATATATATATATATATATATATATATATATATATATATATATATATATATATATATATATATATATATATATATAGAAGAAAAGAGGGGCTCGGGATGGATTTGATGCGCGGATACTATTCATCATATTGTGTTTTTTTTTACTTCTTTTTTCTTTTCTTTTCTTTTCCTTAAAAAATTAAAATATTTCTCAAAAATATTTTCTAATAAGAGAAGTACTTAACATAATTTATAGCAATAAATAATCCAAATATGTAAACATATATATACTTGATGTACAAATATCATATTTAATCTAGAAAAAAAATATTTTTTAACGATTTAAAATTTTATTCATATATAATCATTGCTTAAAAATTAAATATATCTGTATATAATTTCTTTGCCTTTATGAATAAAAAATATATACATATAAAAATCCAAAATAGATATTCTTTTCAAAAAAATAATTTCAAAATAAACATATCCCCATAAAAAATATGTTTCTGCACAATATTTATCTATTTATATTTTAAAAATATATAAACCCTAAAAATTACTATTTAGGCCGAATATATAATAATAAAATTAAAATCTGGGGGTTTACATTCTTCCCACCCTAAAAGAATTTCATCCTCGAAATTAAAATATGCTAGGAGAAAAGTAATAAAGGGATTCACTACAGAAGAATCAATTACGACTTGTCGTACCATTCTATTATAGGCGTAGTATTATCAATCTATATTATTACCAAACCTCTAGTTTGCTCCGAGCAACCACTCCTAAGAGGCTCTTTGTGTTGATATCTAGTCTCTCATACTTGACGTATAAACTCACTCTGATCCATCTCTAAGAAACATACCCGTTTCTTACTACCCAAAATATCACAATCATGAATCACCTACTTTAATTATATTCTGTAATATAACTACAAAATTTGTCTAGTTTAATCATTTAAGAAGTAGAAAGATAACAGAACCTAAGGCTGGGTCAGCAATCCATACCAATATTAAACAACGGTAGGGTCAAGCAAAGCATGAAGGATTGTCGAATTATTTTCAAGAACGGTATGAGGCCAAACAAGATGCATATGATGCAGTCTTGATAAAACTCAAGAACCATGTACCTCCATGATTATGTCACGTGAAGTTACTACCACGCCAGTGTGCATCTTGCTGCCAATAATTTTTTGTTCCATAATACGACAGATAGCTGTAGTATACATCTAACATGCCAAATAATACAAGTTTTTGACCTTATCTTGGCTATATCCATGATATTTTCCAAAATAATCATTTTGTGAAATACAAGAGAAGAGATCAATCAACATATATAGAGTGCAGTTCAAGTAAAATAGGAGAAACATATGTAACCATGATGCCGTTATCTAAAGTCCTGCCTTGCCAGTATTTCTCTAGTTGCAAAAACTCTCGATTATGTAATACAAGGATAAATATAATTTCTCAAAAAAAATAAACCAGTCCATAAGATATTTTCCAACATCTCAGTAAAAGCAATGAGAAGGATCATTCAAGAAGTCAGCTGGGAAGAGTTTGGTCAAATCTCGAGTAGGGAAGAACACAAAAGCAATCATGTTAAGAAAGAAAATAACATCAAACAATCATGCTGAAGAGTCCTAGAGACATCTATAATCCTAGTTGTGGATGTGTCCTAATATCATATTCCTCAATTGGTTGCAGGCTCGCAGTGGTACGACTATCGTAGGTACCACCACGATTTTGTATACTTTGCGAAGATTGACCTGCTTGAGCCACTACAAAAATATGAAATGCCTAGAACCAAAATACGTAGGACTAGGATACGTCAACATGCCAGCTACGTATTTAACCAGACTCTTGTCCGAGTTAAATATATATAAGATGTGTAGATCAGAACAGGTGTCCATGTAATCACAATAACATCCACAAAACTAACTAAGCTACTATAAAACTAAAAAAAAAACGAATGACAGAATAAGAAGGCATTATCAATCGATACCTGGAGATCCCGAAGATGTAGTTCCTATTATGCCTATGTCATATTTCAGCAATAACCTGGAAGAAAACTAGCAATAACATGAAGTGATCACTAGGTCCTCAGAGGGACGTAGCAATATACATAAAAATATGCCAAATGTAACAGTAAATAACATGCAAGGAAAGAGAGAAAAGTAAAACTTGTAACAATCAATAAACCAAAACACCGTTGGATGCTCCTGATTTGGACAATCTCAACACAATAATACCATGGGACGCTTTCGATCTCGAGACAAAAGATAAGTCTCTATTGCCATAATGCCATGGGACACTCCCGGTCTTAGTGGTGGAATAACAAGTCGATAAGGAGTCTCTATACCGTAATGCCATGGGAAACTCCCTGTCCTAGAGATAACATAGGTCAATGTCCAGCAATCGATATCGGCTATAGGTCAACTCAACTCAATGAAAAGGAGACTAAGGACTTGCAATATCGTCACGACACTCATAAGAAATAAAGAGTGACACATAGAGAAAAGTAAGATACGTGCACGTAAAAGAAGAAAGATAACAATGATATGAACATAAGCAACATGTAATCAAATATGACTGAAAAAATAATAGTATAGAAAATGCATGAAATAAACTGTACAATTCGGCAAGGTATACTTGCCTGAGCTTTGTCCAATCTGTGCTAAGACAGTAGTACCAAAGTCTACCCGAACTATCCATGAACTAATGAATCATACTCCATGCAATATCTATCAAACCCAAATCACAAATAATTATGTATTATTCACTAAATACAAATATGACTATCAATTTCCTACCTAAAGAGCTTGGGTCATTCTAAGTCGTTTAATACCTATTTACCTAAGCCATTTATTAATCATTCCATCTAGAACTAGGTTACACTAATGTCTATGATCGTTATTCGTTAATAATATGGATTACAAATTCTAGGTTTAAATATTAAGTTTATATCTCGTAATTCGTACAACGAAACCTACGAGGCATGAATCGAGACAAAATGATCTGCCGTAAAGGTTAATAATCTTATCTTGGCGATCCATACAGTCAATTTGTCAATTTTAGCAGTATAAGATCACTGGAATCGATTGATCTCAGTTTCGACGCACGAATTCTGAAATACGAACATAATATAAATTAATTATAATTTAATGATACTACAGAAGGAGAAATCTAACTGAAGTCATCAGATGATGAAACAGACCTCAACAATGTGTCCAGAATACTCAATTAGCTAGGATAGACTACCCATAAATCCAATTTTGGACACAAAAGCAAAACGTAATTTTGGGTCAAAACAATGTCCATTACTAGACAACCCGCTTTGTACCGAAAGCATGCCAAAATCGATGGTCTCTAAAGTCATCAAACTATATGTCTACAAGTCCAATTTTTCGATACGAACTCAACGGTTATCCAGTTTTGGATTCTGATGAGCCAATCACAAAAACATCCGTTGAATCGGATCTTGGAGCCCACAAAATGGTGATCCAGTCCACTGTCTCAGAATTCGACCAAACTTGGCTCATAGGACCCGAAAAATGTAACGAGTCCAATAGCGCAAGTTTTGTCGCGATGTGACGAGCATTTACAAAGTAAGTAGAAGTTTTTGAAAAATACTGGTATGGTGATTTTTGAGGGATACGCTTCGAATTCGTCGCTCACACACAACTAATTCGAATTCTGTCAAATCCTACACGTCCGCGAAGTCTATACACACCTTTTAATCTAAGTGGTTTTCGACCAAGTCATGCAGTTTGTCGGGACAGACTCCATATCCGAGAATTAAAATATTTTAAAAATAGTTTTTTGGGGTTTTTAGAACTGGTTTTATTTACAAACTAATAAACATAAAATTACGAATAAATATTCGACGTAAAGCCGTTCAAATTGGCCACAACTATCTTCTTTAGAATTTTAAAACTCTCGATGTCTGGTCTGGAAATCGACTTCCAAAACAGAGTTTCGGGACAGTTTTTTGTGCCCAGAATTTTGAGTTTTTTTTATTTTGGAACTAGATTTTTGTCGTCTACATCGCGAATTAAAAAACTGCCTAATGGGTATTGATTGTTAGGTTGTCTTCATACCTGCATAATCCGTTCATGAAACGGATGAACTTGTAGAGAGAAACATCGATGCGAAGTTGGGTACTTGTTGTTGTTTTCGCTGCCTTTGCTACTGTTGTCATAGTTTCTGCGGCGATGCCGCTACTGCTGTGGTCGTCCAGCGGTCCAGCGACGGTGGCGCACTCGAGCATCTAGGGGTTTGTCAAAATTAGGTTAAGGTTTTAAGGCTTTTGGTTTTGCTTTTGTTTCGTTCTTTCAATAGTGTATATTTATATACATATACAGAGAGGAAGGGGGGCTCGGGATGGATTTGATGAACTGTAGCACGAGTACTATTCATTAGATTATTTTTTTTTCTTTTCTTTTTTTATTTTCTTTTCCTTTAAAAAACCTAAAATACTAAAATATCTCTAAAAATAATTTCTAAATAAGAGAAATTCTTAACATAATTTATAGCAATAAATAATCCAAATATGTATACATACATATATATATACATATATATATATATATATATATATATATATATATATATATATATATATATTTATTTTTTTATTTTTTATTTTATTTTATTTTTTTTAAAAACCAAAGCCGGTGGACGACTCCACCCCGACCTTGGCCCGGAGGCCGTGGCCCCCGCCACCGCCACCCAGCCACCTCCGTGGGAGAGAGGACTCGAACCCGGTCCTCACCCCCGGTGCACGGTGGTGTTACCAGTACACCACAACTCGATATGCGCATATATATATTTTTTTCTAGATTAACTCGATGTGCGCATATATATATATATATATATATATATATATATATATATATATATATATATATATATATATATATATATATATATATTTATATATATATATATATATATATATATATATATATATATATATATATACTTGATGTATAAATATCATATTTAATCTAGAAAAAAAATATTTTTTAACAATTTAAAAATATGCTCCTACCTAATCATTGTTTTAAAAATTAAGTATATCTATATATAATTTCTTTCCTTTATAAAGAAAAACTATATACATATAAAAATCCAAAAAAAAATCTTTTAAAAAAAATCAAAATAAACATTTTCCCAAACAAATTTGTTTCTACACAATCTTTATCTATTTATATTTTAAAAAAAATATAATCCCTAAAAATTACTATTTAGGCCAAATATATGATAAAAAAATTTAAACATATGTCGGTTTATATTCTACCCACTTTAAAAGAATTTCGTCCTCGAAATTAAAATAAGCTAGGAAAAAAAGTAATAAAAGGGTTCACTACAGAAGAATCAATTACGACTAGTCGTACCATTCTATTGCTGGCGTAGTATTATCAACCTATATTACAACTGAACCTCTAGTTAAATCCGAGCAATCACTCCTAATAGGTTCTATGTGTTGATATCTAGTCTTTTATACTTGACGTATAAACTTACTATGATCCATATCTAAGAAAAGTATCGGTTTCTGACTACCCAAAAAATTACAATCATTAATCACCTACTTTAATTAATATCTATAACATAACTACAAAGTTTGTCTAGTTTAGTCATTTAAGAAGTAGAAAGATAAAAGAACAGTCTATACCAATATCAGACAACGGTAGGGTCAAGCAAAGCAAGAAGGATTGTCGAATTATTTTCAAAAACGGTATGAGGCCAAACAAGATGCATAGGACGTAGCCTAGGTAAAACTCAAGAACCATATACCTCCACGATTATGTTACATAAAGTTACTACCACACCACTGTGCATCTGGCTACAAGTAACTTTCTTGTTCTATAATATGACAGATGGCTGCAGTGCACATCTGCCATGCCAAATAATACAAGTTCTTGATCTTATCTTGGCTATATACAGGAATGTTTCTAAATTAACAATAATTTGTTGAAATACAGGAGAAGAGATCAATCAAAATATATAAGGTGCGATTCAAGTAAAACATGAGAAGCATATGTAACCATGATGCCGTTATCTAAAGTCATGCCTCGATAGTATTTCTCTAGCTGCAAAAATTCTCGATTCCATAATACAAGGATTATAATTTCTTGAAATTTTTCTTGGACCAGTCCATAAAAAAATTCCAACAACTCATTAAAAGTAATGAGAAGGATATTTCAAGAAGTCAGCTGGAAAGAGTTTAGTCAAATCTCGAGTAGAGAAGAACATAAAAGCAATCATGTTAAGAAAGAAAATAACATGAAAACAATCATGCTGATGGGTCCTAGAGAAATCTATAATCCTAGTTGTGGATGTGCCTTAATATCCTATTACATAATTGGTTGTAGGCTCGCAGTGGTACGTCTATCTTATGTACCACCACGACTTTGCATACTATGCGAAGAGTCGACCTGCATGGGCCACCACAAAAATATGAAAGGCCCAAGTCCCAAAATATGTAGGACTGGGATACGTCAACATGCCAGCTACGTATTTAACCAGACTCTAGTCCGAGTCGAATATGTATAAGCTGTGTAGATCAGAACAGGTGTCCATGTAATCACAATAACATCCACAAAACTAACTAAACTACTATAAAACTAAATAAGAAGGCATCATCAATCGATACCTAAATATCGCGAAGATGTAGATCCTACTATGCCTATGTCATATCTCAGCAATAACTTGGAAGAAAACCAGCAATAACCTGGAAAGATCTCCAGGTCCTCTGAGGGACGTAGCAAGATCCCGAAAATAGTGTCAAATGTAACAGTAAATAACATGCATAAAAAGAGAGAAAAATAAAACATGTAACAATCAATAAACCAAAACACCACTGGATGCTCCAGGTATGGACAATCTCAATATCATAATATCGTGGGACGCTCCCGACCTCGAGACAAAAGATAAGTCTCTACTACCATAATGCCATAGGACACTCCCAGTCCTAGAGATGGAATAACAAGTCGATAACGAATCTCTATACCGTAATGCCATGGGACACTCCCGGTCCTAGAGATAACATAGGTCAATGTCTTGTAATCGATATCGGCTACAGGTCAACTCAACTCAATGGAACGGAGACTAAGGACTAGCAAATATTGTCATGACACTTATAAGAAATAAAGAGTGACATATGGAGAAAAATAAGATACGTGCACGTAAAATAAGAAAAATAACAATAACATGGACATAAGCAAAATATAATCAAATATGACTGAAAAGAATAATAATATAAAAAATGCATGAAATAAACTGTACAATTCAGCAAGGTACACTTGCCTGGAGTTTTGTCCAATCTGTACTGAGATTGCAGTACCAAAGTCTATCCGAACTATCTATGAACCAATAAATCATACTCCATGCAATATCTATCAACCCCAAATCACAAACAAATATGCATTACTCACTAAAACAAATATGACTATAAATTTCCTACCTAGAGAGCTTGGGTCGTTCTAAGTCATGTAATACCTATGTTATCTAAGCCATCTATTAATCATACCATCTAGAACTAAGTTACACTAATCTCTATGATCACTATTTGTTAATAATATGGATTACAAATTTTAGGTTTAAATATTAAGTTTGTATCACATAATTCTTACAACAAAACCTACGACACGTGAATCGAGATAAGATGATCAACCACAATATTAACAATCTTATCTTGGCGATCCATATGGTCACTTTATTAATTTCAGCGGTACAAGATCACTGGAGTCGATTGATCACAGTTTCGACATTCGGATTTCGAAATACGAACATAATATAAATTAATTATAATTTAATGATACTACAGAAGGAAAAAACTAACAAAAGTTGTCAAATGATGAAACATACATCACCAACGTGTCCAAAATAGTCAAATTAGCTAGGATAGCCTATCCATAAGTCCAATTTTGGATATAGTGGCAAAATAATAATTTTGGGTCAAAATTGTAGGACCGATGGCACCTCTAGAGGGGGTAAATTAAGTGCAGCAGAAAAATATTTACCAATTAAAAACTAAGCAGGTGAAACAAATATATAAATAAACTTAAATGCAACGAAGTAAAGCAATAAGTAAGTGGAGGCAAGAAAGCAATACGAAGACACCAAGATTTATATTGGTTTCCCTCTAAGAGGACTAGTCCAGTTCGCGAGAACTCTTGCTCGCTAAAATTCACAATTTTGAATAGAGATAACACCGCATGCTTTGCTTCGAAGAACACGCCAACTTCAACACCGTCATATTTTATCAAAATCCCACGAACAAAATTTAAACACCTTTCTTTATAAAGCTTTTATACGCCAAGCTTCTACAACTCGAATACTCCTAATCGAAAACTACCGGCAGTTAGAAGAATGGGAGTTGTCTTAGAGATTTGAAGATTGAAGCTCTCTAGGTAGACAAAAAGCTTTGGAATGAGTAGAGAAGATGAAAAATGAATGAGTGAGTAGAAATAAAAAATTCTTCTCTTTTTATAGGATTTCTAGGACAGAGTTCGGGCAGAACTCGGTAGGCAAACGTTCATAATTTTGAACGTTGCAGATCCTAAGAATAAGAAAATACAGCTGACCAAGAGTGATGCTAGGGGACCGAGAACGGTCCGAGTTCGGGCAAACCTCGGCCCGAGTTCGGTTGCTAGGGTTTCAGGGTCTTTTGGTTTAGGTAGACTTTTGGATGTTGGTTTGGCTTGGGATCAAAGATAGGTTTGTTTTTGGTTCAGGATAAGCTTCTAAATACCAGTAATTTTGACACACAATTTTCCAGACTCAATAAAGAGAAAATACATAATAAAATAAAAATTCAGATGATATGTAATCTACGATCTTCTGTTTCTTTACATATCGAGCTCGACATTTTAAGTCAATTATCGAAATTGGTTCAACCATGGCTGAATAGGCCAACAATATCCCTCGTTTTGATAATTTGACAAAACTACGATTGATACATAAGAAGTTGTTCAGCTCTGTCCGGAAGAAGACTTCATGCGGTACAGATGGTACGGAAGTAGCTTTGGATTTGAATATTGTTACAATGTATTTGCACGCCAGTAATATACGGTCAAGTCTTGTTACTCTCCCGTAACAAAACATATAGGCTGAATATCTAAGAAGTCTAGAAAATAAGAACTCCAACAAAAATTTAGAGCTTACTTCAAATTTGTTAGTCATATGGCATAATAATCAATAATCAACAAGATAATAAAGTAGATGATAAAGTAATTATCATATTCACAAATAGTTATAATTAAGTATCATATTACTCCCTGGTTTTGTCACATAAGCAAAATGACATAACGATCGAATAACATTACTCAGCATAATAGAGAGTAGAGCAGAAGATTATTGATAAACATTAAATAATACAAAATACTGAAATAGAAAATATTGATATAAACTGGAATAGTAAAAAGTGCATACAACTAGTCAAATAAACTGAAACTGATAATGCTTGAAAGAAGCATTGATCACTAAAACATAAAAAAACTAAAACATAACTAGTGATGCTCTATCACGAGAAAACATATCCTCAATCGTCATCCTCATCTTCATCATCAACAGCACCTACCACCCTGGAAGGACTGGTCTCAGCGGAACGGTTGGGATCATAGCGGGCAGCAGCAGGGTCAAAGTATCGCTGAGCCTCTAGATCATCAATGCGATAACCAAGTCTTGTGGGATCATAAACCATAGGAATAGGACCACCAGGGTTGTGAGCAAGGCGGTATAAAACATCCCACACAGAGTTGGATATAGCCTGAAGTTGAAGGGTGGTACGGAAGTCCATGGACCGAAACTAATCCATCATGAGAGCCTGAAGTAACTCAAGAGTAACACCACTAGGAGGATGAGTAGGATGGGAGTCAACAGCTAAAACTGGAGGAGGAGGAGCCTGAATATGAGCAGTACGACGATGCTCATGAAGATAAGCAGGAGCAGCATCCTGAGCACAATCATCCAAAGTGACCTCAAAGTGCTGAAAAATGATAGGCAGATACATCGCATAGAGAAGACGTCATGATATCTTGTGACACTTTTCCATAGTGGTGATGAAAGTCTTAGGCAGACTGAAGGGGATATGGAAGTGAAGATGATAGATAGCAGAAAGCTCCAAATATGAAAGCTCATCAATGGCGGTATTTTTTGAAATAATAGTAGAAAATACCATTCTATGGAGGTCATAGAAGTAGTTGTTCAAGTGTTTAGGGTGATGAGTGCCTTTATGACGAGAGTTTGGTGCACACAATGAATTACAAAAAGAATCAAAAGTTGTCCCAACAGAAAATGCACCGAGATGATATCAACTAATGCTTCTCCTTTATTGGGAATATGAAGCATGATTGCCAAATCATCAGCATCAAACTCGATGTCAACTCTACCAAATTTTTATTTAACCGTGTTGTTAGTGACCGATAAGTTGTAATAGAACATGCAGATTGCATTAACATAAATTGGATAACTAGATTGAACTAAATCTAGTAACTCAAAGTGTTCAAAAATGTTGACATGATTGAAAAATAAGGTAAAATTGATAGGATTTCCCACACAAATATTTTTTTGTTGAAAGTCATTAAACCAATCATTGGATGCATCTTGTGACACAAAAATGAAATCATCAAGAATTCATAATCCATTTTGGAGGGAATGAACAATAAAAAAGAGGCTGCCTCGTGAGGAGTAGAGGATGAACCTTCATCAAATTTACTCTTTATTTTGGAAGAATAAGGAATTTTAGGAGCCATCCAAAATTGAAAAGGATGGAAAGAGTGACAATATACCAAAATTGATGGTAGACAGTAGAAGAGAACCTCGAGAGAGCTTCGAATCCAGGTTTCGAGAGCTTGAGAAGCTTAGAGAAAGGAGAAATATGAGGTTAGGGTTAGGGTTTTCGGTAGAGTTTTAGGAAGGCTTGGTAAAGAAGATGATAATTTTGAGGATTGGAATAAAGGGGAACTCGACTGTCCAGTTTATGTTCTGACCGAGTTCGGTCCATGGGTGATCAGGACAGACTTTAAAATATGTGTGATAGAGTTTTCACATAAATGCGAATTTAATTAGAAATAGTTGTGTTGAAAAAAATTAATGTTAATTAATTAGAATACATAAATTGTATTGAATATTTTAGGTTAGTTGTAGGGGTCGGATCTCAGCTAGCGGTAGTATGAAGACTAGTACACCGTATCGCTTCAGTCTATTTACACCTATGTGATAGAAGGGCCCTTTCGTCTTATAACCAAAATAATTTCTACGAATTTATGAGTATTAATCAAATAACATTTAATTATATTACTTCTACATCCAAAATTCCTAATTTTCTTCGTATAAAGTTAAAATGATCTTCAGCCAGGGGCTTAGTGAAGATGTCAGTTAGTTGATGTTCAGTGTCAACAAATTCTAACTTAATATCTCCCTGTAAAACATGATCTCTAAGGAAGTGATGTCTAATTTATATGTGTTTAGTACGAGAATGACATATAGGATTCTTCGCGAGAATTATAGAACTAGTGTTATCGCAGTAAATAGGGATGTGGTTAAACGATAACTGATAGTCTTCCAAAGTTTGTTTCATCCATAAAATTTGAGCACAATGTCCTGTGGCTATATATTCAGCCTCGATTGTTGATAATGCAATAGAATTTTGTTTCTTAAAAAATCAGGAGATCAATGACTTTCCTAGAAAATGACATATGCCGCTGGTACTTTTACGATTGACTTTGCATCCGACAAAATTTGCGTCCGAGTAACCAATCAGGTCAAACGAATCGGTTTTGGGGTACTAAAGATCAGTCGTCAAAGTTTCTTTATGGTATCTCAAGATATGCTTAACGGTGCTCAGATGTGATTTTTTAGGACAAGCCTGATATCTAGCACATAAGCATATAGAAAACATAATGTCAGGTCGACTAGCAGTTAAGTATAGTAAACTACCAATCATACCTCTATACTTATGTACATCAGTTGATGTAGCACATTCATCTATATCAAGCTTTGTAGATGTTGCCATAGGTGTGCCAATAGGTTCGACGTTATCCATGTCAAATTTCTTTAGCAAGTCTTTTATATACTTTGCCTGATTGATGAATATCACTTGTGAACTTTGCTTGATTTGTAGCCCGAGTAAGAATGTTAGTTCTCTCATCATCCTCATTTCGAATTTACTCTGCATACACTTAGCAAACTCGTTACATATCATTTCATTAGTTGATCCAAAAATAATGTCATCTATATATATCTGTAATAATAAAGTGTAACCCCTCTTTCCGGATTGTTTTATTTATTTTGTGTTCAAAAGAATTTTTTCGTCAAAACTTCATGAAAGGTATTTTGTGTTTAATTTCGTAGTTCAAAATTTTTGTGTTGAAAATATTTAATTTCATAAAAATATATGTTCTTGAACTTTGTTATTCGAAATTATAAAATATGTTGCTATTACCTTTAGTCTTTCAAAACTGGTTTCTAAAATAGTTTTGAATAAAAAGGGTTTGCCATAGAGATTTGGATATATAAAAATATTCGTTACGATTACTTGATGACATCGAGTATTTTTAAGAAATATTATTATGGTAATAAATCATTTGATGGATATTTGAATTTTTGATAATACTAAATATTATTAACATGGTCATATGTGGGATTTTTAAAGATTAGATAAAGTTAGTTATTAAATAAATTATTTATGGGACGGATTTGGTATTTTTTTTTCTAATTCAAGTATTACTCAAGACCTATTCATATTTAAATTCACCATTCAAATCTCTTTCGGAACAAATCTGAAAACATTGTTTCTCAAAATTTGTTAATATTCAAATCTACTCATAACTAACAGAACTATATAGGGATGGATGGCCGACTGTCCCAATATTTAAATCTATACCAGGTTCGAATAGGAAATTTTCCTTGATCCTTTAGATAGTCTAAAGACAACTATCGGATCTTTGCATCTTATCCTTTTCCACATGATCAATAGCCAATATATACATGAGATAGCTATTCCCATTGTCTTCTTGAAGTAATGATCCAAACCTCCAGTTGATGCCATTACCACCATCAAATATCGTCACCGTCACCATGTTTAACATCACCACCTCCCAGACAATGTCGGCTACCCGATCCCTGTCCCGACTTACCAACTCGCCTCCACAAGGCTCGGCGGCCGTTCTCTCTGCGGGAAATGCTCCGGCGGTCTTACCCCTCGTCTGGTTCAAAGCCGATCCCACTGAGCGCCATTTCTCCGTCGTACAACGTCACTTCCGCACTGGATCTAACCACCACGGCCAGAGCCGCGCGGTATAGTCATCCCATACCAACGGAGCCATACGCGGCGATCCATCGATCGAACCGCGTCCCGTACGAACGAAGTTCCCTGTCACGACCTGTAATGTCCCAAATTCGTGATACGTATTTAGAGTACGTATGCGTATTTTGGACCCATATTTTATTTTAGTCATGATTAGTTATCTTGGTTTATTTTGTATTAGCTTGGTTTTAATTAGCATTGATAGTTCAATTGGTTTTAATGGTTCATTGGTTTATTTTGGATTAGTGAGGCTGGATTTATTTTATGGTTCATTTGGTTTAAATTGCTAGAGAGAGAGTTTATTGGCCTTGACTTGGTTCACCTTGGTTTATTTTGGTTTGGTCTATTTTGGTTTAACATGGAGAACCCCACCCTATTATAAATATCAACTTCTCTCTCTCTCCTTATTATTTTCTTCATCTTCTTCCTCAAGCTTCTTCCTCTCCACCACCACCACCCACCTAGGCAAGTGCTTCTTGCTATCACTTGAGGGCTATATTTTATTTGTCTATTAGCTTTATTAGCTCATTTTAAGCAACATTAGAACTTGGGTTTTCTCTATTTGGAGCTTGGAATTTTGTAGATCTGGGTTTGAAGTATTTTCAAATTTTGGTGGATTTGATCTATAAAACTTGTTCATTTTCATGTTTTGATTGTTCCATGTTGAAGAGAATTGAATTTTACACAATTTAGACCCTTGCAAAGTTGGATTTGGACTTGTTTTGACCTAGTTGTGGTCCTTGGAATTTCTGAGTTCCATGGCTTTTCTCTCGGTTTGGAGAAGAAGACCCCTGTTACCGAGCGCAATCCAGTCCAGTGCTCTTTAGCGCATGGCATAATCCAGTTGGCCCAGCGCCTTTTGGTGCTGGCGCAATCTAGTTAGCCCAGCACTCTTTAGTGCTGGCGCAATCTAGCCCCCTGCGCAGTTCAATCACTGCGCAATCCACCCCTTGCGCAATCTATCCCCCTGCGCAATCCAGTGTGTGCGCAATCCAGTGCGTGCACAATCTGATCCCTGCGCAACCCGACTCAGCGCGGCTCAGCTCTTGTGCAGTTCATCCCCTGCGCAGTCTGACCCCTGCGCAGTCTGATCCCTGCGCAGCTCAACCCAGCGCACTCTAATCCTGGCGCAATCCAACCCGACCCCAGGGACCCTTGCGCAATCTGTCCAATTATGGAGATTTGGTTTTATTTCTTTTTTTCTTAAGCTTGGCTCTTCTATAGCCCTGTATATTGGTATTTTATTAGATATTTACGCCCATTTTATATCCTTACGCCTTTTGTCATAAACTGGATAATCACGAATTTATTTAATATGTTTGGAATGATAACTTGACATGATTGGCTTGACATGATAGACTTGATATGACAATCTGACTTGATGATGACCCGTAGTGGTGCACTCTTCACAAGTAACCTGACATGGCACGACAGTGACCCGTAGTAGTGCGCTCTCGACCAGTAACCTGACATGACATGATAGTGGCCCGTCGTGGCGCACTCCTGACTAGTATACTTGACCGGATAACCTGACATGTTATATCTCGATAAGCCGTTGCGGCGGCTACATGACATGACGTGACCTGTATAATGACTTGACACCGTGGGCGATTGTACTTGTATAAATGAACCAGTCTTGTCTCGCATCATTTCTAGGGCATGTACCCCTGAGTACCACGGTCAGGGGTACATATTGAAATAAACTAAGGTTAATAACTAGAATAATCTACTAGTCATGAAGAGATGTTCCCCAGTTACAGGCGACCCCGTTATTCCGGCCGCAAATGTTTGGACTTGTAGCCTGCCGACGAGTAGGGCACATTTCCAGCCCACTGTCATGTGGGGCACTCTCGATTGTCACTTTAATGATTGAACTCTATTGTCTTGCACTCTCCCTCCATTGACACTTTAATGATTGAACTCTCTGGATTGTCACTATAATGATTGCCTGGATAACCTGGGTAGCTGCAGGGCCTGTGACTACTTGGAGTATCTCATTGCATCTTGCTAGTAACTAGGATTGTGATAATCCTAGTTAGTTAATGTAGAAAGCCGTAGGCAATGATTGGCCGTGATTGATTGGATGGAGTCTAGTCCAGTTTAGTATTGTCTAGAAGTGAATGATTGCAAGATTGTACTAGCATGATTGAATGATTGTCACTCCAGATTGTCACTATAATGCTTGAACACTATTGTCACCCAGATTTTACTATCCTGATTGTACCCTTCATTGTCACTTTCATCATTGTCTTCTTTTCTTATATATTGTCCAGCTATATTTTATTTAACATGATGCTTCTCTTAATTATTTTCTCTGATTGGGACAAGTGCATTGGTAGTACGCGAACCCCAATCTGTGTTACTTATTATTTTTTTACATGTTGAATGCTAATGATTTGCTGGTTTTAGTCCTTAAGTGAAGCCTCCTTTGTGGCACTTGCTCTTTCTGGGGTCTGACCCAGCTGGTTTTGTATGGCCAGATATCGGAGCAGCACCAAAGGATCTCCCTGCCTTCCAGCCCGATGGTGGTCACCAGGCGTAACCAGGGCATCGAGTGGGTTTTTTTTTGTTCTCCCACTGTAATATTATAAATTATTCTTTTGAGGCGTTTAGCCGGCGAGCAAGTGTTAGCTCGATTGTACTTACTTACTGTCTGCCTACGGGCTGTAACATGATTGACAAGCCCCGGAGGTTGATCATGTATGACTGAACTCTTGCTAATCCTTACATTTTGTACGACTAGCTTCATGATCATCTGATATGTATTATTTGGGACGCCTTATATTTATGTATTTGATGCTCTGACATCTTGTGATTATTACTAGTTGGTTGAGATTGAGACAATAGGCTATTTTATGACCTTAAAAGACTGATGGCTTGTAGATAGACCCTCACATATCTAGACAGCCGTGACCGTATGGTGAGATGGATTCTATTTCATCATACGTAGCTGGCTATGTCCGCCCCCGCTCTCCAGTATTCTGGTTCTGGGACGTGACATGGTTTAAGTGGTGGCCCATGCAGGTCTTGTCAATCAAGATATGTGGGGGTTTACCAGATAGATGTCTCAATCTGTACTCGTCTTTGATCTCCACTCGTATCTTCTTATCTCTTTGGATCCCTGACTTGATAACATGCTTGCATCATTGTTCTATCCTGGTCCTTCCTTAATATCCCTGATGTCATTGCTTTAGTGGCATCATTCCTGTTGATCAGCCGGAAGGAGCCGAGCCGGCAGCCCAGCAACAGCAAGAAGATCAAGATCAGTCCTCAGCAGCAGCCTCCCGAGCCGTGCCTCCTGGAGAACCAGTACCACCAGTTCAGCCCGTTCAGCCTGCAGAGCCGGATGATGGCACCTTGGTAGGTCTCATCAGGACCTTGATAGCTTCCCAGGATCGTCGAGGAGACGCCTTACACCAGGCAGTGGAAGATGCTTTGACCAGAGGTGGTCATCCAGGGAACAGTGCGGTCAACAGTTTCAAGCGCCTGAACCCTCCCTTCTTCGATGGCAGCGAGGATGCCATTGCTGTCGATGCTTGGCTACAGGATACAGAGGTGATTCTTGAAGCCGCGAAGACTCCAGAGAACGAGAAGGTGGCTGTGGTGCGCCTACAGTTATTGGATCTAGCCCGCAGTTGGTGGGCCGCACAAGCAGTGGGATTGGCAACACCTGTCTCCTGGACAGTGTTCAGCAAGAAGTTCCAGATCAAGTATTATGATGCAGTGGCTCGATATGACTTGCAGACCAGGTTTGCCAATCTGAAGCAAGGTGGCAGAACGGTCGACGGTTATGCGGCCGAGTTTTCCAGACTTAGTCGGTTTGCTCCCACCTTGGTGGCAACCGAGTTTGACAGAGCGCAGAGGTTCCAGCAGGGACTTCACCTGGAGATCATATTGGCAGTGGAGCAGTTCGAGCATCAGACCTATGATGCGGTATTGCGAGCAGCGAGGAGGCACGAGTATACCTCCCAGAGAATAGTGGACAGGACCGGGGGTCGGAAGCGGTCTCACGGCCAGGTGATCCAGTCTTCAGCACCAGCCCCGGCAGCCAGGGCTTTGACTATTGGAACTCCGAGGCAAGCAACCTCAGTTACGTCGGTCCAGTACTCGACCCCGACGTACCCTCAGCAGAAACAGAAGCAAGCGCAGTCTTCCGCCGTAGGCTGTTCTTATTGTGGGAAGCCTGGACATGTGGTAGCGGAGTATCGCAAGGCGCTGGGATTATGCTTGTTGTGTGGGGCACCGGACCATAGGGTGGGGTCATGCCCATTCAGAGTCGATTCAGCATCAACAGTATCTAGTCCTTCGGTTAGGGGACTAGCACCAGCACCAGCACCAGTACCAGCTCCAGTTCACCAGTAACAGCAGTTTCCGTTCCCGAGGCCATTGCCGACTCAGGCCCAGACTTTCGAGCAACAGAACCCGCGGCAGTTTTCTCTAGCCCAGGCTCAGGTTCAGAATCGGCCGAGTGGTATATGTGTCCTCTCATCTTGCTTTTCTACCGTCATTATGTGGGGTACATGACGTATTTCATGTATCCTGATTGCGACGGAACATCCCGGACCCGAGCCATATCCTAGGTCATTCGAAACTGGTTATTGGTACCAACCTTTTCGTATGAGGATAGGCCCGTGTCCATGTTTGACCAAAGAGAGAGACCTCAAGCGCAAGACTATCAGTTCAGTCCGTGTTGCTTAGAGTCATCCCTCTTTGGGAGAGTCAAACTTGGGAGTATGAGGATGATATCTGATCAGGTCATCCCGGCTGGTTTGACTCGTAAGGTGTAATATCTTTCTTATGCCTTACGCATCGAATCCTTGCTTGCATGAATGATTGTATGATTGATTGGTAGCGTAGATTGCCTATGATAGAATAGCTTTCCCTTACATCTCTAGCCTCTTGATTAAATTTCGAGGACGGAATTCTTTTAAGGTGGGTAGGATGTAATGTCCCAAATTCGTGATACGTATTTAGAGTACGTATGCGTATTTTGGACCCATATTTTATTTTAGTCATGATTATTTATCTTGGTTTATTTTGCATTAGCTTGGTTTTAATTAGCATTGATAGTTCAATTGGTTTTAATGGTTCATTGGTTTATTTTGGATTAGTGAGGCTGGGTTTATTTCATGGTTCATTTGGTTTAAATTGCTAGAGAGAGAGTTTATTGGCCTTGACTTGGTTCACCTTGGTTTATTTTGGTTTGGTCTATTTTGGTTTAACATGGAGAACCCCACCCTATTATAAATATCAACTTCTCTCTCTCTCCTTATTATTTTCTTTATCTTCTTCCTCAAGCTTCTTCCTCTCCACCACCACCACCCACCTAGGCAAGTGCTTCTTGCTATCACTTGAGGGCTATATTTTATTTGTCTATTAGCTTTATTAGCTCATTTTAAGCAACATTAGAACTTGGGTTTTCTCCATTTGGAGCTTGGAATTTTGTAGATCTGGATTTGAAGTATTTTCGGATTTTGGTGGATTTGATCTATAAAACTTGTTCATTTTCATGTTTTGATTGTTCCATGTTGAAGAGAATTGAATTTTACACAATTTAGACCCTTGCAAAGTTGGATTTGGACTTATTTTGACCTAGTTGTGGTCTTTGGAATTTCTGAGTTCCATGGCTTTTCTCTCGGTTTGGGGAAGAAGACCCCTGTTCCCGAGCGCAATCCAGTCCAGCGCTCTTTAGCGCCTGGCGCAATCCAGTTGGCCCAGCGCCTTTTGGTGCTTGCGTAATCCAGTTAGCCTAGCACTCTTTAGTGCTGGCGCAATCTAGCCCCCTGCGCAGTTCAATCACTGCGCAATCCACCCTCTGCGCAATCTATCCCCCTGCGCAATCCAGTGTGTGCGCAATCCAGTGCGTGCGCAATCTGATCCCTGCGTAACCCGACTCAGCGCGGCTCAGCTCTTGCGCAGTTCATCCCCTGCGCAGTCTGACCCCTGCGCAGTCTGATCCCTGCGCAGCTCAACCCAGCGCACTCTAATCCTGGCGCAATCCAACCCGACCCCAGGGACCCTTGCGCAATCTGTCCAATTATGGAGATTTGGTTTTATTTCTTTTTTTCTTAAGCTTGGCTCTTCTATAGCCCTGTATATTGGTATTTTTTTAGATATTTACGCCCATTTTATATCCTTACGCCTTTTGTCATAAACTGGATAATCACGAATTTATTTAATATGTTTGGAATGATAACTTGACATGATTGGCTTGACATGATAGACTTGATATGACAACCTGACTTGATGATGACCCGTAGTGGTGCACTCTTCACAAGTAACCTGACATGGCACGACAGTGACCCGTAGTGGTGCGCTCTCGACCAGTATCCTGACATGACATGATAGTGGCCCGTCGTGGCGCACTCCTGACTAGTATACTTGATCGGATAACCTGACATGTTAAATCTCGATAAGCCATTGCGGCGGCTACTTGACATGACGTGACCTGTATAATGACTTGACACCGTGGGCGATTGTGCTTGTATAAATGAACCAGTCTTGTCTCGCATCATTTCTAGGGCATGTACCCCTGAGTACCACGGTCAGGGGTACATATTGAAATAAACTAAGGTTAATAACTAGAATAATCTACTAGTCATGAAGAGATGTTCCCCAGTTACAGGCGACCCCGTTATTCCGGCCGCAAATGTTTGGACTTGTAGCCTGCCGACGAGTAGGGCACATTTCCAGCCCACTGTCATGTGGGGCACTCTCGATTGTCACTTTAATGATTGAACTCTATTGTCTTGCACTCTTCCTCCATTGACACTTTAATGATTGAACTCTCTGGATTGTCACTATAATGATTGCCTGGATAACCTGGGTAGCTGCAGGGCCTGTGACTACTTGGAGCATCTCATTGCATCTTGCTAGTAACTAGGATTGTGATAATCCTAGTTAGTTAATGTAGAAAGCCGTAGGCAATGATTGGCCGTGATTGATTGGATGGAGTCTAGTCCAGTTTAGTATTGTCTAGAAGTGAATGATTGCAAGATTGTACTAGCATGATTGAATGATTGTCACTCCAGATTGTCACTATAATGCTTGAACACTATTGTCACCCAGATTGTACTATCCTGATTGTACCCTTCATTGTCACTTTCATCATTGTCTTCTTTTCTTATATATTGTCCAGCTATATTTTATTTAACATGATGCTTCTCTTAATTATTTTCTCTGATTGGGACAAGTGCATTGGTAGTGCGCGAACCCCAATATGTGTTACTTATTATTTTCTTACATGTTGAATGCTAATTATTTGCTGGTTTTAGTCCTTAAGTGAAGCCTCCTTTGTGGCACTTGCTCTTTCTGGGGTCTGACCCAGCTGGTTTTGTATGGCCAGATACCGGAGCAGCACCAAAGGATCTCCCTGCCTTCCAGCCCGATGGTGGTCACCAGGCATAACCAGGGCATCGAGTGGGTTTCTTTTGTTCTCCCACTGTAATATTGTAAATTATTCTTTTGAGGCGTTTAGCCGACGAACAAGTGTTAGCTCGATTGTACTTACTTACTGTCTGCCTACGGGCTGTAACATGACTGACAAGCCCCGGGGGTTCATCATGTATGACTGAACTCTTGCTAGTCCTTACATTTTGTACGACTAGCTTCATGATCATCTGATATGTAATATTTGGGACGCCTTATATTTATGTATTTGATGCTCTGACATCTTATGATTATTACTAGTTGGTTGAGATTGAGACAATAGGCTATTTTATGACCTTAAGAGACTGATGGCTTGTAGATAGACCCTCACATATCTAGACAGACGTGACCGTATGGTGAGATGGATTCTATTTCATCATACGTAGCTGGCTATGTCCGCCCCCGCTCTCCAGTATTCTGGTTCTGGGGCGTGACACGACCCGCACCCACTGTGAGGGTACGAGTACGTAACAGCGCCCAGCCTACGCCGCAGTGTCGGCAGTAGAACGCTGTTCTAAGTCTCTAACTAACCATCAATTTATGCAGTATATAATGTACTCATCATGATCAACTCCGAACGGAGGACAAGTATAAGATATGGTGTATCTCAATCACAGTCTAAGCACGATAAGATAACACAAAATTGTAACTAAGAATTTGAAGACAAAAATAAATACTGAAATAATAACAACATCTGAATAATCTCAAATACATCTCAAGTCTCAAATCTCTATATACCACACCAGTTCTAAGCATGAAAACTAAAACAAGACAGACTAGCTAAACTCCCAATCACTACTGAGTGTCGGGGCCAAAGGTAGCTAAACCATCTCCTGGACAGTACCATGTAGGGCACGTGTCCTCAGGGCAATCATCTGTAAAATTTACAACAGGTCCAGTCAGGACAGGAACGAGCACATCTCATCTAGAAAACCCAAGTAAATGACAGAGAACTATAAAGCAGTTATAGACAGTTGTATTGATAAAAATGGCAGTTTATATTCAGATGATGGTAAGAAAGACAGATAAAGTGCAAGGAAAGTAAATACTAAACAAGAGAAGAATCATTGCAATGAAGTTTGTAAAAATAGAACTATCTGAACCAGGGTAATATGATATAAAGTCCAGACAACAATGTATACCAGTGTAACTCCAATGTAAGTCCAGTACAAGATGAATCTAATACAAGATGAATCCAGTAAGGGACGATTCCAGTTATAGTGATCAATGATTCTAGGGTGAGTCCAGCCTATACTCTAGTAGTGTGTTTTAAAATACCGAGTTCGACATGTAAACGGCTGTGGGTAATCCGGCACACCTCTCACTGATCAGGCGAGAGATGGCTATCATTCCAGTAGATTCCAGTAGGGGTGATTCCAGTAATGGGGTATGTCTACATGTCTTACTCTAGTATTTCCCCTCCCAGCTAGTGAATCCAAAATTTCGACACAATAATTCAAGATGAGTCCAACCAAAATATAATGATACCAGTAAATGATTCCAGTAAATGATTCCAGTTAAATGATTCTAGTAGGTGATTCCAGTAATAGAGATGATACCAGTAATAGAGGCCAGAAAATAAAAGTGTGTCGTATACATGAATCCAGAAATATCCACACGTATTGTAACAGAGAATCGCATACAACTAACTAGAACTGAAGTACAGTAATTGACAAGTAAATGAGAGAACTATCAGAGAATGTACTCGCCTGATACTCTAAAAAGAGTAGTGTAATGTCAGATGTCTGCACCAGAGTCACAATGTCCTAAATAGAGTAGTACAGGTTATAATATGTTTAAAATAAGGTAAATGAAGTTTACGATGCAATCTACATGATTTCTAGGCCAATCTAGGTCAAAGTCAACTCTAAGTCAAACCTGGTCAACTGTCTAGGTCAAACTAGGTCAACCAAGTCAAACCTAAGTTGAACTAGTCTATACTAGTCTAACTAGTTCATTCTAAGTCTAACAAGGCTACACTAGATCTAACTAAGCTATTCTAGGTCCTACTAGTCTATACTAGTCACACTAACCATTACTCTACATCACAAACCTAAACAAGGCCATGCTAGGCTATATTAGGCTATATCATGTCCTAACAATCAACCCATAACATATATCTACATGTCATATATATCTAACCTATATTACACACATTAATATATTATGCAATCTAAAATAGGATTACACACATTAATATATACATACATATATTGACAAGGCTATATAATGTAACTTAGAAAATTCATAACCTATAGGCCACTATACACATATCAACCATACACTATATCATATATATGCATTAGCACACACTCATATATATAGGAACCTATATATATATATATATATATATATATCTCAATTCATATATATATATATATATATATATATATATATATATATATATATATATAAGAGAGAGGGACACATGATATTAAGTGTGTGTGTGTGTGAGAGTGAGGGTGTGAGGGTGTTTGTGTCATGAGACAGTGTGGTGTCAAGTGGGACAAGTGGGTGATCCTGAAAACAGTAATGTGCTAGTGAGACATGGGAGTTCAATGTGTGGGGAAAAATTAGTGAGATGTAAAATGGTGTGGACTTGTGTGTGTGTGTATGAAACTGTGGCATGGCATAACAGTGTAACAGTGTGTGCATTCATAAATTTAATATAACAGTGGCATATCAAATGGGAAAAATCAGTGACATGGGTAAACCTGGAACAGTGAGTGAAGGCTTGCCTGTGTGCAATGAACTGTGAGCTAACCAAAACAATGTGGATGGGAAAACAGGGAAATAAAATCAGTTAAAAGGAAATCAGAGATTCAATTCTCAGGTGTAAAGAGAGAGAGCATGACAGTTAAACAAGCGAGGTCAACATTCATTACAGTATAATAAAAAGAACTAAATCTCAGTTAAATAAGAATGGAATCAAAATCAGTTTTAGGAATGATACAGTAAAAAGAATGGGAATCAATTCCAGTTTAACAGTTTCAGTTTACAGCAAACAACCCATACATTATCAACCCCATTCACTAATATAAAGCCTATTTAGTTTAAAAAAATGAATCAATCATACATTTCAGTTTTAATAGCATTCCTAATTGAAGGAAATCAATGAATCAAAAATCAGTTTTTGGACTAATACAGTAGAGATGGCATTGTGAAGGCAGTTCAGTGTTCAGATTATGCATATAGGAAGGGGATGATACCATAGCATGTAAGCTAATACAAGTAATATAAGGACTGAACAAAAGATACCAAGTATTTGAACATAATTTAATATGACTGTTCTCAGGTTGTGATATGCTTCAGGAAATTGAAGAGTGTGTGTACATATATAATTTCTCAGGTGACATTTGTGTATGGGTGTACAACAATAATGTGGGTGAAATGTGTCAAGTGATAGGAAACTGAATAATGTAAATGTACATTCATAATCCTCAGGAAACTGAGAATAAAACTCAGGGATTCAGTTAACCCACATTGACAGTTCAACATCCAAAATCCATTTCTCAAATGAAAAACCTAACCTAACATGCTAATCCCACTTAGCATTAACTAATACACATGTAATGGATTAAACATGTCAATTAAACACTAACATTTCAGTTTTAAAAGGAATGAAAAAAGTTCAGGATTTGTAGAACAGAACCTAAGTATCAGTGATAAATAGGAATTCCTAATTCGACCCATAAAAACTTGTTAATGTGCAAATTAAACAGTTGGTAAAACATCATACACATGTGCACGTGTCCCTACAAGCCTAGACGTATCCACAAAGTGGACACAATCGTGTCAAAATCGGCAAAGTAATTGTGTCAGAAAACAGACCAACATGGGCCTCGTGCAGCCGTATCTAGCCCTCGTGCTCTCGACACAAGGCGACACGTGTCTCGTGCTCGTGCACAGAGATACGCCTAGTATAGGGCTTCATGATGAAGTGTCTACATTGTGTCCAAACAAACCGTGTCCAAGGAAATTGATGCGTATCAGACGCACTTCCTGCGCGCGGGCACGACAGACATCGACCCGTGCGAGTGAGATTTCTCACAAATTACTCGATGGGTTGGCCTCAAAATTGGTGTGCGTGCTGTCAGTCATTGCCCGTAGGTGTCCACCAATTTTGGTGTCCAACCGAGTCGTGTCGTGTCGGATGTGAACGTGTGGCAGTAGGACACCGTACGGGGACTGTGCGCAGTGTCGTGCACGAGGTGCGTGTCCGTTTTGGACACAAAAAAAACTATAGAATCGTGCTCAGTCAAAAATATATATAATCTACACATGAAGAGCTACCCAAATATAGACGCCTGCCATGTCGCCGCGACCCTTCCCTCCAGGTATCCAGCGGCTGCCTCCTCCTTCCTAGCATCGTACGGCCGCACCAGACCCGCCTCCCTATCGGCGCACTTTTTTGGCCAGAGCCTCGAGATCCACCGTACGTCGAATATTGCGCCATCTCTGTGCAGTGCCGCACCTCGATCCGACGGCGACATGCCAGCGTCGGTGGACATCTCGTGGTGTCGCGTCCCTCTCGCCGCCTTCGGAGGAAACAGACTTTCGGTCTACCGCGCACGCCTGCTGCCGAGCCCTCGCGTTCCGGCGAGGTCGAGGCGCCTAGCGCACCATCGTCGCTGCCATACTCGATGAGATCCCGTTTCTCCCAATTCCCTCCTTTGGTCCTCTCGATGTTCTCCTTTCCTTACTTTCGCTCTCTCCATTTAAATCCCTCACTCCAGAGGAAAAAAAAGGGGGCATTGTGATATATTATCTATTGGTAGGGAATCACATCAAAGGAAACAAAGCTTCTTTATTATGAATATAAATGTATTACTAGTAAAGTAATAACATTGGTAACTTATACGTGTTAAAGTTGCTGTTATTATTATTTTAATATACTTTAGATACCATATGTATACAAAAATATATATGTACACCTACATTATTGGTATTCTTATATTGTACAGAACATTATGATATTTTGTATATAGCAATTATTAGTTGTTACTACTGTCACTTGTTTATTATCTTATTAATTATTATTATCAAATAATTTCTAAATGAGTTATAAATAAACTATAGTTTCATGCTTGACTCTACATATAATTTCAACTGGGCCTCGAAACCTAAATGAATTATTATATATTTGTCTGATATGTGAATAATATATATTTTGACCTAATATATATATTGACATAATTGAGTTTAAATAAAAACAAATTTTCTAGAATTTATAAGTATTTATTTAACATATCTTTATTAATAAAAATCTAGTTAATATTTTCTAAAGTTATTTTAAATATAGTTCTAGATAGTATAATAATTTCTAAAAGAATTATGTATTCATCAATCTTTTCAAAAAAAGGAAAAAAAAAAAGCTGAAGGGCTTACATATACTTTTGAAAACTAAATATTATTTTACTAATACTTAAGGAATATTTTCTTGAAAGTATTACTAAATATGTTTTACAAGGCTTTGTGGGATGCTGATGGATATATCTTCTAAAAAGGGTATATATATGATTTATTTCGAGAGTATCTACCTATAAATCATCTTCCTCTTAGAATAAGTTGTCCCCAATTACGACTAATCAGATGTTCATATTTTCTTGCTAACACGGACTACCTCATATCGTACTTGGACAATCAGACTATCATGGACCCAACAAGATTATCAGTTTCACCAGCAGAGGACCCTAGGCAAGTGCACTTTCTGATTGCTTTTCGATTCATAGTAATTTCTACATTTTATGTTTATACATATGTCTTGTTGCTTGTTGACACGCTCGTCATACGGAGATTAGTATCATGGATTTATTATACCCCTTGACTGTCATTTATATGATTACCATGCTTGCGACTTGATTCCATGAGTACTAGCTGGATGGAGAAATATCTTAGTAGACGTGGACTAACTAGAAATATCCTAAACGTCTATTCTCGTCTGATAGTAGTCGCATAATTCACGTGCGGGGTGCCGAATTTATCCCCTAGCCGTTCACATGTCGAAACTGATATTTCAAAACCCATAGGTAGTGGTCTTTTATTTGTTTTCCTTGATTGCCATGTCACCCCATTTACATGCTCGATTAGTGGATACATCATGTGGTAGTGTTATCTACTTTCTTTCTGGACATGCCATGATATCAGTTACTTTCTAGTTTCATTTCGCATGTATTATTTTCATGATTTGTGAATTCTATTGTATTTTCTCATTGTCGTCGGTTTGTGTGCTTGTTCCATTCCTGACTAAAAACTAACATTTTTCACGTTAGCTACGGCTTCACTTAGCATTGGGAGATATGGGTGGTACTTGCAGACAGAAACATATAAATTAGATAGAAGTGGTATCATTTTCATTAATTGTAAACCTTGTATTTTCTTTAAATTTAAATGTTGTAAATGTTGTAACCAATTTTGAAATATGAATGAGCAATAAAGTTATTTTGAGCATTTATTTATTGCGGGCTTGACAACATTCTATCGCCAACTCTGCGGCGTAGGCTGGCTTGGACACGTCTCGTATCTGAAAAAGCGGGTGCGGGTCGTGATAAGTTTTTGTGGTGGCCCATACAGGTCAGTTTTTGCAAATTGTGCGAACTCGTTGTAGTACCATATTAGTCATACTACTACGAGCCTGCGACTAGGAAATGCTCATTCACAACTAGGAGTAAGTCAATTTTAGGAGAATGGTTAGGACTAGGAGTCCCTCGTTTAATTTGACAGTTCGGTAGTTAAGGTTACTACATAGGCCTCATTGAATTCCAGATCCTATAAGATGACTTTCATAGAAGGATGCCCTAAAGGTATTTTAATTCGATGGTATTTCTAAGGTGGGTAGTTTTGTAATCCCTCTTTCCAAAATCTTAAAAACATCCTTGTTATTTATTTAATTGAATTAAAATATGATTTTTATAACTTTATAAATATTTAATTTAATTAATTATTATTATAGAATGCCTTAGTCATGGTTAAATTTTCGAGTGCCAAATGACTATGAGTGATGGCATGGATAGTGCAGTGGCATATTTTAACTAGTGTATAAGCTATGGTAGGGAAGACCCAGCCATAAGTGTGTCCGAAGTAGGAAAACCAGAAGAAGTTGTGACTTGATCTCTATAAATAATATAATTAGTTATTTAAATAACAATACAACTTTTAGAAGACCCGGTTGTTCCAAACTAGCTCGAACCCAACCCAAACCTTGGTAGTCATGTAATGAGACCAACGACGTCCATGTAGATATATAGATGTGTATATATATTGCTAGTACATTATTAAACTCGTGAATAATTTATGTAAAATTTTATTTTGAATATAATATATGTATTATTGTTATTTAAATTTATATTTTATTTGGAAATAGGATAATCTTCTTTTAGATTGATTTTTGGGATTTTGGGGATTTATTTAGGCTATACATATATACTTGTGTATAAATATATTCATAGCAGGTAGACATAGTTCTTTATACATATCTCCCTTGATCTTGAATATTAGAGAAATAGAAATTAAAATTTACCTCTCTCTTATCTTCAGTAATTTTCTTCCTAATCAATGGTCTAAATTTCAAAACTGATAATTTTCTTCTAGAACAGATACTTATATTTTCTCTCATGGCCAACTTGTTGAAATTTTAGAACCTCCTTCGAAATTGTGTGGATATAGTCGGAGCAGTTTTCAATGACTCATAATGGTAAGATAGCAGCGCACTGCCGCCATTGACTTGAATTACCGAGACTGCGGGTTCTCTGCAGCCAGCAGCGCAATGGCGTGGCATGATCCCCAAGTTTAAATAATTTCGAGTACATATAAATCGTCGAATGATATTAAAACTATGTCATAATTGTCCTATTTTGACTTTGAGTTGTATGTTAATATTAGTAGGGCAAATAGAGTATCCGATACCATATCATATTTGAGTCATGAAACCAAGGGTTAATGCAGTCAGATGTACACTGGGGAGACATGGATTCTCGGTGAAATGACTTTAGATATGCGTAAGATTTTCGAATATCATAGTGGCTACATCTTTTATTGGCATATGATTATTTCACCCTCAGTTTAATTTGATTTGGCATCCTATTTTTTTATGTCTTCTCGATAAATCTTGTAGCCTCTCTCTTACCATCCTATTAGTTCCCTCCTAGTAACCATTTAATATATTTTAATTCCATATCACTAGAATTATAGTCATACCTAGGTCTAGACTCTATAATCATGCCTGAACAATTTTCCTCAACTTGTCAATCGTGCCCAAAGTGATTTAAATTTTTGATCCTTCTTAAAACGATCTCGATTGCGACTAGAACATTTTGAACAAAGGTTGATCGTGCCAAATCATTTTTCTTTTGTCCTTTTTTTGTATATTTGATCCTATCCGCGATTATGCGTGACTAATTTGATCATAAATTATATCATCGATTATATCATTCGTCGTTTTATTTATATCGATTGAAATTTTGTTTTTGGACTATATTTCATACTCGTGCCTAATCGTAGCCTTTGAAATTTCGAGAACAAATTTATTTCTAAGGTGGGTAGAGCTGTAAGCCTACTTCCCGATTTGCAAATCTTCAATTTTCTAACTATTTACTTTCTTTTGAACATCACGAATAGAAAATTATTCTCTTAAAATGATTGAAGATTATTTTGCCATTATTTCTGTATTTTGAAAACTAATTAAAATTTATAGTTTGAGAATGCTATTTAATTTTCTAAAAGAAAAACATATGTTTTCGAATTTTAGAATTATAAAAAATATGTTGTTCAATATTTTGTTTCTAAAATAGTTGTAAATGTTTTTCCATTTATATTTAAGTAAGATTTTAATAAAAAAAATTATATTTGAAAATATTCAAATTACTATGATGACTAATTATTTAAAATAAAATTTGAGTTATGCTTTAAACTATTTTAATAGAAATAATAATTTCAAGTCTACCTTGCTATATCTTATTGTTCAATGCTTCCTATTACTTCTTGCCTACCCTAGTTAAATTCGAGGACGAATTTACTTCAAGGTGGGTAGATTTGTAACCCCTTTTTTCGAATTGTTTTATTTATTTTGTGTTCAAAAGAATTTTTTTCGTCAAAACTTCATGAAAGGTATTTTATGTTTAATTTGGTAGTTCAAAAATTTTGGGTTGAAAATATTTAATTTCATAAAAATATATGTTCTTGAACTTTGTTATTTGAAATTATAAAATATGTTGCTATTACCTTTAGTCTTTCAAAACTGGTTTCTAAAATAGTTTTGAATAAAAAGGGTTTGCCATAGAGATTTGGGTATATAAAAATATTCGTTACGATTACTTGATGACATCGAGTATTTTTAAGAAATATTATTATGGTAATAAATCATTTGATGGATATTTGAATTTTTGATAATACTAAATATTATTAGTATGGTCATGTATGGGATTTTTAAAGATTAGATAAAATTAGTTATTAAATAAATTATTTATGGGAGGGATTTAGTATTTTTTTTTCTAATACAAGTATTACTCAAGACCTATTCATATTTAAATTCACCATTTAAATCTCTTTCGGAACAAATCTGAAAATATTGTTTCTCAAAATTTGTTAATATTCAAATCTACTCATAACTAACAGAACTATATAGGAACGGTGGAGCACCCCAGCGCAGTGGCGCGGGTTCGAGCCCCCTTGGAGGCATGCCTCCAAGCACCATTAAGAAGTGGACACCCTAAAAAAAAAACAGAACTATATAGGGATGGATGGCCGACTGTCCCAATATTTAAATCTATACCAGGTTCGAATAGGAAATTTTCCTTGATCCTTTAGATAGTCTAAAGACTACTATCGGATCTTTGCATCTTATCCTTTTCCACATGATCAATAGCCAATATATACATGAAATAGCTATTCCCATCGTCTCCTTGAAGTAATGATCCAAACCTCCAGTTGATGCCTTTACCACCATCAAACATCGTCACCATCACCATGTTCAACATCACCACCTCCCCGACAATGCCGGCTACCCTGTCCCTGTCCCGACTTACCAACTCGCCTCCATAAGGCTCGGTGGTCGTTCTCTCTGCGGGAAATGCTCCGGCGGCCTTACCCCGCATCCGGTTCAAAACCGATCCTACCGAGCGCCATTTCTCCGTCGTACAACGTCGCTCCCTTACTGGATCTAACCACCACGGCCAGAGCCGCGCGGTGTAGTCATCCCATACAAACGGAGCCGTACGCGGCGATCCACCGATCGAACCGCGTCCCGTACGACCGGAGTGCCCCGACGCCTGCTATGTCACCGCGACCCTTCCCTCCAGGTATCCAGCGGTCGCCTTGTAATGCCCCGCTCCATACGAGGCATTTGGTTGGCTTGTTTGATGGGATCAGAATATTGGACCATGACTTATGTTGGGAATCAAGAGTGTTGAGACTGATGCAGTCTCTCTGAGCTGGCTAGACGGATTATGTGTTGGAACGTGGCTCGCTGGTGGAGCTACGCTTAGGGGGAATGTGTGCAACCAGAATAAGAAGACCCTTTTATGCAGGCAAGTAGAACTGTCCTCCTTTCTCCTTATTCCTGCATGCTTAATAAATGGAATAATGTGATGCTATGAATATGTCCCTCATGTCCCTTACCTTGAATGTTGAATAATTGTGATGCGATACTTTAGTTGCTAAATCGATAGAGATGCATATGCTGGAAATTATTGAATGAGTAACACATGAACTTTGAATGGCTGAACGAATCACACTCGAACTGCTAATGTAGCATGATGCCTGAGAATGAATCGATAATGTCCCTTATGCTTAATCTTGATGAAATGAATGAATCACTTAGAGTAATGAGATGCTGCGTGAATGATACATGAGAAAAGAATTGAATATACTATTATTCCTATGAAATGAATGAAATGCTACAGGTCCCATCGAAATGAATGAATGTTGTTGTTCTTCCTTAGAACGAACATAATGAGAAATGTTGCAATGAAACAAATAATGAGAATTGATGAGGCTTGGGATTGTTGAGATCACCAAATGAAATGATGGTAATGTTGGAAATGAATAAGTCATTGAACATGACTTGAATGAGATGAATGATGTTGCACTGTTGTCTTTACTTCAATATTTCACCATGCATTTTATGTTCACGATTGAGTCGGACTCGCATTCGCATGGTTATAGGACAACTTATGCATAAGTGATGGGGATATGTTTTCTCGTACGGTACCTCGGGATATTAGGGCGATCGATCCGGCCTAGGAGGAAATATTGGCGTGCCAGTAGGGGCACGGGTTCTGCGAGGCATCCTTTGGGGCTAGCTACCTTCTCTGGAGTCATCGAATTATCGATGAAGACCTATATGGCAACGTCTGTATGGTTAAACACCAGTAACCATGTAGTCAGGATGCATGCTAATGAATGTCTTGTGCAGGCAGAGTAAGTATATCTGTTAACCTGTATTTGATGCAAGTACGAGGGAGTGGCTATTGGTAAGAAATCACTTAAATGTGATGTACTCAATATATGTGTTGGTTTAACTTGCGTGCTTAACGTGCCAAGTAAATGATGCTATGTGTAGCCTTTCAATTATGAGAACCTGTTTAACATATTAAATTTAGTATGCTAGAAAGATGCTTTGCTATGAACACTGCTCAAATATAACATACATGTTAATAGATGCTTGAAGTGAGAAATGTCATAACATGTTTAAGATGTTAATATTAACGATGCCTCAATGATGCCTTTGCATGATAACACCAAGAATGCTATAATGATATGTCCACATAAATGTTGCTAAGAATATGTTTACTTGCTTCACTATGATGATTGCCCATGAACTGTAAACTAATGCTAGGCCCCCAAGTAGAAAGATCATTCTATTAATGCTTGCTAAAATCGACCAGTTAGTGTTGGTTTAGGCGAGTGGGTTGGATTTTTCTCGCCAGTACATAGATGATGTGCTGACCCACGTTTTGTGGGCAGGTGCTCGTGCTTGAGATATTCTGTACATGAAGATTGGATTGATCGGCTCTACGGCATCGAAGATTTGATGGGCATATAGAAGCTCTCCTTGTACAAGATGATGTCTTCTATTTATAAAGGGCATAATGTATGGAACATTGTAATTAGTTGTACTAGTGAGTTGTAAGCCAAGTTGGTATATTGAGTTGTAATCCATTGTATCCAAGTATCAAATATAAACTTGTAGCATTGTTTAGTTGGATTTCAATGTAAAGTGAGATGTGTTGTAAGCATTGTACTTCAATACAAGTCTTGTACTCTTCTTCAATTATCAATAAAGAGAATAAAGTTCTACATATATCTCTGTGTGACTTCAAGTTATCCTTTTATCTTCGCTGCCATAAAGAAGTGATGTACTTCTATTCAATGAGAAAGATTATCCTCATTAACTTCAATTTGTCTGCTTCTGCCGCTGCAATGTGTACCTATTTGAAGATTTTCACCTATGTACCATCTTTGCCTTGTACAAGTGCAATACCAGACTTGTACGGCATCACGTCGAAGCGAGGACGATCGATTCCAAGAGATAATATATGTCAATAAATGACTCTACGAATCGGGGAGTGACAAATTGGTATCAAAGCACGACTTTACGTCCTTGGTCTCTTCTTTGATTCGTTTTAAATCAAAGTTGCATCGACGATTAACCAAAGTTGCTTTCGCGATCACTCAACGTTGCTTCCACGATTAAATCAAAGATTGCTTCCGCGATTATGCTGTTGTTGTTCTGTAATCATCCAATATTATTTGTGTTTGAGAGTTCGTTGACCCTCTTGGCTGCTCACTGGATGTTCCATATAATAAGTCTAAATATATTGTGATGCCCCTGAATGAATGATTGTTGTTGGTTTGGACACAAATAACCCAACAATGACTCGATGCCATAGTATGCTATAGTATAAATGCTGTTAGAAATTGTGGGAATAAAAAAAAGTGGCTATGTATGCTGTAACAAGTTGAGAATTGCATGTGATGTTGGGAAAGAATTGGGAATAAAATAATTGATGGATGAGTTCCACATAACTGGTGAGTCGACTCAGGGGTGATGGCTAGTACTTTTGAGGCCCTAAGAATGTTGACTTGTGATATTGAGACCCCGAGATGTTGGCTAAATGTGGTGATCATCATAGATCACGAATGTCCGGAATAGAATTGGATTGGTATTGTTTAAGGATGGCTTCGTTTCTGAGTGGTATATTGCCTCTTCCACCTCAGAACGAGATGTATGTTTACCCTTTCCATAGGATAGCAAGAAGACTATCTGTGGGTACTAGGTAGTGTCGAGACTTAGCTGGGAGTCATGTATTGTGGCTAGATGACTCGAGTGTCCCTTGACGGTAATGTTATGTTGGCTAGCGAGATTTTCGGAAATTGTAACGGGTGGCTTGGTTAGAAATTGTTTAGTCGAGTGATGACTCAGACTAGTAAGACAGCTAGTATGCTAGGTAAATGGATTTGGCTAGATAATATTGTGGCTTAGAACATCTGAATGTTGACTTCGATTGGTTGGATGTAAATCAAATGTGGCCAATACAAAGTTGGTTGCGTAGCTGAAAGTTTGAAAATATTGTCGGTGACACTAAAGAATATTATAAATCTGTGCCTTGACCCTAAGGTGTAAGAGATGTTAATCCATCTTGATCACCAAAGGATAGTCGTTGCCTATATAAATGTATACAAAGGAGTTGAATTGTACCATAACAGTAACAAGTAGCAATCCTGAATATTTGTGTTGCATAGAAAATGGTTAGTTGATGCATGAATTGTCGGATTGAACGGAATGAACTACTCGACCCTTGCTGCATGAGATTTAAGAATACCCGTAAGATAGTTTGATGATTGATGAAACGAATAGGATTGAGAAATTGCAAACGTCTTGGATAATGTCGGTATATGTGACTGTTGGATTGGGATATAGTTTGCTGGCTTATGACTTAGTGGTGTGACTTTGTCATACAGACCGAATAGTATGATTCCATAGTTATGTTAAGACTATCGGAATCAACGACCCTTGAATAGTTAGCCTTGGCTTATGGGTTCATGTGTGTACAAAGGATTTGAAACAGAAATTGAATCATCAGGATTTTACTTGATGGATTATTAGAACGATGAGAATCGTATGTCGGGTTGGAAATTGACCGTAATGTTGATAGATCGATCTTAGTCGATCGTTGGATAAGTCTAGAATGAGCCTCTGTGGGAATTATTTCTTGAGGAAGACCCTTGATAGATAGACTTGACCCTAGCGACCAGTTGATGAATTACCAATTGCTGGCTTAGCCCAATTGGCGATTCATTATTCAGACTGAAGTTGATACCCATAGGTTTGGGTAGAGCTGTCTCGAACTGTCGATAGCCTGTTGGCCTGAGAATAAGAAACTGGTATAACCCTAGTAGCCGTCCACTCTAGGGAAGTCACCTGAATGATTAGGTATAGCCGTCGGTATAGCTAACCATTAAGACTGGACCAAATAATAGATGGCCGTTGGCGACCCACAGAATGACCTTCTGGCATTGAACGAGAGATGGTGGTGAGTACGACCTAAGTGTGATATGTTGTATGTATATGCTTCAATATAACCTTAGAGATGTTTGACCCTTGAGGATTATGTGTCGGCCTATAGCGGGAACTAGAATTATGGGATAAGATTTGAGTTCTATGTATCGAATAGTAAATTATTCCATGAGATAGAATTGATTGCTTATGACGGAAATGTTAGAACGGTATCTATAGTCGGGTAGCTGGGTTAACCTTGACTGTTGCATAGAATTATACCCTGACTCGGATAATCGATAGTTGGTGATGTCGGATTGTATCGTTTAGAAAAGATGAATTGCCTCGGTGAAAAATATTGTTGGATTTAGGAAGGAATATGATTGCATATTGTGAACGCTTGATATGATTGGCTCTAAGTTAGACCCTTACCCGAATGTTAAAAATATTATGCTTGGATAGAGAGCTTAATCAAGTTGTCCCTGATGTTAACTGTTATGGCTTGGAAGATAGTAATTGTGGCAAGGTGAATGAAGTAATAAGTCAATTGAAAGAATGCTAAGTCAGATTTAGAAAAGAGAGTTATATTGTGGCTTATCGAATCGTACTAATATGGAAGTTGGCTGAAGTACATATGTTTTGGGGACGCCTATAATATGTGTATGAATCCAACCAAAGTGATAGGTTACGACTGAGATAATATTGTGGGAAGAATTTATTACACTAGCACGAACTTTGGCTGAAATGCATGTTTTTGGGGACGCATGAAATATGCATATGGATCCAAACTGAAGTGATGTGTTGCGACCAAGATAGAATGCAAGGAAAATGTTGGTAAATCAATGAGAAGTTGCAAGTATTTGAAAAAGAGAAAGATGGAATGAATCTTTGATGGATTAAAATGATACAGTTGAAAAACTATTTTGAAATAATCAAGTGGGCTGAAATGAATATTGAATTGAAGCTGAATGAGTAACTCATTATGATTAAGTAAATCTAGTAGATGAGTTGTTTCCTTAAGTTTTGAGGATGAAACTTTTTCTGAGTGGTATATTATGTAATGCCCCGCTTCATACGAGGTATTTGGTTGGCTTGTTTGATGGGATCAGAACGTTGGACCATGACTTATGTTGGGAATCAAGAGTATTGAGACTGATGCAGCCTCTACTGAGCTGGCTAGACGGATTAAGTGTTGGAAAGTGGCTCGCTGGTGGAGCTACGCTTAGGGGAAAATGTGTGCAACCAGAATAAGAAGACCCTTTTATGCAGGCATATAGAACTGTCCTCCTTCCTCCTTATTCCTGCATGCTTAATAAATGGAATAATGTGATGCTATGAATATGTCCCTAATATCTCTTACCGTGAATGTTGAATAATTGTGATGCGATGCGATACTTTAATTGCTAAATCGATAGAGATGCATATGCTAGAAATCATTGAATGAGTAACACATAACTTTGAATGGCTGAACGAATCACACTCGAACTGCTAATGTAACATGATGCCTAAGAATGAATCGATAATGTCCCTTATGCTTAATCTTGATGAAATGAATGAATCACTTGAGTAATGAGATGCTGCGTGAATGATACATGAGAAAAGAATTGAATATGCTATTGTTCCTATGAAATTAATAAAATGCTACAGGTCCCTTCGAAATGAATGAATGCTGTTGTTCTTCCTTAGAAGGAACGTAATAAAAATGTTGCAATGAAACAAACAATGAGAATTGATGAGGCTTGGGATCGTTGAGATCACCAAATGAAATGATGGTAATGTTGGAAATGAATAAGTCATTGAACATGACTTGAATGAGATGAATGATGATGCACTGTTGTCTTTACCTCAATATTTCCCCATGCATTTTATGTTCACGATTGAGTCGGACACGCATTCGCTATGGTCATAGGACAACTTATGCATAAGTGATGGGGATATGTTTTCTCGGACGGTACCCCAGGACGTTAGGGCAACCGATCCGGCCTAGGAGGAAACATTAGCGTGCCAGTAGGGACACGGGTTCTGCGAGGCATCCTTTGGGGCTAGCTACCTTCTCTGGAGTCATCGTATTACCGATGAAGACCTATATGGCAACGTCTGTATGGTTAAACACCAGTAACCATGTAGTCAGGATGCATGCTAATGAATGTCTTGTGCAGGCAGAGTAGGTATATCTGTTAACCTGTATTTGATGTAGGTACGAGGGAGTGGCTATTGGTAAGAAATTACTTAAATGTGATGTACTCAATATATGTGTTGGTTTAACTTGCGTGCTTAACGTGCCAAGTAAATGATGCTATGTGTAGCCTTTCAATTATGAGAACTTATTTAACATATTAAATTCAGTATGCTAGAAAGATGCTTTGCTATGAACACTGCTCAAATATAACGTACATTTTAATAGATGCTTGAAGTGAGAAATGTCATAACATGTTTAAGATGTTAATATTAACGATGCCTCAATGATGCCTTTGCATGATAACACCAAGAATGATATAATGATATGTCCACATGAATGTTGCTAAGAATATGTTTACATGCTTCACTATGATGAGTGCCCATGAACTGTAAACTGATGCAAGGCCCCCAAGTAGAAAGATCATTCTATTAATGCTTGCTAAAATCGACCAGTTAGTGTTGGTTTAGGCGAGTGGGTTGGATTCTGCTCGCCAGTACATAGATGATGTGCTGACCCACGTTTTGTGGGCAGGTGCTCATGCTTGAGATATTCTGTACACGAAGATTGGATTGATCGGCTCCGCGGCATCGAAGATTTGCTGGGCATATAGAAGCTCTCCTTGTACAAGATGATGTCTTATGTTTATAAAGGGCATAATGTATGGAACATTGTAATCAGTTGTACTAGTGAGTTATAAGCCAAGTTGGTATATTGAGTTGTAATCTATTGTATCCAAGTATCAAATGTAAACTTGTAGCATGGTTCAGTTGGCTTTCAATGTAAAGTGAGATGTGTTGTAAGCATTGTACTTCAATACAAGTCTTGTACTCTTTTTCAATTATCAATAAAGAGAATAAAGTTCTACATATATCTCTGTGTGACTTCAAGTTATCCTTTTATCTCCGCTACCATAAAGAAGTGATATACTTCTATTCAATGAGAAAGATTGTCCTCATTAACTTCAATTTGTCTGCTTCTGCCGCTATAATGTGTTCCTATTTGAAGATTTTCACCTATGTACCATCTTTGTCTTGTACAAGTACAATACCAGACTTGTACGGCATCACGCCCAAGCGAGGATGATCGATTCCAAGAGATAAAATATGTAAATAAATGACTCTACGAATCGGGGCGTGACACGCCTCCTCTTTTCTGGCATCGTACGGCCGCACCAGACCCGCCTCCCCACCAGCACACTTTTCTGGCCGAAGCCCCGAGATCTACCGTACGTCGAACTTTGTGCCATCTCTGTACAGCGCCGCACCTCGACCCGACGGCGACAAGCCAGCGCTGGTGGACATCTCGTAATGCCGCGTCCCCCTCGCCGCCTCCGGAGGAAACAGACTTCCGGTCTACCGTGCACGCCTGCCGCCGAGCCCTCGCGTTCCGGAGAAGTCGAGCCGCCTAGCGCACCAACGTCGCTGCCAAACCCGGTGAGAGCCCGTTTCTCCCCAACCCCCTCCTTTAGTCCTCTCGATGTTCTCCTTTCCTTACTTCCGCTCTCCCCATTTAAATCCCTCACTCTAGAGGAATTGGGAAGCAACTGTATAGAAGGAAAAAAAAAAAAGGGGGCATTGTGATATATTATTTATTGGTAGGAAATCACATCAAAGGAAACAAAGCTTCTTTATTATGAATATAAATGCATTACTAGTAAAGTAATAACATTGGTAACTTATACGTGTGAAATTTGCTGTTATTATTATTTTAGTATACTTTGGATACCGTATGTATACAAAAATATATATGTACACCTACATTATTGGTATTCATATATTGTACAGAACAATATGATATTTTGTATATAGCAATTATTAGTTGTTACTACTGTCACTTGTTTTATTATCTTATTAATTATTATTATCAAATAATTTCTAAATGAGTTATAAATAAACTATAGTTTCATGCTTGACTCTACATATAATTTCAATTGGGCCTCGAAACCTGAATAAATTATTATATATTTGTCTGATATGTGAATAATATATATTTTGACCTAATATGTATATTGACATAATTGAGTTTAAATAAAAACAAATTTTCTAGAATTTATAAGTATTTATTTAACATATCTTTATTAATAAAAATCTAGTTAATATTTTCTAAAGTCATTTTAAATATAGTTCTAGATAGTATAATAATTTCTAAAAGAATTATGTATTCATCAATCTTTTCAAAAAAGGAAAAAAGAAAGCTGAGGGGCTTACATATACTTTTGAAAACTAAATATTATTTTACTAATACTTAAGGAATATTTTCTTGAAAGTATTACTAAATATGTTTTACAAGGCTTTGTGGGATGCTGATGGATATATCTTCTAAAAAGGGTATATATATGATTTATTTCGAGAGTATATTTCTATAAATCTTCTTCCTCTTAGACTAAGTTGTCCCCAATCATGACTAATCAGATGTTCATATTTTCTTGCTAACACGGACTCCCTCATATCATACTTGGCCAATCGGACTATCATGGACCAAACAAGATTATCAGTTTCACCAGAAAATGACCCCAGGCAAGTGCACTTTTTGATTGCTATTTGATTCATATTAGTTTATACTTTTCATGTTTATACATATGTCTTGCTGCTTGTTGACACGCTCGTCATACGGAGATTAGTATCATGGATTTATTGTACCTCTTGACTGTCATTTATATGATTACCATGCTTGCGACTTGATTTCATGAGTACTAGGTGGACGGGGAAATATCTTAGTAGACATGTGGACTACCCTGAAATATCCCAAAATGTCTATTCTTGCCTGATAGCAGTCGCACAATTCACGTACGGGGTGCCGGATTTACCCCTAGTCGTTCACATGTCGAAACTGATACTTCAAAACACATAGATAGTGGTCTTTTATTTGTTTTCGTTGATTGCCATGTCATCCCATTTACATGCTCGCTTAGTAGATAAATCATGTGGTAGTGTTATATACTTTCTTTCTGGACATGCCATGATATCAGTTACTTTCTAGTTTTATTTCACATGTGTTATTTTCATGACTTGTGAATTCTATTGTGTTTTTGCATTGTCGTCGATTTGTGTGCTTGTTCCATTCCTGACTGGAAACTAACATTTTTTAGGTTAGACGTGGCTTCACTTAGCATTGGAAGATACGGGTGGTACTTGCAGACAGAAACCTAGAAATTAGATAGAAGTGGTATCATTTTCATTAATTGTAAGAACCTTGTATTTTCTTTAAATTTAAATATTGTAATCAATTTACAAATATGAATGAGCAATAAAGTTATTTTGAGCTTTTATTTATTGTGGGCTTGACAGCGTTCTATCGCCAACTCTACGGCGTAGGCTAGCTTGGACACGTCTCGTATCCGAAAAAGCGGGTGCGGGTCATGACATAAAGTAGTTTTATCCAATGATTTTATAAAGAGAGTAGAATCAACCTTCCCTTTTGAAAAACTGTGTTCAAACAAGAAGGAACTAAGGCGCTCATACCATGCACGATGTGCTTGTTTGAGACCATAGAGAGCCTTGCGAAGGTTGAATACGTAATCAGGATTTTGAAATCTTCGAATCGAGGAGGTTGTTTTACAAAAACTTCTTCTTTTATAAAACCATTTAGAAGAGCACTTTTGATATCTATTTGAAAAAGTTTGAAACCATGAAAACTTGCAAAAGCACAAAGCATACGAATGGACTCTAGTCTAGTAACTGAAGCATATGTCTCATCATAGTCAATGCCTTTTTCTTGATTATAGCCTTGACTATTAGACATGCTTTTTTGTGTGTGAACTGAACCATTCTCATCTAACTTATTTTAGAACACCCACTTGGTACCAATGATCGGATAATCAATAGGTCTGGGAACAAGTTTCCAAACTTGATTTCATTCAAATTTGTTTAGTTCCTCTTGCATTGCAAAAATCCAAAATTCATCGTTAAAAGCTTCTAAAATATTTTTAGGTTCTATTTTGGAAATAAATACAACATTAGCAACTATCTCTCTTGTGCTAGACTGAGTACTTACACCTCTTGATACATCACCAATTACCAGTTCTTCCGGATGATCTGGCGTAAACCGCAATCGTTTCGGTAGACTCTCCAGGTAGGACGAGGATGGTGTATCTTCTGATGTCATGTTGGAGGGAGTTTTCTCTTCTTCATTGTCACTATCGTTGTTGCATGACTATTCAGCTCGTCGAATGTGACATTCATTGAATCTTAACAACCAATAATCTCTTTTTGAATACTCTATATCCTTTGCTCTTTGCAGCATACTCCAAGAATATGCCCTCATCAGCTTTATCATCAAATTTTCTTAATTTATCTTTTATGTTCAAGATGAAACATCTGTAACCAAAGACCTTGAAATAGCTGATGTAGGAGTTCTATTAAACCATAATTTATATGCAGTCTTTTTATAGATTAGTCTAATAATAACTCTATTCAAAACATAGCAAACTGTATAAACAGCTTCTGCCTACAAATATTTTGAAAGATTGTGTTGGTTTAGCATAACTCTAGCCATATCGCCAAGAGTTCTATTCTTTCTCACCAAGAGTTCTATTCTTTCGCTCCACAACGCCATTCTGTTGAGGAGTTCTGGGGCAAAAGAATTCATGTGATAATCCATTTGAATAATAGAAGGATTTAAATTCATGATTATCAAATTCTCCTCCATGATCACTTCGTATCCAAGTAATCATAAATCCTTTCTTATTTTGTAAATTTTTACAAAAAGATACAAATTCAGAAAAGGTCTCATTTTTATTTGCAAGAAAGTAAACCAAGTATACCGTGAATAGTCATCAACTATTACGTAATCATATAGCTTACCGCTAAGACTGGCGACTCTACTTGGTCCAAACAAGTCCATATGTAATAATTGCAGTATTCTAGAGGTACTTACAGCGTTTATTGATTTGAAAGATGATCTAGATGCCTTGCTCTTTTCACATTCAGCATAGACAATATCTTTCTTGTATATAATATCAGGTAAGCCTCTTACCAGTTTTTTGGTGGACAATCTTGCAATAGTGTCCATGTTCGCATGTCCAAGACGCATATGCCATTCCAGCTTTTTTTTTGAGTTGTGAACATACACTTCCCTATATTGTTAGTCTTTTCTGACAGATATAGTACATATATATTGTCCTCTTTTATTCCCTTAAAGGAGTTTTTCTAGAAGTTTTATCATAGACAAAATATTTATTCTTAACAAAATTAATTTCATAACCATGATCAGTCAGTTGACTAATACTTAGCAGGTTATGTTTAAATTTTGTTACTAAACATACATCTTTAATAATTGGTGAGGGAGAAGAACCTATGTCGCCAATTCCAATAATATGTCCTTTCAGGTTGTTCCCTAAGGAGACATAGCCTTCTTTCTTCATCGATAGAGTAACAAACAATGTATTATCACCTATCATATGCCTGGAACAACTACTATCGAGAATTCACTTGCTTCTAGTGGGAGGAGGAAGGTCTATCTACAACACAAGTTGAAGATGTAACCTTTTGTATCTACTTTCATAAGGGTCCTGATTTGTTAGTTTTTGGAATCCATACATACACATTTAAATCTACTAACTTTCTAATCTTACATAAATGTGATACATGTCCTTTTATACTATAATAGTGACATGTAGCAGAAGTGTTAGTGCTAGGTGTAGTTTAAAGATCATGTATATGTTTTTAAAGAAGTGTGTGTTTTCTTATTGTGTGAAAAGGTATACATATATGCATGGTTTCTGGCAGTTCTAGCAGTATTGGTCGTGTTGTGTTTGTGCTCAACCTTGTGACTTGTGTTCACTTGAGCTATAGGTTTGACAACCTGTTTCCCAGCTTAATGTCTAACTTTTTAGAGATGTCATAGGCTTTATTGTACTTAGCCGTGAGTGCATCTATTCTCTGAGTAGCAATATTGTACTTCTTTTTCTCTAGTTCATAGAGATCACTAAGTTTTATATTTTCATGATTGGCTTTCTCAAGCTTTTAAAAAATGTCATGTAAACTCAGATTTAAAGAAGTAGCCTCATCTGTATGACTAGAATAATTTCTAATATCTTCTAGCATATGAGATTGCTTAGAAAACTCAGATTGTACAAATTTCAGCTCTTTTTTAGCATTTTTGTACAAATCCATCATTTTTCTCTAATCTTCTAACAGATCAGTGAAAGCATCAGACAGTTCATCAAAAGTAATTTTTTCATAGAGGGGGTTCGATATTACTTTAGCATCTGTAGCCATAAAACAAAGGTTTGCTGTGTTGCAAGGCTTCTTTTCTTCTTCAGAGTCACTATCTTTGCTTTCACACCAGATGCTAGTGTTAGCATAGTTTCTAGTCGAAGTTCTTCTCTTGCTTGATTGATCATGCCTGCTTCCCTTTCTTACAACAGGACAATCTTTCTTGATGTGACCTGTTCTCTTACAGATGAAGCAGATAGGTTCTTCGTCGTCTCTGGAATTTTTTTCTTCTTGTTTGACTTCTCATATCTGAGTAATCTTTTGAAGTTCCTTGTCATGATGGCCATCTGCTCGTTGTCTGAGATGTCTGTCTCACTTTCATCATTGAAGGTTGTCTTGTGGTTAGCATTGAATGCCATCGCCTTCTCTTTTTGTCATGACCCGCTCCCGGTATAGGGGCATGAGTGCTTAACTGCGCCCAGCCTACGCCGCAGAATCGGCGGTAGAACGTCGTTCTAGGTCGCTAACTAACAACTCACACAATAATATATATTGTACCTATCATAGATCTCAACTCCTAATAGAGGACAAGTATAAAGATATGATAATACTCAATCACCATCTAAAGCACGATATGATATCACAGAAGTCTAAATAACTATAAAGACTAAACATCAACAACAACTACTAAATAATATTCAAACAAATTTCAAATACAATGTTAAAATATCCACTTATTACAATTTAAGTTCAAAACAGTGAATCTAAAGTAGTCCACTAAACTAGGTCTCTCGGTTACTCTTGAGAATCTGGACCCAAGGTAGCTATCCCCTCCTCGGATCCATAGTAGGTAGGACACGTAACCTCTGGACAATCATCTGAAAAAATATATTCAGTCAAGATGGAACGAGCACATCTCCTCTAGTAGTTTCAAATAAATGACAAAGACTATAAAGCAGTTATAGCAAGTAATACTTGATGATCATGGAAAGTTTGAGACATTAATTGAAATAGAACAACAGTTTAGAACAAGGAAAGTAAATACAATGAAACATGAGAGCATGGCAACGAAGACTGTAAATAGAGATAGCTAAACTAGAACAATGTGTGAGTCCAATCATTATAACATGAGACAATGTGAATCTAGTATAAGACACTAATCTAGTATGTTTTGAAATACTGAGTTCGACATATAACAATTAGACGAGTAGTGAATACGGCACGTCGCACGCTTGGCCTAGCGGCGATGGCTATCTTTCTTGTAGTGGTAATTCTTGTTGAATACGGCACGTCGCACGCTTGGCCTAGTGGTGACGGATATCTTTCTTGTGGTTCTTATTGAATACGACACGTCGTACGCTTGGCCTAGCGACGATGGCTATCTTTCTTATGGTTCTTGTTGAATACAGTACGTCGTACGCTTGGCCTAGCGACGAAGGCTATCTTTCTTGTGGTTCTTATTGAATATGGCACATTGCACGCTTGGCCTAGAGGCGATGGCTATCTTGCTTGTAGCGGTGATTCTTGTATGATTGAGAATGTTTACATGTTTAATCGAGTATTTTTCGACACATAAATAGAGTACGAGTCTAGCCAGAAGTAAATGGTGCTTGTAGGTGATTCGAGTAGGTGGTTCTGGTAGTACGGGCTAGACAAGTCAAATACATGTGTCTCAAGTGAATGAATCCAGAATACCAATTCGTGTTGTGACAGAGAATCAAAATAGAACTATACTAGAAGTTGAATCATAATAATCATCAAGTAAATAAAAACTATCAGAGAATGTACTCGCATGTCGTCCAAAGCAATGAATAAGGATCGATGTCCAAGTTGGTGTCACACAAACCTAAATATTAGATATACAAAGTTATTTAGTGTTCTAGAGTAAACAATGAATCTAAATGATGTTTATATGCTGCTAGGCTATTTCTAGGTCATTACAGGTCAATTTTGGTCAATCTAGTCAAATAGTCACCATTAGTCAAACTTGGTCAATTCTAGTCCAACTACCTAAGTATCTAAGTATCCCACCTTATACCTTGACAACCCATTAGCACATCCTATATATATATATATATCTTACCTATTGATACATGAGTTACAATTGAGTCCTCAACCCACAACTACCATCCTGGCTCTAAACCTACCCATATACTATGCCCTTTAGTATAACTATAGGGTACTATACAAGCTCATTATCAATTACTTAGTATAACATACATAGATGTATATACTGCATATAGGTGGACTGTCCAAAGAAACTACACATAGGTTTAATATTCAAACCTAATTCTCTCACCCTAACCCTTTATACAAGGGAAACTCAAAACTTATCTATTTATACACTTAACATGCCCACAACATATAACCCACCTTATACACATATCAACAAATACCCTAACCTCCCTCAAACACATACCCTTATCTAGTACCAAAATAATCTGGCAACAGAGTTAAAGTATACATAGACTGAACTAAAATTGAGGTGTGACCATTTTAAGGGGATGAACCATGAGTGATATGATAAGCCAAAGTGGCTGAACAGTAGTGAACTGGACAGAACCTATTGTTCATAACTCTGAACATTAAGGCAACAAAATAGACTAGTACTCAATGTAAATACATGCCTGAACCATTAAGCTACAGGAAATGGGAGTGAACTAAGTTTGAGGGCTGCAAATTAAATTTTCATGTGGCAGAACAGATGTGAATGTTTGAACAAAAGTGAAAGTAGTCTGATACTTAAGATATTGGGCAGCCAATAAAAGCAATTGGGATTAGTGATTGAGTCCTAAGGTTTAATATCTGCACCACCTGCTACTGATCATCAAGTTAGAATGGAGACATGCCTATGCAAGAGGTTAAACATGGGGGAAGAGCTATAGAGGTGGACTAATACTAACTTCAATAACTGGTACATATGCTCATCTCTGAACAAAATGGAAAAAGGAGGGGACCATTCAGTATATAAAGTCCCAAGACTGATACCAAACCAACAAGGACTGGTGCAATTGGTCTGTATCCTAGCTAACATAGGTTCTCATATAACCAATAAGAGATTCCTCAAGCTCATAACACTACTGGCATTTACCTATATTCAAATCCCTTCTCCCTTGCCCTCTCAAAGACTATATGGCTTATACATTGGTCTGATACATGATGTGGCTAAGGGAAGATACAAAATGGACAAATATGATGTATTGTGGACTACAAGAGGACTGAATCAAAAGGGGGATAGATACATTCAGATGTGGCAGTAATCAAATGGACAGATGCATAGATATGGGACTGTATAATGGTAATTAGCAGGACATGCAAATAAGAAGTGCAGTAAAATTCTAAGCTATGGATAGAACCTATGTCCAGGAAGTCGAGTAGGCTATAATATCCAATGAGTCTCACAATGATACATTAGAGAAATATGGATCATAGGCATTAGAAGATGTTCCAAAAGCCTGAACATCAATTGAATAGGTATACTAAGGAGTTTGAGGTCTGAACAAAATGGCTAAGCATCAAGAAGGATTAACTTCATTAGAGTATATAGACAAATGAAGGAGGAAACCAAAACAAAGTGAAGAATGAATCAAGATAAAGTTCATGACATGGTGTGATAGTGGTTGATCATTCAATAGGAATGATGTGGATTGAACTCATATTGTGAATGCAAGACTGAATCATAGGCTACACTAAAATCACTCTAAATCCTGATACAAAAGCTCGAGCTGCATATGTTGTAAGATAAGGCAGGGGATTGAATCATTTCATACCCACTTGTGGTGTAACCGATCACACTCGAATGGAGGGTAGGCTAATAAGGTATGGATTTGAGCATGAGCTCAACAATCAACCAACTATCTGATATATGTATACAAGGGAGGAATGAACACACATATGGGTCAGTCAAATGGTTACACAGGCCAGTGCAAGCCAAAGCCACACATGGGTCATTGCCACTTGGGTATTGGCTTGCAGCAGGACCTGGACTAGATATGACTTGAGCAAACAGTAAAGATTGAACAACTAATGTGAGCAATGCAACTGAACCTAAGAGTGGTAGGATAGTGAGGCTAATACAAACTGAGCATTCAAAATGATATGCAGGATATTTCAGATCAATTAGGCTGAATAAAGTATAAAATGGACTGAACTAAGCAGAGGTGAGTACATGGTTATTTGTATTGACTGGTACTCGAAGTCATGGTGGACTTAAACAAGGTTCTAATGATTGAATCAAATGGACTAGACTGAATCCCATGAAGACAGAATAATGAAGAGACAGCATGCTAGGTACATGAATTTAGAAGCAGTGAACAGAATCAAACAGTGAACAGAACATCATGAACCCGAGCCCCCATAGCCATAATAACCTATCAAATCCTTCAAAAACCACAAGTTAACATCCTACAATGCTAACACATATTATAACAAATAAAGAAACCTAATTAAAACTGAAATTTAACCATTAATTGCCCTAAGATTCATTTCATCGAACACTTTGTGTACGTATCTGATACTCTCGTGATACGCATATTAAATGAATCCAAACTCAACCCAAATCAATTCCAATGTAAAGGGGACCCTAATTAATTCATCTACATTAAAGAATGGGAAATTAGAGGGTTTAGAGGGCTCTTACCAATTGGGATTTAGAATCCCAATGAAAAACTTCTAGATCTAGATCTCTACCAAGCTCTAATGGTCAAATTTCTCCAAATGCTCCCAAGTTAGGCAATAGAGGCTTCCTATCTTCAAGGAAATGAGTTTGAAATTTATTTGAGGGAATTTGGACTCAATTTGAGGAATGGAAGCAATTTGGGGAAGAACACAAATTAGGATTTGGGTTTCTAATGAAAGTGGGAAGAAGGAGGCTTGGTAGCTATTAATAGCAAAGGGGAGAAGCCTAGTAGCCGGCCATAGGGCTTTGGCTAGGGTTTTACTTTGGTACAATGTCTAAAGGCTCTTCTAACTAGTCATGTAAGGCCCTTTAAGGAAAGGCCCATTCTCACTTAATGTTTAAGTTACTAAATGGATTCTAAATGACACTCTAGCTAGATTAGAGTCTAACTTAAGTTGTCTAATCTCTCTAACTAAGTTTCTTTGGTCATTACTAACATCTAATCAATGTAGTTCTAAGGTTTTACCAATTAATGACACTAACATAAATAATTAATTAATTAATATTAAAATAATCAAAAAATTTACAAATTACTAAAATACCGTTGTTCTAGAATGTGGTGGTGACACTTTTGGTGTTGACACTTCAAAATCTTTAAGGTGTGGCTCATGTGTCATAAGCTTTCCCATAAGGGTTTCAAGAGTCATCGTTGTGAGATTATTTCCTTCAATAATAGTCGTCGTTTTGGGATTCCAGTTCTTGGTTAGCCCACGAAGTACCTTTCGAATCTTCTCATGATTATTGTATTCTTTTCTAAGAAAAGATAGAGGATTAACAATATCTAGAAATCGAGTAAACATATTTGTAATTATCTCATTAGGCTTTATTTTGAAGGCCTCATACTCTTGTGTTAGTCGTGAGATTTTGTACTCCTTCACTTGTGAACTGCCTTCATGAGTAACCTCAAAAAGTTTCTAAATCTTGTAAGACATGACACATATTGAGACTCTATTAAACTCAGTTCTATTTACAGCACAAAATAAAGCATTAATAGCTTTTGCAACAAGACTGGCTTGTTTCTTTTCATTGTCGGTATATCTGTCAAACGATTTTTTAACTAGATTACTCTCTACCACAATAGGTAGTAGTTTCATGTAACCATTCATGACAATCGACCATAAATCGAAATCAAGAGACTTGAGGTAAAAACTTATACGTGTCTTCCAATACGTGTAGTTTGTGCCATAAAAAAAGGGTAGCCTATTTGTTGATTGGCCTTCACCATTGCTTGGATATAAGATGCCATATATCAAGGAGTTTTAATCCAACAAAAGAGAAACCATGTGCTTTGATACCAATTGTAGGATCGATGGCACCTCTAGAGGGGGGTGAATAGAGTGCAGCAAAAAAATATTTACCAATTAAAAACTAAGCAGGTGAAGCAAATATATAAATAAACTTAAATGCAACGAAGTTAAACAATAAGTAAGTGGAGTCAAGAAAGCAATACACAGCGACCAAGGTTTATACCGGTTTCCCTCTGAAAGGACTCGTCCAGTTTGTGAGAACTCTTGCTTGCTATTTTCCACTATTTTGATTAGAGATTACACCGCGTGTTTTGCTCCGAAGAACACGCCAACTTCAACACCGTCATGTTTTTATCTAAAGCCTATGAACAAACTTCAAACACCTTTCTATAGAAAGCTTTTATATGCCAAGCTTGTACAACTCGAATACTCCTAATCGAAAACCACCGGCACTTAGAAGAATGTGAGTTGTCTTAGAGATTTAAAAATTGAAGCTCTGTAAGTAGATAGAAAGCTTTGGAATGAGTAGAGAAGATGAAGAATGAATGAGTGAGTAGAAATGAAAACTTCTTCTCTTTTATAGGATTTTCTAGGACAGAGTTCGGAAAGAACTCGGTAGGCTAACGTTCATAATTTTGAATACAGATCCAAAAGAATAGAAAAATGCAACTGACCAGGAGTGATCCTAGGGGAACGAGTTCGGTCCGAGTTTGGGCAGACCTTGGCCCGAGTTCGGTTGCTAGGGTTTCAGGGTCTTTTTGGTTTAGGTTGGTTTGGCTTGGGATAAAAGATGGATTTGTTTTTGGTTCAGGATAAACTTCTAAATGCCAGTAATCCCGACGCACAATTTTCTAGACTAAATAAATAAAAAATATAGAATAAAATAAAAATTTAGTTAAGACAAAATATGTGATCTTCTGTTTCTTTTCATATCGAGCTCGGAGTTTTAAGTCACTTATCAAAATCGGTTCAACCATGGCTGAATGGGCCAACAAAAACAATGTCCACCGCTGGACCCGCTTTGTACTAAAAAGCATGCCAAAATCTATGGTCTCTAAAGTCATTAAACTATACGTCTACGAGTTCATTTTTTCGATACAAACTCAATTGTATGTTAATTTTTGGATTTTGATGAGCCGATCACAAAAATGCCTGTTGAATATGATCATGGAGCCCGCAAAATAGCGATCTGGTCAACTGTTGTCACGACCCGCACCCGATATAGGGGTACGAGTATGTAACGGCCCCAGCCTATGTAACTACCACTTTTCTAAAATGAGAATAATTTTGAACTTTTGTAAAATTGATCATATTTGTTATTAAAAAATGGAAGAAAATCATGTTAGTGATAAATTGGTAAATTTTTGATTATTTTAATATTATTTAAATTGATGTATTGTGATTTTGTCATTTGTTAGTGAAACCTTAGAACTACTTTGACTAGAAACTAATCATGACCATGGAGACCTAGCTAATGTATTTAGATTAGTAATTAGGCTCTAATCTAGCTAGGAGTCATTTAGAATCTAATTAAGCATCAAAATCAATGTGTTAGTTTGGGCCTTTAGCAAAGGGGCTAGATATTACAACATAGGAAGGCCTTTGGGCTATTGTAACCAAACCAAACCCTAATCTATCACCTTGTGGTCGGCCATACATAGTTTTCCCCATATAGATCAACATTAGCCTCCTTTCTTCCCTCTTACAAAGAAACCCTAATCCTAATTTGTGTTCTTTCCCAAATTTGCCCCCTTTCTTCAAATCAACTCCAAAATTCATCCAAACCAAATGCAAACTATTCCTCTTAAGGAGAGGAGGTCTCTATTGGCTAGCTAGAAAAGATTTGGAGCAATTTGACTATTGGATTCAGTGGGAGATCTTTTCAAGAGGATTTTCATTAGGATTCCAACTCCCAATTGGTAATAACCTCTAAACCTTTCAAATTCATGTTTTCTTTCCATAGATGCATTCATTTAGGGTCCCCCTAGCATTAGGTTAAGTTTTGTTCAAATTCGAATCCATTTGGGGCGCGTATCGTAAGAGTATCGATACGTGTCTCAAGTGTTCGATAAAATGTCCTATAGGATGTTTTGTTCACCAATTTCTGATGTAATTACACTTTTGGGTAGCTAATATATTGTGGATTGCATTTGTGAATGACTGAGTTGGTTTTGGTATTGTTTGCTGTGTCAAATTGGACATAGGGACACGCGGCTTGACACTGTGCGGGCACTGTAGCATTCCCCTGCTACTGCTGTCGTCGTGCACCCTCGACATGACTTGATTTCACTTGCTAGCAATTGGTTCGAGTAGGGGTGGCGACTGACACCTAGCCTAGGAAGTTGGGCTTCACTTGGTGGTGTATTCGATTTGTGGTATTTGCCACAGATCTGATCCTATGTAGTCGGGACACACACGCACACTAGACATTGGCTTTTCTCTGGACACACTAGATACATTGGACACATGTCTGACATATGATTGTCACCTATTCACCGCTCACTCATGAATACATTACACCACTTCATGACACATTCACTTTGATTTGACACACAATTGTATGTTCACCTTCACTCACTCATTCACATTCACCATGTGACATTCGAACACATTTCACTTTGTTATCTGCATAAGTTCTGTACACTAGATACTTGATTTTGCTCTAGATACTTGTTTTACAGTTGCACACACATGTTGACACTTGTATATGTCTACAACACTACACCCGAGCACATGATCTGTTACAAATTGATACTATTTGACATATCTGTACACTGCACTTGCTCTGATACATATAGATATATTCATTGCTCATTTGACACATTCACACATTATTGCATTTCAATTGACACTACTTGACACATGTTTGACACATGATACACATCACACACATCTCATTTGCATCGTCTGTACACTCCATTGACACATATGTTTGACACTCCACTATTGTACACTATGACACATGGTTCACTCATTCACTATTCACATTTATCTACTGCACATTTGTTTGGTAGTTCGAAGTAACTTTGCATTGCCTATATACCTGCATTGTATTTCACCTCATATTTGTATTGTATCACTATTTGAACACTGCATTCACTGTCATGTCTTGAATAACCAAATGTTTACTGCTTCACATCCCCTTCACACACACGTCTGCAAACCAAGTAGCCACTGCACAGACACTCCATTTAACTGAACCATTGCCTTCATACATTACCTATTGCATTCCCTCTTACAATCTATACATCACTGCAGTTGCTATCTTGAATGTCTACAACCCACATTCTACTTGACACCTAGTATTCACTAAACTTCATTGCATATCCATCTACTTTTACTGCATTACCTTAACTGCCTATTGCTTTTAACCACTAAATTCTGCACTCTACCTAGCCTTTATTTCAATTGCAATACCTGGATACATTGTTTGCATATTGTCCCTTTAATTGGTCTATTCAGTCCAATATCTGGGCAGAATTGAGGTAATAGCCTGTGTTGATATATATATGAGGAAATAGATTTATGTGTGATTTATGGATCATTAGATAGGCTCAGATTTGTAAGTTGGATATATACTTTAGTTTAGCCCCTTAGCCTATAGTATCTGTCCACTTTGTTCAAGACCTTGCCTTTGATTATCTGTTCATATAAAGTTCAGTCCCCATACATGATATAGGAACTTTCCTGTATCTCCTTACTAAGATTCAGTCCATTTCTATAAACAATCACTTGAGTAGCTGCTTAGTTGTTACCTTTAGTTTAATCCATTAGTTCTAATGATGATTCAGTCCCCACATTATTGGGTATCAACCAATTCTAATATATATTCCATCTTTCACGTACATTTGTGTCAGACCATCCATAGAGTTCAGTCCCTGATTTCAATTGAGTCTAGTTAATTCTAACATCCAACTATAGGTTAGCATCTGTCCTACATGTTAGCATAGCACATCTGCATACATTTGCATACCTAAAATCTTCACTGCATTATGATATGACCTGTCACTATACAATCCCTACATCACATGATCCATCTACTTGGAGTTAGAGGACCGTCATGTACCCTGCATATGTACAGTCCAATTTCTTAATTCATTTGAAGCATCTGCCTTGGGCATTTCATTTTGGTGTTCTGTTTCTTTTTGTGCACTGCTTGTAGTGGATGTTAATATAAGTTAGGTTTTATGGACATTATATATATACTTGGATATATGAGGGTATGTTTGGTGCCTTAGAGTTGTTCTATGGTCGGAGTTAGGATATATATATATATATATATATATATCTATATATATATATATATATATATATATGTGTGTGTGTGTGTGTGTGTGTGTGTGTGTGTGTGGGGGGGGTTATAGTTTGAGAGTAATATGTAATCAGTGTGGTACCATAGAGTGTGTTATGGTTATGGGTTAGGAGGTAGTGTCCTTGTATATATACATATATGGTAAGAATTGGGATGATGGTAGTAACAAAAGGTTAGGTTAGTATCCTTGTATACTATGGACTATGACATGTGTATAGGTTGTTTTAGCCTAGGATTAGAATGAAGTCTTAGTGCTACCTTAGCCTAGTACTAGGATAGACTATGAAGTTGAGGACTTACCTTAACTTCATTATCCTCTAGGTGATATTACAACCTGTGTGAATAGTATATATATATATATATATATATATATATATATATATATATATATATATATATATATATATATATATATATATATATATATGTACTAGATTAGAGGGGCTAAGTATATACTTGTGTTATATATGAGTGGGGATTCATGCCTAGGACTATAGATTTAGTTGTTATAGAATATTGATATGTATATATCTATTATAGTCTATTTGTTATCCTAGGGTGATTAGCATATGGTTTAGTTTTAACTTAAGCTGACTTGAGTTTGACCAAACCCTAGATAATTGACCCTTGACTCTAAGTTGACCAGAAGGTTGACCATAATTGACTTTGACCTAGAATGATCTAGTATCATGTAGGTTGCATTGTACACTTCATTTATTATATAATGAACTCATTATAACCTGTATTGCTCTAAATAGAACCTTGTTACTCCAGTTCGTATATCTGTACATATCAGTTGCTCAGGATATCAGACGAGTACATTCTTTTTTAGTTTTCATTCATGATATTATCTATATTGTCTGCTTTAGACTACTTTACTTGATGTTGACACGTTGTTAATACGGATTTGTACTATATGAATCTTTTCATAAGATGTTATCCCCTTATCGGGTGTATCGAATATCTAATGTTCATGTACTTTACCATGTGCATCATATACTCCTTGTACTCGTATCTCTTCATGTACACACATATGCTCTCTTGTACTCTCATGTGCTCACATGTGCTCCATGTAAACTAACAATCATGTACGTAACGTAACCTGACAAGATCCTTGTGTATTGATTGGGTAGGGGTGAGTAGAAGTGGTTATGTGATTAATTTCCCAAGTAGTGTAAAACTGTGCATGTCTACTATACCCTCACGTATAATGGAGTTACCATAGAATAACCATATACAAACCTAAGCCAATCACATAATCATCTTGTGTTCTAAAACACTTATATTTATTATAATTCATAGTTTCTTCCTATATTCATGATTCAGCTTACTTATCCATATCTCATGTATTCATGTATTTCTTTACAGCACGTCATATTTTTTATTCTACTGTTGCCTCTATATTTTCTACCATGTTTTGGAACTGCTTTCAGAGATATGTGCTCGTTCCCGTCCTGATAGGATAACATTGAAAATTTTACAGATAACTTAGAGGATTCCAGCTAGCCTAGAGGAGACACCAGTAGAGCTTGGAGTAGATTGTTATGTTATTGTCTAGCTGTTGTTTTCAGTTATTTCATAAGTTTTATTTATTTTACGATGTGGGTGTGGTGATGTTAATACTTAAACTTCTTCAAATCTGGTTTTGTATTAAATATTGTGATCCTTCTATCTATTCTATTTCATGCTGATCATCTCTCATAGATATTTTGTAATTGAGTTGTATCCTTCTGAGATTTTCCTCCATTTGGAGAGTATATTATATTGTGTTTAGTTTGTGATTGAGACCTGGGACAACGTTCTACCGTCGACACTGCGACGTAGGCTGGACGTACCCACGATCTCGTGTCCCTTCACCGGGTGCGGGTCGTGACGGCCTACACCGCAAAATCGACGGTAGAATGCTGTTCTAGGTCGCTAACTAACAACTCACATATTGATATAATGTACATGTCATAGATCTCAACTCCGAATGGAGGACATGTATAAAAATATGATAATACTCGATCACAGTCTAAAGCACGATAAGATATCACAGAAGTCTAAATAACTATAAAGACTAAACATCAACAACAACTACTAAATAATATTCAAATAAAATCCCAAATACAATGTCAAAATATCCATTTATTACAAGTCCAGTTCAAACAGAGAATCTAAAAACAAGTCAACTAAACTAGATCTCTCGGTCACTCCTGAGAGTCTGGACCCAAGGTAGGTATCCCCTCCTCGGATCCGTAGTAGGAGAACACGTATCCTCTGAGCGATCATCTAAAAATATATCCAGTCATGATGGAATGAGCACATCTCTTCTAGCAGTTCCAAATAAATGACAGAGACTATAAAACAGATATAACAAGTGATACTTGATGAACATGGAAAGTTGAGACAGGCAATGAATGAGAACAACAGTCTAATTAAAGAATAAGAAAAGTAAACACAGTGAAACAGGAGAGCATGCCAATGAAGACTATAAATAGAGCTAACTGAACTAGAGCAAAGTGATGTGGGTCTAGACAGTACAATGAGAGTCAAGTGCGATTCCGGTGTGAGTCCAGTACAAGGCACTAACTAGTGTATTTTGAAATACTGCTTTCGACATGTAAACGGCTAGGGAGTAATATGGCATATCGTACGCTTAGCAAGCGTACGACGGCAATCTTTCCAGATTAGAGCAGCAGTGAATACGACACGTCGTACGCTTGGCCAAGCGGCGATGGCTATCTTTCCAGTAGGGGTGGTTCCAATATGATTAGGAATGTTTACATGTCTACTCGAGTATTTCTCCGCCCAATAAGTACAAGTGAATCCATAACACGACACGTAAATCAAATACAAGTCCAGCCAGAATAATGTGATGCCAGTAGGTGATTCCAGTAGGGTAATTCCAGTATGTTTCCAAAAATAAAGACCAAACAAGTAATGTATGTGTGTTGCATGCAATGGATCCAGAAATATCAATACGTGTTGTGACAGAGAATCAAATAAAACTATACTAGAAGGTGAATCATAATAATCATCAAATAAATGAAAACTATCAGAGAATGTACTCGTCTGTCGTCTAGAGCAGTGAATGGAGATCGATGTTCAAAGTGGTATCACACAAACCTATATATAAGATATATAAAGTTATTTGATGTTCTAAAGTAAACAGTGTATTTAGATGCACAAATTATGCTTCTAGGCTAATTCTAGGTCAATAAAGTCAATTTGGTCAATCCTAGTCAAATAGTCCACTATTAGTCAAACATTAGCTAATGTCAACCGTAGTCAACTTTGGTCCCATTGGTCAAAATCTAGGGTTTGCCAATTTAGCTAAGTAGCCTATCCTAGTGCTAGGCTAAATGGTATGAAACACAATCTTGATCCTGGATCTTATAACCCTATATATCCTTTTATCCTATAGGGCAACTTAGGATGCCAAACCTCAACTCACACAATAACCCCCAATTCTCATATACATAAGGTGACCTGACCAAGGCTATACTCAAATGGGCCTGAATCTAATAGTTATAATCAATTACCAACTGGTATATATATATATATATATATATATATGTACACACACACACACACACACACTAATTAAGGCAGGGAATAGAGTAATTGTTATGGACAAACATCATGTAAAGGAGCTCACACAACATTTATATATATTGTGTGTGTGTGTGTGTGTGTGTGTGTGTGTGTGAGAGAGAGAGAGAGAGAGACTGATCATCACAGGGTTAAAGGGAACTAATCAAAAGAGGCTAACACATGGGAGTTCAAGGACAGGTCATAAGTGATATGGGTCAGCTACTTAACCTATGGGGGTCTGAAACATAAAGGGGAATGGACTGAACCAAGTGGAGAAATGACAATATCATGAAGCAATGAGAATTAAATCAAAGAAAGGAGATGGGACAGATTTGTTTTCACAGGACAGGTACCTAGAGGCTGAACTAAGTGTAAGTACCTATGTGATTCTTTAGGAATAATGCAATCTATATATACTCTATGCCATAGAGGACGACATATATATATATATATATATATATATATATATATATTGTGATTCTTTAGGAATAATGCAATCTATATATACTCTACGCCATAGAGGACAACACCAAAGGCCCTAACATCTATTCGAATGTTACAGACATTCATAAAATAGTAAAAACTAACCTTCACTCAATACCAAGGCTTCCTGTAGCAGATCTGATACCCGATTAAGTCAAAACTGGACAATGGAGTATAGAACGGGACAAGCCAATTGAGGATATGGAATTTGCATTGTGGACTGCTCCTAATGTGAAGTCTTAGAACAATAAAGACCTGGGTTGATCAAGGAAACAGTGAACCAAAGTGCAGTGAACTAATGGCTATGCATCTATAGGTAATCCCTTCCTAATTTCCACTCTCTATGATCCAAATTGGCACTCTAACGACTGAACCTACATAACAACCATACACACAATAATCTAAACTCTGATACGTAACATCCTAACTGCCTAGCATCCTAAATCCAAACTAACACTCAACCAAGATAACACACACACAATGACCTCTCCTATACTCATACAAACATTCAGTATACCCACACACCCATGCACACCATATATATATATATATATATATATATATATATATATATATATATAACTAACACTCAACCAAGATAACACACACACAATGACCTCTCCTATACTCATACAAACATTCAGTATACCCACACACCCATGCACACCATATATATATATATATATATATATATATATATATATATATATATATATATATATATTATATATATATATCATATGTGACCCTCATCTACCATTGCCACACTCGACTGCCCTCACTATGCTGCAAGATGTAGGTCCTGGCCTGCTGCAGAGCAGTACCCTGCCCTCCACTTCACTCCTCCCAATCCCGAACTCAAGACATTCATCTAAACACTCAAACACACTTAAACACTATAAGGCACACTCTAATTAGACTGGTACTTGTATGATTTGGGGATTGGATATCTAGGAGACGTGGACAGAAATAATTCTAAATGAAGGAAGAACAGAACATATATGCACAAATCATATGCTAGTTAACCTATACCAGAGCCTTACCCCCTCCTCACTGGGTTGCATCATAATGGTGCAAGGCAGAACACTATATATGGTTTGCTCGAGCCCTTCCAAAGCTCAATACTGATACCAAGGATGCACAAGGAAGGATGAATGTCTGAACCAATATTTACACATATAGGGACAGCTAACCCTCATGTCTAGGATTCCTTCCTCGAAACTGAGACCAATAACCAGTGTCTAAGAGTTCATACCTTACTCCACATGTGTCACTTGACACTCACTAATTCTAGTATAAACCCATACATGCCTACTTGCAATACATGACACAGGGAACCCCTTACTCTACTTCCCCTGCTACCTTTACTAATATAAAGGAAGATACCCATTGGGCAGATATGATGTAATGGGGACTAACAAGAGGACTGAAACCTAAGCAAAATGCTACTGACATATAGTACTGCTGCTATGTCATCTCTGAATACTTTAAGCTCACACAAGGACTGAAATAAGAATAAAAAGGACTGAACAAATAAAATATGAAGAGAATTGATGAATGAGTTAATATCCTATTGATATGAACAGTTGATACTCATGTATCTATAAATGATATGCAGGGCAAAAACCTAATGTATGTATAGACTGGACCTAATAAAATTTGGTAAGGGAAGCATGGACTGTACAAGGAGATTGACTATAGGGAATGGATTGCTACTCAAGTAGCAGTGGACAGGTCTGGAAATATGTGATATGGATCATAAAACTGAACAAGGATGAGTGTGTGACCAAAACAATGAAACAAATAGGAACTAAGTGATTTGCCCAAAGTATATATCTGAACAATGGCAGGACAAATACATGGTGAAGGTACAAGACTGAACTTATTAAAGAATGCATGACATGCTAGTGCGGCATTCAACCTGTGAATGAACTCAGGATGCAGGGGGTTGATGCAGTCGAGACACAAGGGGCTGCACACATACAATGGGGTCTAAGCATAACCTATCTACTGAACATTTGGGAATGGACAGCACAATAGAAAGTGTTTGATCTCTTGGCAATGACTGGCCTACTGGTGGTCAATAAAGACACAAGGGGATATAAAGGACAGATACAAAGCAATGGATGAAACAGGTGGACAGAACACCCATTCCCGAGCCCCCCAACCAATATTAGATCAACCAAAACTATTCCAAAACACCATACAACAACTAATATTGCTAACACACTCTATTACCAATACAAATCCTAGGTTAAACCTGAAATCTAGGTATCAAATGTCCTAAGAGTCATTTCATCGAACACTTGGTGTGCGTATCCGATACTTTCGTGATACGCACTCCAATTGGATCCGAAATTTACCCAAATCATTCATAATGCAATGGGGACCCTAAATGAATGCATTTACATTAAGGAATGGAAAATTAGAGAGTTTATAGAGCTCTTACCAATTGAGAGTTGGAATCCCAATGCAAAGTTTCTAGATCTAGATCCCACCAAGCTCCAATGGTCAAATTGCTCCAAATGCTCCCGAGCTAGGCAATAGAGGCTTCCTTTCTTCAAGGAGAAGAGTTTGCAATTTTTTTGAGGGAATTTGGACTCAATTTGGGGAATGGAGGCAATTTGGGGAAGAACACAAATTAGGGTTAGTGTTTGTAATGAAAAGAGGGAAGAATGAATGAAGTTTTAGCTATTAATAGAAAGGGGGAGGCTCTGGCCAACTAGTTGGGTTAGGGCTTGGTTTGGGTGAAATGCTAAAAAGGCTTCCTATTTGTCTTTTAAGGTCCTTTAATGAAAGGCTAAATATAGCTTATGGTTTAAATCAACTAATAGATTCTAAATGTCACTCTAGATAGATTAGAGTCCAACTTAAGTTATCAAATCTCACTAACTAAGTTTATATGGTCATGACTAACTTCTAATCAATGTAGTTCTAAGGTTTCACCAATTAATGACACTAACACAAATTATTAACTAAATAATAATAAAATAATCAAAATTTTATGAATTACCAAAATACCCTTATTCTAGAATATGGTGGTGACAATTGTCTCGGAATCGGACTAAACTTGGCCCACAGGATTAGAAAATACAACTAATCTAATGGCGCAAGTTTCGTTGCGATGTGACGAGCATACAGAAAGTAATTATGAATTTTTGAAATATACTAATATGGTGACTTTGACGGATACGTATCGAATTTATTGCGCACACCCAACCAATTCGAATTCTATCAAATTCCACAAGTCTACGAAGTCCTTACGCACCTTTCGGCACAAGTGGATCACGACCAAGTTGTCCGGTTTGTCGAGCGGACTCCGTATCCAAGAATTAAACTATTTAAAAAAATTCAGGGTTTTTGGAATAGGGTTTATTTACAAACTAATAAACAAAAAAATAAGAATAAATATTTGCTGTGAATCCGTTCATATTGGCTACAACTCTGTTCTTTAGAATTCTAAAACTCTCGATATCCGGTCTGAAAATCGACTTCCAAAACAGCATTCAGGAACAGTTTTGTGTCTAGAATTTTGAGTTTTTTTTTCTCAATTTTAGAACTCTATTTTCGTCGTGTACATCACGAATTAGAAAGATATAAAAAATGGGTTTTGAAGATGGTTAGGTTGTCTAATACCTGCACAATCTGTTCATGAAACGGATGAACGTGTAAAGAGAAACATTGATGCAAAGTTGGGTACATGTTGTTGTTGTCGCTGCCTTTACTACTATTGTTGTTGCCGTTTATGCGGCGTTGCCGCCGCTGCGGTGGCCGGCCGTCGCTCCGGCAACAGCGGGGCGCGCAAGGTGGTGGCGGCCATGGGTGCGTCGGAATTAGGTTAAGGGTTTTAAGGCTTTTGGTTTTTGGTTTTTCTTTTGTTTTTTTCACTCGTGTGTTCATATATATTTATTTTACTTTATTTTTATCTTTATCTTTATATTTTTTCTTTATATATATATATATATATATATATATATATATATATATATATGTACAGAGAAGAAAAAGGGAGCTCGGGATGGATTTGATGAACAGTACCCGCGGGTAATGTTCATCAGATAATGTTCCTCTTTTCTTTTCTTTTCCTTTAAAAAACCTAAAATAATAAAATATCTCTAAAAATATTTTCTAAATAAGAGAATCTCTCAACATAATTTATAGTAATAAATAATCCTGATATAAATACATTTTTAACACACATATATATATATATATATATATATATATATATATATATATATATATATATATATATATATATATATATATATATATATATATATATATATATATACTTGATGTACAAATATCATATTTAATCTAGAAAAAAATTAAAACAATTTGAAATTATTCCTATATAATCATTGTTTTAAAAATTAAATATATCTATATATAATTTATTTGCTTTTATAAAGAAAAAACTATATACATATAAAAATCCAAAAAAAATATTCTTTTAAAAATTTCAAAATAAAATTATTCTCATAAAATATGTTTCTACATAATATTTATCTATTTATATTTTTAAAATAATATATAAACCGTAAAAAATTACTATTTAGGCCAAATATTTATAATTTTTTTTTAAAAATTTGGGGGTTTACACCTGAAAAAGACTAAAGATAATATGATGGTTTTCAGGCAGATAGTTTACTTGGATGTGGTACCTAGTTTGTCTAAGATTTTTATACTTTATTGTGATAATAGTGGCACAGTTGCAAACTCGAAGGAACCACGAGACCATAAGACAGGTAAACACATTGAGCGCAAGTACCACCTGATACAAGATATCGTAAAGAGAGGAGATGTTTTTGTGACCAAGATAGCATCAAGAGACAACCTAGTTGATCCATTTACAAAAATCTTACCAGGTAAGGCTTTTGATAATCATGATAAGGGAATGGGAATTAGGTGCATGGCATCATGTCTTTAAGTATAAGTGGAAGATTTGTAATAGTATACTAAAAAGCAATACTTTGAGTATAAGTGGGAGATTGTTAGCGTTATATAATAAAAGTATCACTTTTGTATTAACTATATTTTCTTATCTTTTTGAATGAGAATCATATGGGCAAATATTTGCATATTATATTTGTTATATATTATTACAAGTGTCTGATATTCTACATTGTAGATAATATGGTGTGTTGTGACACAAAGAAGATCATATTATCAGTTCCCAGTAGTATATATAAATGGTTCATAACCTAGATGAATTTGGACAAACCACTGGTAAGGTTGTAGTGTAATGTGGCATTAGTTTATTTTGACTATAGGTTTACACTAGTGCACTTTGTGAGTATTGAACGAGACCACTTGAGGTTGTTCTCTTTATGCTGATTGCCTAAGAGAACAAATACCTCTGTTATTATTGATGTTTGTGCTCTTAATCTGGATATAATAACAGACATGTATATGCAATGTGTATTACTTTGACTCATAAAAGAGTGAGATTCATTATGGGTCAACAAGTTTTATGAATTGGGTAATAGCATTGTGTGTATGATGGGTTGTTCATTATAAATTGAATCTATGTCCTAATACATCGGGTTGATAATGTCCCCTTAAGGAGCTCATAAGGATTGTCATGTAAACCCTGCAGGTATATCCGACATGACAAAGAAAGTTGAGTGGTACTACTTAAGGATAAAAGATGTCGATCAATATAGTTGTCAGTAACTTATTTTGATCAACGGACATTCGATATCTTAACATGGGAAGGCGAACAGGCATATAATAATAAGGTGCCCATAAACGTAATTTAGAATTATGAAGGTAGTGCAACAATAGCTCTTTAGTGGACCAAGCTATCGTTAAGGGCCTAAGTTGTGTGTTCGGGCTAAACACAGGATACCTAGATCCGTTATGATACCTAACCCTAATTTCTCCTCATAGTCCTTGTTGTAGTCTATATATATCCTCTATTCTCTGGCCGTTATATGTATTAAAAATAGCACAACTTTTCTAAATTCGTTCTTCACGAAAGGGGAGAAAGAGGGGACAGTTAAGGAGGAGAAACGGTTGGGAGATCGTCGCCCATACGACGACTAACCTGAGGAAGGAATACGATAGAAGATCTTGTGGTCGTTGACTAATCGAGGTTGCTGAAAACCGTTATCTACTTCTTATCGCTTTAGGTATAATTCAAGATCCCTTATTTCCGCCATTGAAGGTCTACGTCATGCTTTAACCTGTTTGTGCTTTATCGGTCAATATGCACACTAATTCGAGTCCTATAATTCCTACTGTTGAAAGGTTAGGATTGACATATGAACAGATTAACCCCAAAGTCGTGCCGCATGGAAGAAGAATTATCATGCGTGTATGGATGAGGAATCATTATACGGTAAACTATCTTTTCCGCATGGGCGCGGTTCCGTCGCATGGTTCAATCTGTATACTTGGTGACCCCTGTTTCAGTAGTACCTAAATATGAATCCACATCGGCTCATAGAGTACCAAATCTAGATTTCCTCCTCAATGTAATGCATCAAGCAACATTCATCATACCACGCCAATGCTACTGACCATTTACCCTATATGTGATGGAAATTATGAATGTATTGACTTATAACATGTAAAATCATATATCACATGGAATAGCACCTCGGGGCACACATAGAATAGTACCTCATTGCACACATAGATTGTGCCTCAGTAAACACATAGGCTTATACTAGTACATGTACAGATAATCAAGTCAGGAACATGGTCAACCAATCATTCATATGAAGTCCTCTACCCACATCGTGGTATGGATGTTAGGTCAGGTATACAGTTAGGATCTCTAATATAATATAATAGTATTTCAAGTGCCCCAGTGAGCCTACAACTCTAACATCCAGTACATCGAGCAATGATCCTCATTTCAAGAATGCGATGATCATCATCTCAAGAATGGGAATCACCTAGGCCCATAAGTCAATTATCACCTACAAAAACATAGGGTTATACTAGGGAATTAAACAGTCAACGGAAGTAACAAAATGTCAAATAATCAAAAATAGTCATTCTACGCACAAAACATAGCTTCTATGCAAATATGCACAAAATAGGGGCTACCGCACAATTTTGCAGTAGGCTCGGAGAGGAAAAAGAGTGGATGGTGGTGAGAAAAAAAAGGAAGGAGGCAAAGAATCCTAGGGTTAGGTTTAACATTAGGGTTAGGGAGGATGTGGTGGAGGAGAGGAACACTCGTCATGTTACGGTTGGGGATTTCAGTTTGTAGGGAGAGGAACAGTAGAAGAATATGAGACAAGATTTGGGATGGTGAATTTTGGAGAGCCCTTAGGATGCAAGTAGTAGTAGAGCAACCCTTGTAGCTCTAGACTAAAATTAAGCTCATGTTTAGATTTGGTTGGATTTTTTCTGTTTTAACTTTCAATTTTTAACTTTCAGTTTAGGTAGTTTCAACATTTTTTTCTTTTCGGAATGGCCTATTTTAATATCTTTGATTTTTTTTAGTTAGCAACAAATTTTTTTGCCAAACATGTTGCAACTAAAAATTAATCATCTAAAAAATATTCATCTTCGCCCAAAATTCTGGTAGAAAATTAGTATTCCCACTTTACTTTAGGTGAGAAATATTTTTAGTAGTAGTCTTAGATTTTTCTTACAAAGAAATTATTCGTCTACCCAAATTAGTTAATACTCACTAGAGAGTAAAAAATATTTTTTGCAAATCTGGAGGATTTTAGTTGACAAAAAGTTTATTTTAGTCACTGAAGATCAGTTTGGATAACTAAATTTTTTTGTTCGTCCCAATTTTTGTGGTCCAAAATCCTTATACTTGTAGTGGTCGTATATATATATTTATATATATATATATATATAATACATATATATATATATATATATATATATATGTATATATTTTTTTTTATTTTTATTTTTAACATAACTTTATTGAAGAAACAGGCGCAAAATGCCGAAGCCTTTACAAGAAGCGCGCCCCAGCGCGAACATACTAGACAAATAAAGAAAGCGTGAAACGCGCACAAAACACCTACGGACGGCACGGCCAAGGAACAGCCAGCGCCCAACACTCTATACCCTGGTCAGCCCAGGGACTCCCAAAAACTATGCGAGGCGTGAGAGCAACGCCTCTTTCTTTTGTAGATTTGACGGATGACCTCTACATACAATTGAGGGGGCGGGAGCTGGCGACCCTCGTATCTGAACTTGTTCCTGTTCTTCCACAAGACCCAAATGGCGGCGGCAGCGATGATCTGATGCCCGTGGGACGAGTTTCAGCTGTCCAACATATCGTTGATGCCCCCGGTCCAGGGGACAATCCTGAACTTATTGTGGAGGTTCGACCAAATTTGAGCGGCCAGTTCCCATTTAGAAGGGCGTGATCGGCGGATTTCGATTGGTGTTCTACGCAATAGTGGCATCTGGACGCAAGGCTAAATCCGAAGGTATTGATGGCGTCGTCCGTAGGTATTTTTCGACGAGCAGCACGCCAGATGAGAATTGACTATTTGGTGGATATACATGTCTGCCAAAACTTGGCGGAAGGCGAGGTCGTTTCGTGGATGCCTCTGGTGATGGCTCTGGCGGAAGCTAGGGTGAAGAGTCCACCCAGGATTGGGGACCATCTGAGCTCGTCTAGTGCGTCATTAATCGTCAGATGAGAGGTTCGCAGGCTAGCCATAGCCACAGGACCAAGCCAGACTCTAACTCTATCCCAATTCCACACTGAATTGTCATCCTCCCACAAATCATGGATCTCGCACCGCGGCGGAGTTAATTCGTTGGGCCTGATGATGTCGTCCCCCAACGATCGTTCCTTACACGCCTGCGAACGTCCGTTCCCCAATTGTAAATGCAAAAGCGGTTCATCCAGGTTATGACTGTGGATGATTCTCCGCCATGCTGCAGAAGATCTATTGTTGGCTGATGCCTCAGTCAAATGACAGAATCTGGAATATCTAGCTCTCATGAACCTGGTTCAAATTGAGCTTTCAGTACAAATTTTCCACCACAATTTCATGGAGTATGCATCCACAATGTGGGCCAGTCTGCAAAATCCCAGACCACCCTTATCGGTCGGTTTAGCCATGGTGTCCCAACTGGCCCAATGGTGCTTGACCTTGCCCTCATTGTGGCCCCAAAAGAAGTTGGCAAGAAGGGCTTCGAATGAGTGGAGAACTTTAATTGGAAGCGAGCACACGGCTAGGGTGTAGAGGGGGATGGAGGAGAGGACGTGCTTTATAAAGATCATCTTCTCCCTAGGGGAAAGGGTTGCGTTATGCCAGCCGGTGATTTTCTTGCAAATTTTACCCACCATGTGGTCGTAGATGCCTGAGTTGGCTTTCCTGCATACCAATGGGCAGCCTAAGTAAAGGAAAGGCGGGTAAGCTGTGTTAAAGGAGGTCAAGGTAGACAACACATCCGAGTGGGATCTATCTGCTTTGTGATGTGTGTAAATCATGCTCTTACTGTTGTTAACTCTTTGTCCGGAGCATCTAGAGTAATTGGTAAGTGTCCTTTGAACCATCTCAATCGAGCCATTGTCGCCCGCGAAGAAAATGAGGATGTCGTCTGCGTACGCCAGATGAGTTATAGGAGGGCAACCAGTTGTCGTATGAAAGTAGTGGAAACCAGGAGCCCTAGGCATGCGTTTAAGGTTTCTGCTGAGCGCTTCGGCCGTGATGATGAAAATGGTGGAGGAAAGGGGGTCTCCCTGTCTGACTCCGAGGGTTGCTGTAAAGAAGCCTTTCGCTTGTCCATTGATGACCATGAAAAACCAGGAGTTGTTGAGAGATCTAAATATGATGTCGATCGAAGGTTCGGAGAAACCGAAGGCTCTGAACACCCAGATCATGAATTGCCAATCGAGGCGGTCGTATGCTTTCTCCATGTCCATCTTGATGGTGACGTTCCCCCCTAGGCGTGAACTTCATGCAAGTGATCATTTCTTGAGCAAGGAGAATTTTATCAGAGATGTTGCGGCCTTCGACAAAACCGTATTGCTCTTCGGAGATGATCTTGGGGAGGAGATCGGACATCCTGGTAGCAATGATCTTAGAAATAATTTTGTTGGTGAAAGCACAGAGGCTTATCAGTCTGAAGTCTTTAAAAGTCTCCAGGTTGTCTTTCTTAGGGATGATGATGATATTGGCGCAGGAGATGGATTTCGGATATCTAGCCCCTTGGAGAAACGCCGTGGTGGCTTCCAAGAGGTCGAACTGAATAATGTCCCAACATGTTCTGAAGAAGACTCCGTTGAACCCATCAGGTCTCGAAGCACAGTGCGCATTAATGGACCACACTGCATTCTTAACCTCTTCAACAGAGGGGAGAGCAGTAAGGATTTCTTTAACCCTGTCGTTAATCAAGGACGGGATCTCGAAAAGGTAATCCTCGTCTTTGGTTATTGATTCTTTCGATAAATATTCTTTTATGGAGAAATCTTCCCTGAATTTATTAGGGCTATTTTCTATTTAAATAAAATTAGTATAAATAATTTATGGGACATGGCTATATTAATGCATATAATTTTGTTATCTTGGATTAATGAAATATTATTTATCCTTATAATGATATTATATATATATTTATGGTATTCTAATAAGTATAAATAGTTTAGTACATAATTATATGCTTTTACCAAAAAAAATAGTGATTATTATTACATAATAATTGTTTGAAAAATATTTTAATTATGAGCATTTATTTAGTTTAAAATCTTTATAGAATTTTTAGATTCCATATATATATATATATATATATATATATATATATATATATATATATATATATATATATATATATATATATATATAGTATTTATAAACTTTTCAGTAAATATAAGTAATAAACATATGTTGCAAAGATTATATTGTAGAATATTTAATAAATATTACTTACGATTATCAAAAATGTGAATATGTATATCTATATGTATATGTGTAAACATATGTGTATATATATGAGTATATATATATTGAGTTATATATGTATATTTATAAAATGAAGAAAAAAGAAAAAAATGAATAAAAAAATAAAACAAAAAACTTACTGTCCCCAACCCTCCCAAAGCCGAGCCAAGGCCCAGCATCCGGCCCCCCCATGCGCATATAAATCGTGAACGAGAGAGAGATTCTCTCGTAAAACCCTAACCCTATCTAAACCCTAATCCCTCACGACACCCTAACACTCAGCGACCTCACCCGACGTCGGAGCACCGCCGTTGGACGGCCACACCGCCGGTCATGCGCACGCAACGGCAGGATCAACTGCAGCAGTTCAACAACAACAACAACCTCTTCTACCCTTCCTACACCACAACACCTCACCCTCGCCGTCCCAGACCCTAGGCGTGCCACCCTGACCCCCTTCCTCGACCAGTGATCGCCTGAGAAGCTGCCAAAGAACCAAGGAAACGGAGAACCATCTTTGTTACACTGTGCAACCGAACTTCAGGTACCAAAATTTGAACCCAAGTTTCTCGTCTTACGGTTAACCAATTTCCGATCTGTAAATTAGTTTAGGAAGCCAACATAACCAAGGTTAGATCTCAATAATTATGTTTTGATTTAGTCGAGCAAGTTGTCCAGTACATCGATCCAAAATCGATAAAAAAAGTCCAAAACAGGACAGAAAATCAAGTCCAAAACCCCATATTAGAAGGGAGATTTTGGACAGATTATTGAGATTTTTTTGAACCTGTTACAACAAACCTATAGAGAACATATACGAGATGGAAACCTAATTTTTAGTTTTATTTTTCATTAATTAGATTGCTGTTAAAATAGTTTCAAAGTTTAGGAAAAATCAGTTTTTTAAATAGTAAAATTAAACAATTCTTACCGATACGGCGTGTGTCCCAAAAAATTGGGCGATGTGGTCGCAACCCATGAGTATTGAAAGGAGCATATGGGTGTTGTCGATGTGCGGGATTCGACGGAATGCGATTTCGTTGTGCATGTGCGACAAAATCGTGACGTATCAGTCGAGATACCCCGTATCGTCCCCTTTGCAAACTAGCCCATAACTTTGAGCACGTTATTTATCTCGAGATAAAACTTATGCAATCAGGACCGTATCATTTTTCTGGTCATGTATGCCAAGTTTGGTCCGATTTTGAGAAGATCGACCGGAACGCTATTTTGGCGGGCCCGTGACTCGCCCCGATGGACGAATTTGTGCATGGCCCTCCAGAATCCAACTTTGGATATATAGTTGGGTTTGTATCATCAAACTAGACCTGTAGACATATAATTTGATGACTTTAGAGATCTTAGGTACTGGCACGCATTTCGGTGCAAAATGGGTTCAACGACGGACATCGTTTTGATCCGAAATTACGATTTTGCCCTTACGTCCAGAATTGGACGTTTGGTAGGCATTATTAGACTTTTTTTTATACCAAACACGTTGGTGATGTCTGTTTAAGCATCCGGCGACAATGGCATGAGTTGACTTTTGGGGCTTACTGAGTGCTCGAGTATGGTTGGTTTGCGTGCTACCCCTAGCTAACTGGGCTATTTCGTACATGATGGTATTATCGGTTTCACTAGCAAAGGACCCTAGGTGAGTACATTTATGATAGTTTTCATATTTGAGCATCTCAATGATTTATGTATTTTTTTGTGTTTTATATTGATATTCTGTTGATTCTCGACACGATAGGTATACGATTGGTAGTTATGGATTCTTTACATGTTGTTTGTGACCAATGTTTTACCGTGTTCGTGAGCTGGTTGGATCCATGAGTACTAGTCGGACGGAAAAATACATTAGTAGACATGTAGATATACCTAGAAAGAACCTATTTGTCTATTCGTATCTGATAGTAGTCGCACACATCACATGCGGGGTGCCGAATTTATCCCTTAGCCGTTTACATGTCGAAAGTATATTTCAACTCACTAGTTAGATGCACTCTTGTTACATATTATTGTTCCTATTTCAGTCATTTGTTACGGTTACTTCCCTGTCTTTATTGCCATGCTCTCCTATTTTTACTTACATGTTTCTGCCATGATTCTCTGTTTATCCACTAATTATGTACTCTAGTATTATTTACTATTTTATAGATTATGTCAAATTATTGGAACTGTTGTTAGAATGTACTCGTTTCACTCCTGACTGGAAACCTATTTTTTAGGTTAGTCGCGACTACTTTTAGCATTGGGGAGACATGGGTATATGCAGAGGTCAACCTAGAAGACAAGTTATATGTGTTAGTAGTTTTTGTAAGACATTGTATTCTTCTTCAAAATGTAAAACTTGTCAATTTAATAAAGTTGTTTTAGTTTTGTGAATGAGCTAATAAAGTTATTATTATGTGATTTTGAGACAGTGTTCTACCGCCGACACTGCAGCATAGGCTGGCTTGGACACGCACTCGTATCCCGAAAATTGGGTGCAGGTCGTGACAGAAGCAGTGGACATATCTTCATTGTCGTCCTTTGGAGTTTAAGGAAGGCGGCCATGTGTTCTTGAAGATATCACCCACGAGACGTACGATTCGATTTGGAGGACGTAGCAAGCTGAGTCCAAGATATATTGGCCCACTCAATTTCTTGGAGAGTTGGAGAAGTTGCCTACAGATTCGCATTGCCACCATCCTTAGAAGGAGCACATGACATGTTCCACGTATCGTAGCTTTACAGAAATGTGGCAGATAGCAGTCATGTTCACTCTGAGATCACGGTTGGGCTGAGCCTGTCATATGAAGAGCATCCAGTCGAGATCATAGATTGCTGAGAAAAGGTTTTGCACAATCAGTCATTCTGTTGGTTCAGGTGTCATGGAAGCACCATTCACCAGGAGAATCCACCTAGGAGCGCGAGGATGATATACATGACCGTTTCCCCACCTGTTCGATAATCAATGTACGATTTTTCGTGATTGACTTTCTTTCTTTCTTGTTTCCGCATTGCATTGCATTGTAACTATCATGGGTTAGTATTAATTTCGTAGACGAAATTTTTATTAGTGGGGTAGAATGTAAACCCCCTAAAAATCTAGGAATTATTTGTTTAAATTATTTCTATTATCTATTTATCAATTATATTTTTCACTTGGCTATAATAATAACTATTATTTATTATAGTGACAAAGTTATTTTTTGGATAGTTTATCGATAATAAACAAAAGTATATTCCTGATGAAGGATTGTGTATATTATTGGGTTGTATATATTATTGGGTTGTATATATTTTTCTTAATAATTTAGGTTTTATTAAAAATATTAGGGGTAATTAAAATTATAAGTTGTTATAAGTTGATTAGAGACTTTTATATTTTTTCTTATAAATATTTAGGAATAAAGTTATGTTTTCAAGAAAAATCCAAATGTTTAAATTATATATATATATATATATATATATATATATATATATATATATTAGTGAAAAAAGTATAATAAATCAAATTCTCGTGAGGTCTTAGAAAATCTCGCAAGTGGGATTGTCAGCTAAAAACTGATCCGAGGACTGGGTAGTAGAGGATTTTTTTTTTCTTTTCCGAAAATTTTAAATCTTTAAATTCACTCAATCCTTGATCAATTTGGGTGAAATAAAATCCTATGGAATCCTTATTCAATCCTCTATAAGATTAGATTAAAACCACTCCAAAAATCCAAATCAAATCCTATCATCATCTAAAAATCGGTGTTTAGTCGTGTATATAAACCATTGGAAAATTTTTGTTATTCCGAAACCATAAGAAGAAATCGTCACCAGACCATCGCGAACGCCCAAAGCCATCCTCTCTCCCCTACTGACCTCATGTGCCACCTGCAGACCGCCGCCGACTACCGTTGTCGCCGAAAACAGAGCGGGAAGCCACTAACATGGAGCGTGCTTTGTTTTGATCACAGTCGTGGTACTCTCATTTTAGCCTAAAAATCTCAAGCGGTCCTTGATTGTTTCTGATTATGTAAATTACTATGAATAGCCTACATAACCATCTATGATTCCGATTAATTTGTTTGAATTAAATCGTATAGAAACTGATTATAATCCGGATCAAAACCGAGGAAAACACTCAGTTCTGGAAGTTAAAAACCAAACCAGAGACCTAACTTGGAAGCGCAATTACTGTTAATCCATTAAAAATTTCTGGAAACCATTTGAACAAACATTTAGATAACCTGAACCTGATCAAAACCTTATTTTTACTTTTATTTTTAGATGCTTAATTTTTGTTTTAAATTAGTTCAAAAATGACAGAAAAACTATTTTCAAAATTTATGATTTTTTTGACATGGATTCCGTTCCGACAAATCGGACGACTTGGTCATGAACCAGTTGCATCAAATGGAGCGTATGGACTTCATGCACGTGTGGTATTTGACAGAACTCGAATTGGTTACGTGCACGCGTCAAATTCGAAACGTATCTGTCAAAAACTACTGTATCGATAATTTTCCAAATTTGATAATTACTTTGTACACGCTCGTCACATCATGACAAAACTTGTGCTATTGGATTCGTGATATTTTTTGGTCATGTGAGCCAAATTTGGTTTAATTCTAAGAAGGATGACCGGATCGTCGTTTTGACGGGCTCACGATCCGATTCAATGGACAATTTTGTACACGGCTCATCGGAATACAAAATTGGACATACCATTTGGTTCATATCAAAAAATTGGACCCATAGATATATAATCTGTTGACTTTAGAGACCGTAGGATTTGACATACTTTTCGGTGCAAAACAGGTCCAACGGCAGACACCGTTTTGACCTAAAATTACGATTTTCCCCTATGTCCAGAATTGGACTTAGGGTAGACAATCTTAGACATTTTTTTGATTCCAAAAATGTTGGTCATGTCTATTTCAGCATCCGGGGACGTTTGCAGAAGTTATACTTTCGTTGTTTCTTTGATTTGACGAGTTTGGTGTTGTCATTTTTTACACACCACCTGCAGCAACATACCTTACCATTATTTACTGATTATTTACCATTGTTACAACATGTTTATTTCTTTTATTTATTGTTTATTTAGTTTAACTTAAATTGTGCATCCAAGTCATACTTGGGTACAAACGACTGAGTTAGACGTTTCTGTTGCTTTACTTATTTTATGCATGATGACTTAGATTTAATTCTGAGGTACTGGTATATCTTTTTTGGCCATAACACTTATGTACCATGAGTTGTGAGTCTCATGTAGGATGCAGACTTGCGTAGTCGGCTAGCCATCAGTACGTTTGGGACGTGCAACGGATATGATATAACTACAAATAGAATATATATGTTTAGCGTACTTAGCAGTTATTAGATGTTCACACTATAATGGTTAGGTGTCTCTTGTTACGTCCCTCTGAGGACCTGGTGATCTCTCCAGGATTAGACGACCAGGACTACCCTCAGGAGTACGGCTCAACTTTGGATCCCTCGTTTTCAGTTGAGGAGGTTTTGCCTTCCGAGTTTCAATGATCTTTTATTTTAGTTGGACATGACATTTACTATATTTTATTTTGCTATATTTCTTCTTTATTTTATTCATTTTATGAGGTCGGACTCCAGTTTATTTCAAACTCTTTTATAGCTGTATGGTAGTGGATTTGCCTCCTATCTTATCTTTTGACTTTTTTTATTTTATTCTTGGTTTATTTTTTTATTTGTCTGTGTGGATGCGATATAGAATTACCTGGCATGTTTGTTATTATGATTTATCGTAGCTTGCGTATGTGTCCGAAGTTTCCAAATTTTGGAGTATTCTTCGTATGCATACAACTGCATATTACATATACCTAGCTCTATGTATATTAGGACTGGGACGCTACATAGGGCCAGCTAAGCACGGCCATTGGTCTACTTTCATCGAAAGAGTCGACACGACTGAAAGGTTGGTCGATGATTTAAAGTTGTTGGGACTCAACTTCTTGTTAATGATGATAGAGGTAAGCAACCCATGAATGATAATAACAACAACCACAAGGATCAATTGGACACACCCTATACCCTGTTGTATTAGGTCCACATATGGTACTAGCACTACCCACTCTTGAATCTTCCTATCAAACATGCTATATTCTTTATAGGCATCATCCCTGCATTTCATATTCACAATTTGTAATGCTGTTACTCACTATTTAGATTACACAAATCTGGACAAACACTCACTTATCTCCTATGGATACCTACCTCGCCTTTCTCCCTCTAACCTGGCTTCTATCTGAGTACTCTCTGTTGTTGATGTTCTATTGTTACTAACAGATGTTCTTGACACATGAGGCAACACAGACTAGATACAAAAATAGAAACCTCATCTAACCATAAGCTTCAAATGTAAACTCCATGTGAACCTACATGATATGACACATAAATCATTAAGAAATTTGGTTGTTCTAGTCTTTAGCAATCATGCAAGAAATCTTGACAGCAAGTCCACCTAAACTTAACCGCAAAAGTATGTTCTAAATCAGGAAGCATAGCAGTCACTCAAAGCCCTAATGAAACATCCTTCTTAAAAGTAAGGCATACACAAATCTCCTTAAATAACTGGAAGAAAGCTATATGAGGCTTAGTATAAGAAGAGTTCTCTAGGAATTGAATATTAATTCCTTAAGAACTCTTCTGGGAAAATCTTTGTAGGCCAGTTAGAATTTTAATTGCCATTAGAAAAGCAATGCCATCGAATTCCACACGTATAAGAGATTATAATAAATATCACCTGAATAACTATCCAGCAGATTTAGAAATGTAACATTTTCAGGAAAAATCTGGTATGATAGATGCAAAAGTGCATTCCTTAGCCTAAATATATATCTACGAACAAATATTCTATTGGTATTGTTTTGGTCCTGATACTTACCCATGTCGGTCAAGTTGCTGCGGTTTAGATGGTTGCACAGGCGCGATACTCTATGATCACCACTCGCCTGCTATTTGTAGGACACGAGTCCCTATATATGAGTTCTTATTTACCAGACCCTGACTGACATAACTAGGGCTCATTCCTAATATCATACTTTGCTGCATAACAGAGCATGGACAATGCATTTCAAATATGATCTGTCCAAGTATGATACGACCCCAATTCAGATCTTATAAAACTAGTACATGGCAACTTCTCTTCCCCTTTATGTCAAATGGGTCAATCAGGGTTCTCAGTTAAACAAGGTAGCTACATGAAAATGGTGGTATACACATATGCATTCAATTATAACCCATATTCAAGGAAGAACCATCCTATCAGCATAATTTCTGGGAACAAACATCTAATGCCTACCTCTCTTATATTGCTACTAGAGGCTAAGGTCCAAGGCAGACCCTTCCTAATTTCTAAACTAAACTCACTTGGGTTTTGACTATAGTGATTTAGATATCCTGACACCAGGTGGTCTGACACGAGGTTCCTGATACAAAATGATCGGATACCAAGTAGTTTGATATTAGAGATTCGCATATAGTGCAAATCTCGACTCCTTGTATACCCAGGTCTTCAGGAACACCCAAAATAATAACTAAGTCCATCTAGCTTAAATCCCAGTGCTTACCTCTGATACTCAAGCCATAGAGGGAAATTTGTATACAAGGATACATGCCCTTCACTTAGTTATCAACTGAAACATCTAGCCCAATTAATTGATATCAAAGCCAATAACAGCTAATAACAATTCTTGTTCTCTTAGGAATTTCCACAGCCACTTTGTTCTTTTATTGCGACAAGCTCGTGTTAACTTTGTTTTTAAGGAATCAACGGGTATTATAGGTGAAAGGAAGAAGATTACCTGTTCTTTGAAGAATCGAGCACTCTGTCTGGACCTCTCGCCGGCTAACTTTACGCATAGAATAACGCAAAAGGAAAGAGGGTTTGGGGAAGGATGGACCGATTAATCCCCCTTGTGTTTATATTCAAGGTTTGGATAGGATTGAAACTACTTTTGGAATGGACTTGGTATGCTAGGGATTTGGGGCGATCTCCATAATTCAAATCTGTTCGTTTGAACAGATGTTTAATAGGGTCGGTTGGCAAATTCAAATTTGAATTAGAATTATCCACCAAGCCCTCTAACAAACTGATTTTTCATAAGGGCCTCCCTTAGTCTACTGTTAGGGTGGAACTTATATATATTTCTTTAGGACTATATTCATATACATACATATCCCCTATAAAAATCCTTTAGATATAAAATATATTAGTTTAAATATCTATAAAATCCCAAATCATTATATTGGGTCAATAATTAATAATAATAACATTACTCAAAAATTTTAGGGCGGGGGTTTACATCCTACCCACCTTAAGAATAATTTCGTCCTCGAAATTTAATAAAGCCACAATCTACTAAAATGGATAGTCTAACATATTGTATCAAACATATAAACTATTCTCAAACTAATGTCTATTCTACTACTACATAATCTACTAGGAATGACCGTTAGCTGCTCCTTGTGGTGCTGTCGTATCCTCCATGAACATGGCAAAAGCTTTCCCTCCCGGTGCTACAGGTCGACGCTTTGGGCATTCTCGAAACTGATGTTGTTCCAAACCATAGTTTAAACATTGGCCTAGTCTCCAACGGCAATCACTCTCGCTATGTCCCTTCTTTTTGCAATACTGGCATCTTGGAAGCTCTTGATTCGGGTATGTGACGGCTCCTGGTTGCTGATGATACTACTGCGGTGAAGTCTTCTTTGGGTCATTGGAACGTTTCGTCGTTCCCGAATGGCTGCTGCCTCCTCCATAAGCGTCTCGGTCCCTCTTTTGCTTGCGCTTCAATTCTTTCTCTACCACCTGTGCAACCTTCAAGATTCTCTCATAGGTTATGGCCTGGCTGGTGGCGATGGATATGCGAATTTTATGTGATAGCCCTTTTCTGAACTTCTTGGCTTCGGCTGCAGGGGTCAAGGCATCTGCGAAGCGACTAAGGCGGAAGAACTTTGCAGTGTACTCGTCGATTATGAGGTTGACCTTCTCCAGGCTCTCGAACTCGTTCTCTAACTCCTCTCTAGCCGCGTCGGGGTAGAACTTCGTCTTGAATAGCTCCTTAAATTCTTCCCAAGTCACCTTTGGCACGGTGAATTGAGGCTCGTCTCTATACCACGTGCGGGTGAGGTCGTAAAGCTGCATGCTAGCTAACTCGATCATCAGGTCTTCAGGAACTCGAGTCATCCGAAGAATTCGATCCACGTTCTCTAACCACTCATTCGCGTAGAGAATCCCTTCCGTTCCTTTGAATTCTCTGGGCCTAAGGTCCATAAAATTCTTGAAAGTTCCAGGGCATGGTCGTGGAGCATCTCTAGTCTGAATAGCTTCTCTCAAGGTGTCGAAAAAGGTGTTGGCATGCTCTGTCTGGGAAGTGGTGAGGTGCTGGAAGATCCCAAGGAGCGTAACATTGTCCAGTTTAGGTGGCGGAGGCAGAATATGTGCTGGATATACGGCAGGTGCTGGATACATCGTTGGTGCTGGATGCATAGCGAGAGCTGGACACATCGCTGGTGCTGGGTGTAGGGTAGGTGCTAGATGGAGAACTTGTGCTGGATGCGGAACTTGTGCTGGTGGTGGGACAGATGCTGGGGGCAGAACGGATATTGGTGGTGGAGTCTGTGGAGGAAACTGCGAGGGTGGTAGAATGTCGTCCCTACGAAATCTCGAGAATTGTGGCTGTGGCGGATTTCCCATATGAGTAAGTTGGCCTTCCTATGTCGGTGGGGTCATATACGTGAAGAATCTTCCTGCAGACGGTGGGGTGTTCAGGGCAGAGCTGTTCCTGTCTTGAGAATCTATTTACTGTAATAAAAGAAAATATTTAGCAGCTGAAGAATTTTAAGCAGAATACAAGTCAAGGATTCAATAAAAATCAAGGATAGAGTTCAATAATAAGTCAAGACATGTGGATGAGATCCTAAGAGTCTATTCCTATTTGTTGGCTCACGTCGGTACAGTAATATAACCGAAATGATTAACGTAGACCTGCATGGGCCACCAAAAAACTTGTCATGACCCGCATCCACTGTTCGGATACGAGACGTGTCCAAGTCCAGCCTACGCCGCAGTGTCGAATGTAGAACGTTGTCTAATATACTCGCGGTCATAGAAGTCTGGCATAATCAAGGTAATCTATATCTCATCCACAGAAATTAGAGAATACAACTAACTCAAATGAGACTCAATAAAGAATGATCATATAAAATGAAGTATCAAGTTCATCAAGAATTATAGTTACGTCTGGTGGACACAAATCAACTACCAATAGACGAAAATAAAATAGAAACATGGAAATAAAGTAACTGAGCCCAAACTATCAAAGGTACCCTCAGCTGCAGTGGTACTGTGGTCTAATGCTGGCTCAAACCTGTTCGTTTGCACCTGGATCAAACTCGGCTAAACCTGAAGAGATCATCAGGTCCACAGATGACTAGCAAGATACATAAAACATGCCTACTAATATGACAGTAACATGTATGGTAGATAAGAACAGTACAAGAAGAACATCTAAGAACGACGTGTCATGTGGAAACTGTAGTACTAGACTTGGCTAACAATCAATCGAATAACTCCTATAGGCTGTAGTACAATACAAGATACTCCCAATCTATAGTGTGCCTCAATTGTAGTATAATGCAAGATACTCCCAACCAGGATAGCCAATTCTAGTATCAGTCTCCTCTCGTAAAGGAATACAAGATCAAGTGAAATTCCATAAATTGTAGTACAATAAAAGATACTCCCACTTAATAGAATATCACAAGTCAAGTCAATCAATCAAGTCAAGTCAAGGAACACGGCTGACAACTCTATTACAAGACACAGTGAACATGAAGAAGACAAATAAGCGAGCAAGGAAAATAATGTCCTATACGTGCACGTAAATCTAGAAAACAAGTAGAGCGATAGATGATGAACCAAATACAACATAAAAAGGAATACAATAGGAGAAACATGTAAATTCTGCATGAGTTCGACAAGGTATACTTGCCTGTGGTCCTGAGCTGCGGATACGGGTCAATTGTTGAGTCAAAATCTCCTAAACTTGTTTTATATGTAAATTCTAGTCAAAACATTAATTTAACCAAAATAAGTTTTCTTTAATCATTGGCTAAAAAGCTCTTAGGTTTCTAGTGGCTTTAATGGCTTGGTTATTTACCTTTATAAGGTATCCTTTTGAGTCCCTTATCATTGTATGCATAGTGAGTATCCTAGGATAACTTTTACTAACATGAGACTCTATTTATATAGTACTCACCCTCTTTCTTAGGAATATTCAGTTTACTACTGCTATGTATTAACTGTATCCCATGTCTAAAATATGTCTTATATGTCAATTGGACACACCCTATACCCAGTTGTATTAGGTCCATGTATGGTACTAGCACTGCCCACTCTTGAATCTTCCTATCAAACATGTTATATGCTCTATAGGCATCATCCCTGCATTTCCTAAATCCCCTTTGTGTTTATATTCAAGGTTTGGATAGGATTGAAACTACTTTTGGATTGTACTTGCTATGCTAGGGATTTGGGGAGATCTTCTTAATTCGAATCTGTTCGTTTGAACAGATATTTTATGGGGTCGGTTGGCAAATTCAAATTTGAATTAGAATTATCCACCAAGCCCTCTAACAAACTGATTTTTCATAAGGGCCTCCCTTAGTCTAATGTTAGGGTGGTGCTTATATATATTCCTTTAGGACTATATTCATATACATACATATCCCCAATAAAAATCCTTTAGATATAAAATATATTAGTTTAAATATCTACAAAATCCTAAATCATTATATTGGGTCAATAATTAATATTAATAATTACTCAAAAATTTTAGGGCAGGGGTTTAAATCTAGCCCTCTTGGTGATAATATGTGGGTTACCCAAATATTTTGCACGACATGGAATGAGAAGCAGCGCCTTCAAATTATTCATCGAATCGAAGAGGTAAGAAGTACAAACCATGCCACATGGTGTTTCCTTTGAAACAAGGTTCGACAAAGGATATCTCTAAACCTGTGATCCTTTTCAGGAGGATGCTACTCTTTCTTCCATACCTGCTGCTTCCATGCTTACTTCTCAGGCTATTCCGAAACAGGACCGTGGAAGTTTGCACCAACCGATAAGTTGAAACAAAAGGAGGTCCGATTCGACAAGTCTCTGAAGAAGAATTCTACCCGGGGACTCATCAAACCTTACAACTTTGACATATTGGCACAGATTGCCAATACCCCAGCGAGGTTATCCATCTTTGAGCTACTCCGTGCCTCCAAGGAGATGCGTGATGCACGGAGTGAAGCATTGCTCCATGTCGATTCATATTTGGCTAAATTAAAAAAATGAGCTGAGGATATTTTCTTCTGTCCTCATTGCCATAATTTGGTGGAGAAGATCTCAAACATCACCTTCTTTCAAGATGATATGCCACCCAAAAGCAACTGGAATGTAGGCCTTTATATTACATTGGCCATATAGGGGCTATCAAAGTAGATCGCATGCATATAAACCCAAGGTCTTCACTTAGCATCATCCCTCGGAGTATGCTCCAGGTCTTAGGGTTCCGATGCACATGCTATCGGCAACCAGCACCACCATCTTGGGCTTTAATACGGGAAGGAGCGACAACATCGAAAAGATTCATCTCAAGTGCCAAATTGGTGATCTATGAACGGAGATGACATGCTACGTCATTGATGTCGATGTATCCTTTAACGTCTCACTCGGGAGTCCCTAAATATACGGAAACATGATCGTACCATCCATACTACACCAATGTTTTAAATACGTAGACAGTGAGGGGATAGTTCAGATAGAGTTTGCTGATGTCAACCCGTTCAAAGGAATTGAAGCATACCATTTCTACTCAGTATTATACCAACACCAGACACCAGAAGACGAAAGGAATGATGTTGATGATGAAGCGAAAGTCGAAGCTGAACAAGATGTCGATGGTCCTCTAATGATCCATGTAATGGACTATGTCACTCATAATGATACTACCAAACCACTTGTGGTAGATCTCCTTCTTGTCGTTCCTATGGTTGACCCTCGTTCATCTTGCCATGAATATAGGGAACAACCTCAGTAGTATTGATGTGAAGCAAGCCCACTAAAGACAGCAAATTGTCGTCTATATGAGCAATGGACAACGAAACCACAAAGACAATTTATTCTTTCAGACGTGTAAAAATGTTTACGTGATTTAGAAGGAAGTTTTAGAAGTTTGCTTAGCTAAATTTATGCACAGACAATGGAATCAGCACAGAAGATTTCACAAAGAACAGTCTGTGCCATCAAGTAGCAGCTTCCTCTGTGTATTTAAAATGAAGCGCAGGAAAAACCGCTGGTGCAGAAAGTCCTAATCTCCCCTATGCTGGCGCAGAGCAAGCCATATCTTATCTGCACAGAGCATTGGAAAGAAGCACTCAACGCGGGCGCAAAGCAAGCTATATCTTACTTGCACATAAGTGTTGGTGTACTGAAATACCCTGTGAATGTGTAGAGTGAGACATATCCCACTCGTACAGGCACAGAGTAGCTGGTATAATATGTCGTACACTATGTATCTCCATCCATTTGCATTTTCTTCTTTAGGTACATTGATTACAAATGAAGAAGAAAACCAAAATAAAGAGAAGGAAAGGAAGACAAAGATATGACAGTCTCCAAGAAATTCATGTACTTTCAATCGGGGACTAGACGAACGATGATGGGCTCATCTGAGTAGCTGCCGCCACAGTCGTAGAGGAACTCACAAGAGCTTTGCCTTTGTCAGAGATCTTAGATGCTTTAAATACCATTGCTAAGAGAGGGATAGAGATCGAGAGGAAGAAGACTAGAAACTTTGGAGAAAAAGAGGAAAAGAAGTTCGTGAAAGAAGCTTTCTCTCTCTGAGAACTCTTGATTAAAAGGCAAAATAGCCTAGCACATCATGTCCCGTGCACTAATTAGAAGAAAGCATCTCGACTCCCTTGAGTGGATGGAGGTGGCTTGAAAAAACCGAACCGTCATGCTGACCAAGCAAGTCCAATATGCTGACTCATCAAATACCTACATTGATGGAACAAAAATAGCAAAATCCTACACCATAACTAGATGGACTCCTTTACACGAACTTAACCTCTGCAGTATAGATGAAGATTTCTTTCATATGCTTCTTGTAAATTATTTTGAGCTTATGTCAAATTTGAAAACTTTGAAGGGGGTCTTATGAAAAAACTAAAAAAACCTTTCTACGCCACTGTTACTCTACGTCATAGGTACTTGTGCCACCAAGAGGAAATGAGTACTATACGCCTTGAGAAAACACTTCACACCATTTGAACCAAGGGAGGGTCTATAAAAATTATCTCTATGCCCTTATCCTACGTACTCCTAAAGTCAAAGATAATTAATGATAATAGAACATTAAAAGATGTAAACTAATGTCGGATCATGGCCTACCCCCTGACACGCAGTAGTTGCGTGGAACGAGGAATTGACAGTGATGGGGTTAATGTAAAGATGATTTCTTTTTAATACATAGAAAGCTATATCGACGTGGCTGTAGTAGAGGAAGAAATTCGTCCTCACTATGGGCTAAGCTATGACGTAGGCTACCAACTGTCAATCGTACATCTGTGTGACAGAGCATTAATTAGCCGACAACTATTCGTGAGTTACGCTCACTGACACACAATAGTATCGATTTCCACTAACTTACTAAGGGCAATACTGATATGGCCACGACGTTGGGCGCCACCTATCTTCTCTTTAGCATAATTTGAAGCTAGAGACACAGCAAGACTAACAGTTGTTCGTGTTTTGAGCCAACTGATATGCAACAGTGGTAGTCTCTACTAGTTCGCATAGGACAGCGCTAATGTGGCCACAATGCAGATCTCCATGTGTCTTTTCTTTAGCATGATTCGTAGATAAAGATATGACTAACAGCTATTCGTGGTCTGTGCTCACTAAACGCGACAATAGGTAATTTCTACAAACTGTCTGACATCTTGAAGGAATCAATTAAACTTTATTCTTCGTAATAGATGTCACATGTCATGTGCTCCATAGCTGGCGCAGACCAAGTCAAACCCATTATTTATGAGGTGCGGACCATAATTATCCGCACAAACGCTAAAAATAGTAAAGGGAGGCAGAAATAATGAGTTTTGCCTATGTTTTTCACGTAGGGAGACAAAAATAGTAGGTTTTGTCTATCTCCTGCGATCAAGCCCGAAATAGTAAGTTTTGAGGGGATCGAGCATCAACTAAGCTGAAAAGTGAGAGCTTGAGCCTTCTTGCAGTCGAACGCCTCTTCACAGTCCTTGAGAGCAAGAGTTAGTGAGGCTTCCCCATGTCACGCCCCAGTCCAAAAAAACATAGGACAAGGAATGCAAGCATGTCAGCTGATACAATCTAGAATAAGTTTCTAATTTAATGGACTTACGCTAGACATACTATGCTAAAAAAGTGTACTAAACTATGCTATCTCAACTATATCTCAATCCACATGTAAGTAAATAAAACAAAAATGAACAACATGTACTATAGTCGGCCGCCCTATAATTCACATGTCCGAGCAAACTTGAGAATAATATAAGTTTATAAAGCTAGGCTAATAAGCAAGGGATAACAAGAAAGCGTTTGCAAAAACAAAAGTTCTTTTATTTCACAAACTTTGTAAGAAGATTACAATTGAATTCTGGGAAAGTACAACTATAGGAATCCGATCTGAAGACGATCGCTTTATCCCTTGGACGATGTGAACTATGAAGACGGTAGCCTCTGAAGAATGCAGCGACACTTGGGCAAGAACTTCTGATTTCTCTGATGATCTTGAATGATCTGATCTTTATAATGAAGGACTTGAAACTCTATTTATAGAGTTCTGGAAAATAACTAATTAGTAGTTATTTCTGGATTGCACAGGCTGGATTGTGCAGGCATTAGACTGCGCAAGCAGTGAACTGTGCTGGCAGTTACTCAATCGTGGCTCAACTGTATTAGACGCGTGGCATTGTTTGATTAAAATACGCATGGTCATGTCAGACGGTTGCCACGTGGTGAGCAATTGATGGCATGTAGGCCACGTATGAAATGTCAGTTATCTTGATGGATTGTGCTGCTTGCACAACACTATCTTCAGACTGTGCTGGGATCGAACTGCATTGAGGAGGAGCTGGCAGACTGCGCTTCGGTTGGGCAGGCAGACTACGCTGGGAGTTGACAGCTGGACCGTGCTGACAGCTGTCCTAGGATACGGCACGGCTCGAGAAACGAACAGACTCCTCGCTTTTCGGGCTGTCAGTTGTCAGAAAATCTGATTTTGTATCAGGTAATGATGACGTTGCCATGTCAGCATTGCGCGTTTGGATGTTAGCACGGTTCGGCCTCGCGCAGTTGATTTGTTGCACAGTCTGTCTCCTACGTAGTTCATTTGAAGGGTGCTCCATTTGATTTTCATTACTTTTTTGATGGGTGCAACTTGATTTTTAGGACCTACAAGACCCCCTTCAAAGTTTTCAAAATTTGAAAATATTTAAAGTTTCAAAATACTTTCAATTTTGAATTTAAAATCAAGTTGCGCAAGTGGTACTTTGACTGCGCGTTTGGAAGAATCAGCTCCGACTTTTGTGGCACAATATGAGGTGACAGTTGTACTTCTGAAAACTATAAATAGTTTCCATTCTCATTCTGTCAACCTTTACTTGTTTTTGATTTTCTGAAGAGATAAAAGCTTTCCTCCTATTCTGACCACTTCTCCTCCTTTTTGCCGTCGACGTTAATGGATCCTAAGCGAACTGCCACAGAGAAGGGCAAGGCTCCGGCTGAGTCTTCGACTCGGGTTGCGCCCCGAATCTCTCGTCATGAAGTTGGCCATCCAGCGCTACAAGGTAGATGACAACCTCGATCGAAACCCTTTTTAGGGTTCTTGACATTTTCGAACCTTCATACCTCTCTCTTTTTAGAGATTTGATGGTATTGTGCCGCCCTGTTTAGGGTTTTGGTTGCACACACATAATAGTTTTTCATTTTTATGAAAACAATATGCTTGTGCAATCGGTTGGAAAGCGCTGGCAGATGTTCAGTGCAATCCATCAATTTGCGCAAGTCAGTTGAGCCAGCGCAAACTGATGACTTGCGCAAGCGGGTTAGCGCAACCTATGCTTTGCGCAAGTGGGTTAGTGCAACCTGATGTCTTGCGCAAGTGGATGTGTTGGCTCAATTGGATACTTTGTGCATATGGGTTGCATTGGCGCAATCTGATGCTTTGCACATAGCGCAATTTGATGAACTTTTTTCAAAAAAACTTTGTGATTTTGCATGTACTGATCTTTATCTCTTTATTTGATGTAGTTAACCTCAGGGAAGACCTAGATTATGAGGTCTTTGTAGGATCTTTGGCTGAACCTGAGTTCAAAGAGGATCTTTCCCATGTGACATATCCTCAATATGCCTTGCCGTCATCTCGGCAAGCCATCCTAATGGCACAAGACTGAATGGACAGCCACTCCAAACTGCAGATACAGTTACTCATAAGAAGCCATTGTTCCTGTTCGGTGAGGCTTTCGACAAGAACTCCCAGTCTAGACCTCGTATAGAGCAGAGGCTTTTTTAAAGAGGCGAGAAGATGATACTTATAACAGAGATATCTAGATGCCTTCCCCTGTCTCGCTATGCTTTTGCGAGCTTTCCTAGAAGGATGGAATGGGATATAACTCCACTTCAGCAAGCTCGAACGGGGAACATCTGTGTGAAGAAGGGGCCGAACAGCAAAGACATGTTCTACAGTTCCTCGGAGCGTCACAGCTCCCTACTCAGAGGACTGAAACCTGGGTGCATCCCACCAAAAAACTCTTCCCTGCTGTTACCAGTCAGAACACCGATATTCGTAAATAAATTTACGAAGGTTGAGGGAAGATATCCAGACCAAGATATTCGATTAACAGGTCTCGTGAATCCAGATAACAAGAGGTGGAGCTGCATAGCCAATTAAATATTAGCTCAATTTGAAGACCGGCTCAAGGAGATTGAGCTGTACCAAGCGGTGTACACCATCGTTTATGGTTTCCCGCCTAATTCGTATCTATTCCTTGCATTGGCAGAAAGATACAATTACATAACAGGGACTTTTATGACACCATACGGAGAGATAGGATTGGCTTTATATGAGATGAAGTACATCTCCAGCTTGCCAATGGAGGATATCTCCTATGAAGAATTTGTCCCAACCAATGATGAGTTGGACAAATTACGTCAAGAGAATGCCGACATGGTGGCTGTCTTCAAAGAGCTGCTATGCCACTACAAGATCTGTTCTTTGTACTACAAGAGTGGTACATCCGGCACCTGTTACTCAACTAAATGGTTGCCGTATCTCTTTCTCAACCATATCATTGAGAAAAAGACAAATGAGCACGATAACTGCAAACCCACCTTCTTCAGACCACTTAGCAACAGCGAAGTAATAGGGTTGATGGAGGAGAACAAGGATATGGATATCAAGATCGAAGATGATCTTCAATATCCCCCTCTTAAGAAAGATAACATTATTGAGAGTTATATGAGGATGGGCTATAGGCCCATGTCGAAGGAGGCCCAGTTGGCGGGTTTCTTCACTTATTGGCTTCGTGGATACGTCATTCCTAGAGCCAGCGCCATCGATCGCTTTTATCGAGGCATACTATTCGCTGTTGTTCGCTCATTCTACGGCTACCGGATGGATCTATTGTCAGCGATGACTTGCAGAGTGAATGCTGGCCTCCGCCTTTTTGCGATCAGATGCTTCGAGGAAAGGGCGAGAAAGGAAGCTTTCTTCGGCTAGAGCTACTATACACAAATCTGTTCGGATGGCTGCTTCTGCACTATCCTTCACTGATGAACCCCGATATAGGAGCGGTGAGCGGCAGCTTCTTAAGGAGATTCTCCAAAAGTAAGTGGATAAACACCACTTTAAGAGATTGCAGACGCGCTCTAAATCTCGAAAAGGGATAGAACTTCTATTGTGTTCCCCCTCCAGCTGGCTACGAGCATATGTCTACCAACCTTGTCGATTCTGGGAGGGTACAGCCTCTGGGCCATATAATTTTCAACTGGTTGAAGACGATCCGACCATCTCACTTAGTGTACCGATTTGAAGATGAATGCTACCTGGAGCCTTATCTCCCGAGCTGATTTGCACACCAATTTGGCTATGACCAATTCTACGTAGGCAACGCCATAACGTGCCTACAGGAAAAAGGTTATCTGATCGACGGAGCCCGGGCTTGGGCTTACTATAATTCTCGGGACACGAGGACGATGTTCTCAATGCCGCTAAAGTGCGATCATGGACCTCGTATGTTGTATACATATTCACTTTTCTACACATCAGCGAACACTTTTGCTGAGAACTTTAGTCTAGTAGACAGTTTTGCGACTGCGACCCGATTAAAGAAGGGAGCATTTGTTGTGTTGGCTCCTGATAATGATGAAGAGGATGAGCCAGTTGATGCACCTTTGGAAGCTTCAAGGGAAGCCAACTTTCCTGAAGAAGTCAACGAGCCGCTGCACATCTCTTTGAAGGTCGTCAGATCTCCAATCAAGGAGAGAAAGAAAAGAAAGGTGGAAGAACCTTCTTCTCCAGTTGCTAAGAGGAAGATTGTCTTAGAATCTTCAGAAAGGGTCACCACCAGGTCGCAATCTTGGCAGCATGCTAAGTCAACTCAGAGAGAAGAGGCGACGACTCCGACCTCTCTTCAAAGTGTAATGCCTGTTGTTCGTATTACTTATTTGGAATACGTATATATATTTTATCTTGTATTTACATATCTCCTTGGTTTGGTTTGGCTTGGTTATTCTTGGTTCGGGTTGGCTTGGTTCGATTTGGGATTGCTATTGGTCTATTATGAACCAAAGGGTGAACCCCCTACCTACCACCACTACTACCATTTATTAACCCCACTTCCTTCTCTCTCTTCATTACTCTCCTTCTTCCCTCCATTAATTCTTTACCTACCAGAGAGAGGGAGAGGTCTAGGCAAGTGCAACTTGCTTTATGGAGGAACTCCAATTTTATTGCTTCATTCTCTTCCTTACAGCATTCTAACTTACTTTAGAACTTGGCATTTTCACTTTCCATGGCTAGATTCTTGTAGATCTATATTTACCTTATTTTTGGATTTCTTGGAATTTGATCTACTTAATCTTGTTATTTCCAAGTTTTGATGGTTCCATGTTGTAGAGAATTTCGTTCTACCCCATTTTGACCTATGGAAGTTCGAATTTGGGCTCCGGATGATAGAGTTATGCAGCTTGGAAGCCATAGCTTATGGTGTACTTCTTCTCGGAAATTTGGAGAAGAAGCACAGTCCCGAGCCGCATGGTAGCACTTGACCGCATGAACATTCATGCGGCAAGTCAGTTCCAGCCGCATGCACCATTGGCTTGACTTGACCGCATGACAAGTTCATGTGACAAGTATTCCTTTTAGCCGCATGAAGTCCTTCTTACTTGACCGCATGACTGAGCCTTTCCCTTAGCCGCATGGGACTTCGCCCATCCCGAGCCGCATGAACTCAACACTCGCAAGCCGCATAGACCGCAGTCTCCCAGCCGCATGGGTTTACTTCTTTTGACCGCATAGTCATTGCTCCCCGCAGCCGCATGGGTTGCTCCTTCCCGGCCGTATATACTTGATTGGTCAGCCAGCCGCATGGACCCATCCACCGCTAGCCGCATGAGACCCTTCCCTTCCTGACCGCATAAGCTCCTGCAGCCGCATGCGCTGCGCACCCGCACTGCCTTGAGACCGATCTATCCGAGCCGCATGAACTCAGATTTTGGGCCGCATGAACCCATATCTATTCAGCCGCATGGGCTGTTCTCTTCCAGCCGCATGAGGTCATTCCTGGCCGCATATGCCTTAGCCGCATGGATCCCCTATAGCCCTGTGTATTGATATTTTATTAGATATTTTATGCCCATTTTATATCCTTACGCCTTTTGTCATGAACTTGATAATCACAAATTTTTGGACATGATAATTGAGTCTGACATGACAGTGACCCGTAGTGGTGCACTCCTGACATGACTAACCTGACATGAACTGATAGTGGCCCGTCGCGGCGCACTCCTGACCAGTAAACTGGACATGATAAACCTGACATGATTTTCTTGATAAGCTGTTGTGACGGCTCCATGACATGACATGACCTGTATAATTAATCTGGACACCATGGGCGATTGTGCTTGTACAAATAATCCAGTCCTGTCTTGCATCATGTCTAGGAGAGGACTCCTGAGTACCACGGTCAGGAGTACCTATTGAATTGGACTAAGGCTAATAACTAGATTAATACATTAGTCATAAAGAGATCTCCCAGCTACAGGCAATCCCGTTACCTGGGCACGCCTTGGGATCTGTAGCCTGCCGTCGAGTAGGCCACATTTCCATGACACTGTCATGTGTTACACCCTTCAAGCTATCTAAGGGTACATGCATTTCCTGGACGATGTACCCACCTGAATTCAACCCTAATCTTTCAATCCGGGTAACCTGGATGGTCTGCAGGGCTTGTGGCTGTGGAATAATCTCGCTGCATCTTGTTAGTAATTAGGCTTGTGACAACCCTAGTTAGTTAAAGTATCAAGCCGTAATTCTTGCTTGGCCGTGAAATGATTGGATGGAGTCTAACCAGTCTAGTCTTGCCCTGATCCTGATTACTGCATGACCAGAATGCTTGTATTTATTTTACCGATAAATGGTGAGAATTTTAAGTTCTGTTCAGACGAAGGGTTACAACCCCGGTCCTTGTTTGGTTTACGGGTTGTAACCTGGTTATCTGAATGGTTCCATGGTTATCTCGTCGTATATCATCCTGATGTATTTTTTTTATTTCCAGTTCTTACTTTATTTATACTCTTGTGCTGATTGCTGGTTTTAGTTCCCAAGTGAAGCCTCCTTTGTGGCACTTGCTCTTTCTGGGATCTGACCCAGCTGGTTTTGTGTGACCAGATTTCGGAGCAGCTCCAGAGGATCTACCGACCTTCCAGCCAGATGGTGGCCACTAGACGGAACCCTGGCAACGAGTGGGTTTATTTTTGATCTTCCACTTTATTGTAAAATATTCTTTTGAGGCATTTAGCCGACGAGCACCTGTTAGCTCGATTGTACTTTACTTACTGTCTGCCTACGGGCTGTAACATGATTAACAGATCCTAGGGTTGATCATGTATGACTAAACTCTTGCTAGTCCTAACATTTTGTAACGACTAGCTTCATGATCAGCTGAATATATAATATTTGGGATGCCTTATTATTGTATATTTAATGATCATACATCTTTTAACCTTCATTTACTTGCTTGTGATTGAGACACTAGGCTTGTTCATGACCTTAAGAGACTGTTGGCTTGTAGTTAAACCCTCATGTATCTAGACAGTCGTGACCGTATAGCGAGATGGATCCCATTTCATATACGTAGCTGGCTATGTCTGCCCCCGCTCTCCAGTATTCTGGTTCTGGGGCGTGACACAAAGGCAAGTAGATGTTGTAGATGTAGAGAGTCCGGAGAGACCTTTACGCAGAAAGAAGATAGTTTTTAGGAGGAAAGTGGCCACTCCTTCAAGACCTATCCTGTCATCGGTCATGACTAGTGCTGTTGCCGGAGTCATGATGTCGTCTCCTACACCTGCCATTGAACCTAGGCAGGAAGCTTTCAGTCCAGAGAGAAGGGACGAGGTTGTAGAGACTAGGAAGGATATCGCGGAGACAGCAGATGAGGCTGCAAAGCCAAATGAGCCAGAAATAGAAACTGCCCACCTTCCAGCTTCTCCTCGATCACTACGTGCCGAAGAAGATAAGTTAATGATTGAGGCACTGGACGATTGTGACTTTGGCTTCCACGTTGATGTAGATCCAGTTGCCGCAACTGACAGTGAAGAAGCACGTAAAGAGAGTGCAAGTAATGAAGATACATCAACAGAGGCTGTTGATGACACTCTGAATCCAGAAGAGGATGCTGATGTACATGTATCTCCAGAGAAGAATGCGGTTAAATAAGTAGTACCGGAGGGAGCTACTATCACCCATCAAGGAGTATTGGTATTGACTGATATTAATACCCTTCTTTTATGGATTAAATGGCTGACATCTTAATTTTTTATTGATGCAAAAAATTTAACTTTCTCTGATTCCTCCGACATGTACTGATATAGTGCCAATAAAGGAGATAGCCAGCAGTAGCCGTCACTTATCAGACGGCTCTGAAGCGGGTAGTAGCCGGGCAGTAATGTCTGAAGCTAATTCCCCGAGGCTACAACCCATGTCAGCAGATGATAAACTTGTTACTGGTCCCAGCAATGGTAAGATTGCCCTTACTTTTGATCTTTTTTGATAGTTGCTAATGACAGCAAACTGATGGGGTTTATTTGATTTTGCAGAGGAACATCTGGGAGGAGCAACCAGCTCTATCATGGCTCCCTTGTCCAAAGAGACTATAGTTCATGCTGCCGAACTCCCGCCTGTACAGGCACCTGCTGCTTCAACGTCCATGAGAGTAGCTGCTACACCCGGTGCCATCGCTACTAACAGATTTATAATTGGTTCCTTCACCAACCTTTTCTTCAATTCATTAGGACCCTTAATAGAAAGGGTAATGGAGAAAGAAGATGTTGGTTTTATCACTGTTATAGGTCCAACCTCTTATCTGATCACTGCCATCCGAAGTCAAGGTAATGAAGCGCAAGCTGCTTACCTTGAACACATATTGGATGAGCTGGAGGAATCAGTTAAGATCTACAAAGATCTCAATCGGGGAGAGGTAGAGTCCTTGGTACATGCTGAGTTTGAGAGGATGTCTCGAGAGGCTTCAGTTACAAAAGCTGATTTCCAGATTTTCTTGGATACTTTTGCTGCCAAGTCTTCAGAGTATAACTCTCAGATGGAAATAATAGCATCTTCTGCTGGGGAGAAGAAAAAGAAAGTTACTAAGCTGAAAGCAGAGTTCGATCGACTTCAAAAAGAGTTGAGAATTGTTCAACTTGCTCTGGAAGAAGAGACTACTCAACATCAAGCTGCAGTCCAGCAACTGGATATTCTGACCCACGAAAGAAATGAGTATGTCAGGACTCATCAAGCTGAAATCTCCCACCGACTAGTAACCTTACCGACTTTTGATGATAATTCTGGAATAGAGGAAGCTAGAAGGCGGGTGATGGATTATCGGAAGGAGCGACTTCAAACTTTAAAGCAGCAGATGGCTAATTTGATGACCCCACCAGCTGAATAGGAAGATTTTTTGTATCTTCTGTTTTGTAACATGTCTTTTTGTAATATCTTTTAATTTTGATCAATAAAAAGACATTTTCTTTGTGGCTCTATTATTTATTGTATATCTCATTCGGATATAAATAATAGTGATAGAAAATATATTCAGAGATCCGGGACATGATATATTTCTTGATTTAGAAAATAATTATATTTATTATATCTGGTAACAAATACATGGCAAGTTGCTGATATGATTGAACGGATAAATCGTCAAAATGCATGAACGAATTGAATCATTGGAACGAACGAATGAACCGTTAGAGGAATTGAATGAACGGATGAACGGGTGAATCGTCGGATGAATGGATGAATGGGTGAACCGTCGGATAAATATAATGAACGGGCAAACCGTCGGATGAATGTAATAAACGGGTGAACCGTCAGAAGAATGTAATGAACGGGCAAACCGTCAGATGAATATAATAAACGGGCGAACCGTCAGATGAATGTAATGAACGGGCGAACCGTCGGATGAATGTAATGAACGGACGAACCGTCAGATGAATGGGATGAACGGGTGAACCGTTAGATGAATGGGATGAACGGGTGAACCGTCGGATGAATGTAATGAATGGGTGAACCGTCAGATGAATATAGTGAACGGGCGAACCGTCAGATAAATGTAATGAATGGGCGAACCGTCAGATAAATGTAATGAACGGGTGAACCGTCAGATGAATGTGTCGCTTCATTGTTCCACGAATCCCTGTCTATAAATAGAACAGAAAATTAGATGTAATGATCACTTTCACTTTTTAACATAAAGATGTCATCTGGAGATGCATCCAAGAAGACTGCGATCACCTCGAAGGTTGAAGCGGGCACTGAAGAACGTCCTGCCGAACCGACTCAGCCAAAGCAGACGGAGGCAGGCGAAAGTTCGTCTGCATCCCAGCCACCGTGGGATATCCTGGACTTCCTGGTTGAACCAGGAAAGACTGAAGAAGAAGAGGCCATGAGGATGGCTGCTTGCAAGTTCCTGGTGGGTTCAAGCAAGGATGTTCTCGGCTCTTTTGCTGATTTTATTTTTGAGAAGGAAAGCAGTGGTCCTCGTCTTGTCTATAAAAAGGACGATAATGATTCTCGTCCTTGATATTATGTAACGTCATTCATGATAAAATAAAATCAAATTTTATTTATGCACTGTCTTGTTGTATTTACATGAAATCCTTGTTACATTCATACATAGTATTTCTTAAGGAATTTGCCATTGATAGGCATCATATCAACTTGACCGTCCAGCTCTGTAAGTTGATAGGCTCCATTTGTGAAGACTTTGCTCACAATATAAGGCCCTTCCCACTTCGTATCGAACTTGCCTTTACTCATATGAGTCATAGTCATGGGACATCTGACTGTTAGAACGAGCTCTCCTTTCTGAAAGGCTCTGACTTTAACTTTGCGGTTAAAAGTCTTCGAGATGCGGGCTTGGTATAACTCAATATGCTGTTGAGCCAATAGCCGCTTCTCATCAAGCGCCTCCAATTCCTGAAGTCGAAGAATATCGTTGTTCTCCGTTGTCAGCTCATTAGCGATGGAAATCCTTAAGGATGGAATTTGAAGCTCCAGGGGTAGAACTGCTTCGCAACCATACACTAAAGAGAAAGGTGTACAGCTTGTGGGGTTGCAGACCGTAGTACGATAGGCCCAAAGATATTCTTCAAGCTTTTCACTCCAATTCCGTTTGTTAGTAGATACAAACTTCTTAAGGAGTTTGATAATAGTCTTGTTAAATGCTTCAGCTAAACCATTAGCAGCAGGATTGTAAGCTGTCGAAGCGACATTATCAATCCGGTGATCATCGCAAAATCTTGTAAACTTCTGGCTGATGAACTGTGGTCCGTTGTCATGAATAATTCGTCGAGGTACACCAAATCTATAAATGATATGATATTTGAAGAAGTTGATGACGCTACTGGTTTTGACTTCTGTCAAGGGTATAGCTTCGGCCCACTTGGAGAAATAATCCGTTATTGCTAGTATGAACCGATGTCCTTTAGAAGAAGGAGGATTGATGGGACCTATAATATCCATGCCCCAAGCTTCGAAAGAACAGAAAGCAGCCGTCGGATGAAGGAATTCTGATGGTTGATGAATAAAATCTGCATGGATTTGACAGGCTCGACACTTCCTTGCATATTCGATAGCATCAGATACCATAGAGGGCCAGTAGTAATCCATGCGTCAGATACGATCTTGTAACTTAGGTTCGGATTGATGTGCTCTGCAAACACCATCATGAGCTTCTCGCAATACTTGCTTCGCTTTATCACCAGCAAGACAGCGTAAAAGAAGACCATCATAAGTCCGTCGATAGAGAGTTTTGGTGGTCTGATTATAGTAGAATCGCAGAGATCGTCGACGAATACTCGTAGCCTCCTTGGGGTCTTCAGGAAGTATATCATGGACCACGAAATCGATGAAGGAAGCTCTCCAATGTTCACTGATAACATTGGCTTCAATAAGATTACTGAACTCAATATTACGATTATTTTCGATGCAGAACAATTCCAGATTAGAGACAACCACCACCTGCTATCTTTTGATAGGGATGGCTAAGACTGCAGCAAGATTGGCCAAAGCATCTGCTTCAGTATTACAAGCTCGACGGACATATTTGATGAAGAAGGCTTTGAATGATGTAGCCATGCTGATTGTCGCTTCATGATAAGGCACTAGATCTTGATGACGAACTTCATAGGTTCCTCTAACCTGGTTAACAATCAGCTTGGAGTCGCCATAGACTTCAAGATGTTCGATGTCTAGTTGTTTAGCTAATTGAAGGCCAATAAGTAGAGCATTGTATTCTGCCATGTTATTGGAGCAAGGTTCATCTAGGGAGTAGGCTCTTTGGATAGTTGACCCGTATGAAGAAACAAGAACAACCCCAACTCCTGCGACAATGGTACCATTTGGTCCGATCCTGGATGCACCGTCGAAGAACAGACGCCAAGTAGGAAATTCTTCGGAGATCATATTTGATTCTAATGTCTCGTCTGGAATTTCATCATAGAGTTTGGATATCTCCGGTATAGGATGAGCTGCTAAAAAGTCAGCCAGTGCTTGACCTTTAACAGATTTTTGTGGAACATATACCATGTCATATTGGGCTAGCAGAATGGCCCATGTAGCCAATCAAGAATTGAGTGTACTGGGTTTCTTCATCAGTACCCGAAGAGGATTAACTCAAAAAATGACATGAATAGTTTGTCCAATGATGTAATTCCTTGTCTTTTGCACAACAAACATAAGAGCTAAGCATTCTTTTTCGACCGGACTATAACGGTGTTCAGCACCAATCATAGTACGACTAAGATAGTTGATGGCATGTTCATGACCTTCTTTATTCTTCTGGGCAAGTAAAGCACCCAATGAATGATCCATAGCATGGACATACATTAAGAATGGTATGCCCGAGATTGGTGGCAACAAGACTGGTGGGTTCATGAGATATTATTTTATGTCGTCAAATGCTCGTTGACATTCTTCAGTCCAAATAAAAGAGACACCTTTCTTCATTAACTGGGTAAATGGTCTGCAGCGTCCAGACAGATTTGAAATGAATCTCCTGATGTACGCAAGTCGACCTTGGAATCCTCGTAGCTCTTTTAGGTTGCGTGGAGGACACATCTCTTGAATGGCTTTGATCTTCTCGGGATCCACGTGTATACCTTTAGAGGTAATGACGAAGCCGAGAAATTTACCACTAGAGACACCCAAGAATGACTTGGTGGGATTCATTTTAAGTTGATGTTGGCGCATCAGATTGAAGAAAGTCCTCAAGTCTTGGATATGATCTTCCTTTAGACGACTCTTGACAGTAATATCGTCGACATAGCATTCGACAATATTGCACAGATGATCTCGAAAGATGGTACTCATAGCTCGTTGGTAAGTTGCACCAGCGTTCTTGAGACCAAATGGTATCATGGTATAACAGTAGACTCCGCGATGAGTGCGAAAAGAAGTGTGTTTTTCATCTTCAGGATTCATCCGAATCTGATTATATCCGGAGAATCCATCCATGAAGGATATTCGTTCGAACCCACAAGTGTTGTCGATCATGACATCTGTGATAGGGAGAGAAAACTCGTTTTTTGGACAGGCTTCATAAAGATCCCGAAAGTTGATGCAAACGCGAACATTACCAGTTTTCTTCAAGACTGGGACAATATTGGCTACCCAATCTGGATGTTGTTCTTCCCGAATAAAGCCACAAGCTATAAGCTTTTTAACTTCATCATCAATAGCGTCCATCATTTCTGGCTTGAATCGTCTTTGATGTTGTTTGACTGGCTTTGCATTAGGTAAGATATTCAATTTGTGAGTAGCAACTTTGGGATCTAAACCTGGCATGTCTTCATAACTCCAGGCGAAGACATCAATGTATCCTCAAATAAGAAGAATTAATTCTTGCTTATCCGTCTCTGGAAGGTTCTTACTGATGAATATTGGATGAGGTGACCCATTTTCTCCCACGTCAATTTGAACCAATTGATCTTCGGTAGGAGGTTCCCTTTGTTCGAATCGGAGTTCCCATTGGGTGCCCATTCGTTGAGCCCAAGGATCTATTTCGGGTTTTTCTTCGATATCTTCGTCATAACCTTCTAGAAGTTCGGCAGAGACCATGTTAGAAGATACGATCAGCCGATGAACCTGACCAATATTAGTATCAGAATCCCAAGATCTGGAATCAGAAGAGTTAGAGCGCTCCTCACTATCAGACTCAGAGGCTGCTGGAGATAATACCGGAGGTAAAGCATATCCGAGACCTCTTTTTATCCTGCTGTAGTACATCTCTGATTTTCCTTCCGGAACAACCGTACGGATAGGAGTTCTTCTACCCTTACCTTATTTGAGGCCATTCTTGAAGTCATAACCCATCTTTCGGATGATTTCTTTTGATTATTAACGATAACGACGGAGTTGGAGACGTCCCATATCGTTATTTTTGCTATCATCCGTATAGCTAAATTTTTTTCTGGTCCTTTACTAAAAAGTATTAGACTTTTGCCTCTCTTTCAAGAAGGGACAACAAAGTATGAATCATCTGGTTGTTCGAGTAAGACCTCTGTTTGAAGAGACTGTACAACTCCCATTATAAATGACTGAAAGCTATCTACCATATCAAAATAGTACTTAGCATGATAAATGACATCAGTATACTGAAAAGGAGATGCTTTTTTATTGATTTGTACATCTGTATATACAACAGGACCTTTAGCCTTAGCAGACTTGGTCAGATTGATTACAAGAGGGGGAGAAGAAGAATATGGAGGAGGATTGAACTTGTTACGACGGAGGTCGATAACAAGCGGCTCAGAAGAGGTAAGCTCTCTTTTATTCTTGTTATGAGATAAATCAATAACAAGTGGCTCAGACGAGGTGATCTGCCTTTTATCCTTGTTATGACGTAGGTCGATAACAAGTGGCTCAGAAGAGGTGAGCTCCCTTTGATCTTGACCACCATCAGTTGGTTGCTTCTGGACTGGCAAGTGAATAGCCAATGGTTTGGAGGATTGAGGATAAGAAATACGCCCTTTGACAGGTATAATGAGGGTGTCATTGGGTCGTGTCTCTTATTCTTCTTCAGTGTCCAGATCCAGTACTACCTTCATGAACTCATCCTTATACATGCGAGCATCGTTACAATATGCTTCAACACCTTTGAAAGGATTGAGATTCGTAACCTCTTTTTGAACCTCTCCATTATCATCAACGTATTTGAAACATTGATGGAGAGTTGAAGGAACAAGATCGTGTTCGTGAAGGAATGGTCTCCCTAAAAGAGGATTGTAAGAGCAACCATGGTTGTCTTTAATGTAGAAGGTCACCTTTGTGCGAAGATTGCCTATTTGGAGTTTTAGGCGAATCTTGCCCAAAGGCTCACTTCTTCCTTGGTTGAACCCCAGGATGGTGGTAATTGTACTGGAAAGACTATATACTGGGATCTTCAGTGCATCTAGCATTGTCTTCGGCATGATGCTGAGTGCTGACCTTGGATCTATCAGAATACGATCGACTTTTATCGAGTCGACATATCCTGTATAATATAGAGGATGGTCATGCATATTGTCTTCCATCAGCATATCATCCTGTGTGAAGGTAATGTTTGGAATTAATTCCAACACGCTGTGACAATGGAGGCAAGAGACAGGCTCTGCTTTCGGCTTCTTCAGAAGGGTCAGACAGGTTTCCGCTGCATGAGAGCTTCACTCAGAGTTTCTCGAGTCTCTTTGGAGAGGCGCAAGAGCTCGAAGATTGACAGCCTGGCCGGTGTATTGGCTAGTTGAGCCAAAATATCAAAATTGTATGACTTCTCAAGTCCAGAAGGAGATGACTTCTTCAAAGTCTTTCGAAGCGAACTTGTTGTTTGCCTTTGTCGACTGCTGTCGCCTTAGGGGGAATGGGTTCTACAACCGATGAGGACACAGCAGGGATGCCCTCAGTAGAAGTAGGTTGTACTGGAGCGGACTCAGAAGAAGAAGCAGGATTTTCTTGAGTTTCGAGAACTTCCCGTAGGTAGGCTTTCCCTGACCTGGTACCCAGCAGGATTTCCTCTTCAACTATGGGGTCAAAAGATACCATATTGCAGATCTTTCTTTTGCCCTTGGAGCGGTTTTTTTTGCTTAGAAAGAGCCTCGAAGTTTACAACAAGGTCTGGGTGCATCCACATAATCTCACCATTATCAAGGGATAAGGGGACGAGACCTTCACTCCATGGAAGAGGAATATTTTCGATCTTAAGAGTGGCCTTGGGGATAGGGATGACACCATACTGTACCATCTGTGGAGGGAAGTTACCGAACTGTACTGAGACCATGTTCGCGGTAACAATCTTCTCATCTTATTGAAGAGTGACAACACCAGCATTGACTAACTCCTAAATTTTGCCTTTGAGCACGTAACATGCTCGAGTGGGATGCCCAATGAACCTGTGATAAATACAGTATTTGGGATGATCAGTCTTACCGATCTCGTCGGGCTTCTTCGGGTTTGGGAGTTGGAGCTTATTGCTTTTGATTAAGTAATCAAAGATGCTCACGGTGTCATTCTCGTCAAAGGAGTACTCTACTTTCGGACGAGGTTCCCTTGGTGGAGGAAAAGAAGGAGTAGAAGTAGACGTAGGTGGAGCCACGTTGACAGCTAGAGATTCTTTGCTCTTCAAATTGATGTTCAAAGTTTCTTTACCTTTGCGGTTGTTCTAGCGATTACCGCTACTAGCTGTCGGGTGTTCATCCCGGTCGGGGTTAGACATGTGTACCCCCAACTGCTTGAATTTGTCAGCGCTAACTTCAGCTACTTTAGCATTGACAATGAATGATGGCCAATCTTGAAATTGAGTTGACCCCGTCCACATGCTGATGATAGGCAAAAGATTTCCTTTGCAGGTATCTATAGTGACAGCGGCCGGAGTTCCAGGAGGCATCTTTAATGCTTCTCGGTGGAATCTTTCAATGAAACTCTCAACAGTTTTATTATGTCTTTGTTTGATCTTATTAAGAGACGACATGGTCATATCGTTGATTCCCTCATAGAATCACTCCAAGAAGATTTGTTTTAAACCAGAGAAAGAGGTGATACAGCCATCGGGCAAGCTGCTGTACCAATCGTATGCTACACCGGCTAAACAGTCGACGAACACCCTGGTAAGAAGAGCGTCATTTGGCTGAAGTTGAACAGTCATTACCTCAAAATGGTTAATGAACTGACTTGGAGATGTACTGCCGTCAAACAGCAAAATTGTAGGGATTTTATACTTTAGAGAAAATGGGACTTCCTTCCATTCAACTGGATAGGGTTGTTTGATCCCCAATCTCTGTAAGTTGTCCTTCTCTTTGAAGGCCTCGAATTAAGTGTGCAGGAGTTTGACAGCTTCATTAGCATCCTTCGATGACTCAGAAGGAGCAGGCTGAGTGTTAGCCGGAGGAATAGCATGGTAAGTACTACCCCCAGCTCCTGACTGACTGAGTGTGGGTTGCATCTGTACCGGGGGTATTTGAGGAGATACTACCCCCAGACCTGCATTGACAGGCACCGATGACGCTATAATCTCTGGATTTGCAACAGGTGCGGTCGGTGGTACTGTATGTTGGGCCATGATTATAGAATGCATACTTACGACCATTTCAGCCATGATCTTCAGCTTATCTTCCAGTGCAGCTATTCGTTGTTCTTGTTTGCTGAACTGGAAGCATCTGGGTCTTCAGTGACAACATATGCTGTCACTTCTCTAGGTACAGTAGAAGACACTGTCTGTTCAAAACTTTTGATGTATGCATTATAATCCAAGAAGGAATCATCTTCTGAATGAGATGTAGGAAGATGACCAGAAGGATCTTGGAGAAGATTCCTTTGACCGATTGTGTCTCGGCTTCGGGATCTGGTGTGTTAAAATACTCCTTCAGAAGATTCTTGGAGTAAATCTAAATACCGATGGCTGGGCCTGCGAGGCTTGTCGTGCTTGGAACACTTTCTACCCCCAGTGTCTCGAGAAGCCATATTGATGGAAGCATACAACACTTCGTCTTCATCTTCTGACATTGGTTTAGACGTTGCAAAATTCAGACGATCGAAGACAGATCGTTTTGTTGTCTGGCAACAGCACTGGATGACAACCTTGTGATTACAATGGTGTCCAAGTGGCTGAACTGGAGGTGTTGAGATATCATCCCATTTTTGCTTGAGGTGCTCTCGGAGATCAGGAACAATGACAGGACGAGGAGAAGTCTGAGGGAAATATTCATTGACCACATTCGGAACATGGTTCCGGTTCATCAGATGTTTTGTCCCAAGAGTATATAGAGAAGTACTCACCTCATTAGCATAGGTATCAGGATTTTTCATCTTGGAAATTTGCCTCTGATGCAGGTTGATCTTTGGCATTGGTTGTTTGTGTTTCGTCGAAGTTAATGTAGACCGAGGTCTATTAAGATAATCCCGGAGATCAGTAAACTCACCCCAAGAGGTTTCTGTCTGAGACACCAGTAATTTTCCTTGCTGTGAGCGGGATATTCGGAGAGTTGGGAGATCTCAAAATTTCGCTACCGGATTAGGCAGAATACCTCTTTGATCAATACATTTTCCTTTGGCAGGGACAGAAGAGCTCTTGTTTGAGTGAGTTCTTGTACTGATTGGTGCCGAGGCACGTTCAGATTGATCTTCTATGGTAAAAACTGGAGAAGACGGAGAAAAGATCAAAGGACCTTTTCCCTTATTTTGTGAAGAAGGGTTGGCTAAAGAGCGTTTCCCTCTGTTGTCTTCCAAGTCGTGGAACGAGGAAGTTTAAGAAAAGACCAACGGGCCTTTTACTTTATTCTGAGGAGGAGGAGGAACAGTCAAAAGACTACCCTCAGTGGATTGCGCTGGAGCAAAAGGGTACTTGGGAAGAGGAGCAGAGTCTTTCCCATTGCTGTGAGAAGAAGGGAGATTAGCCAAAGGACTATCTCTATTAGACTGCGCTGGAACAGCTTGTGCTAGGGTTGATTGCACCTGGGGAGCCTTGACAGATGGCCTTTTGGCCACAGAAACTGTAGTTTGGGCAGCTGGAGTTCTGGCTTCAGTGGATTGCGCAGGAGGAAAAGAGGTCACCAACTGCGCCAGGGGGAGAGGAGTTATAGACTTTGCCATAGCAGCATAGGAAGTGGCTTGCACAGCAGCAAGAGGAGAAGTACACTGCGCAGGAGTTCTGGCTTGTACTTTGGTAGCGCGAGTGGTGTTTTGCGCAGGAGCAGAAGTGGCTAGTGGCTCCTTAGCAGCAGAGCAGCAGGTTGCACAGATGATTCCGCAGAGGACTGCGCAGAGGACTTTGGAGTCCACACTGAACGAACCTTGCTCTTGGCAAAGGTTGCAGTGCGACGAGTAGCCCCGGAGTTGATCATCGCCTCGTAGGCAGTCTGGTTGACCTTCACAACCAGCGTCTTTCCGATAGACGCAACGTCACATTGAGTTATCACTTCCTCGTCGGAGGAGAAAGTCGTCCCCAGCAGAGTCGTCATTTTGTTTGCAAAAACAAAAGTTCTTTTATTTCACAAACTTTGTAAGAATATTACAATCGAATTCTGGGAAAGTACAACTATAGGAATCCGATCTGAAGACGATCGCTTTATCCCTTGGACGATGTGAACTGTGAAGATGATAGCCTCTGAAGAATACAACAACACTTGGACAAGAACTCCTGATTTCTCTGATGATCTTGAATGATCTGATCTTTATAATAAAGGACTTGAAACTCTATTTTTAGAGTTCTGGTAAATAACTAATTAGTAGTTATTTCTGGATTGCGCAGGCTGGATTGCGCAGGCATTGGACTGTGCAAGCAGCAAACTGCGCTGGCAGTTACTCGATCGTGGCTCAACTGTATTAGACACGTGGCATTGTTTGATTGAAATGCGCATGGTCGTGTACAGACGGTTGCCACATGGTGAGCAATTGATGGCATGTAGGCCACGTGTGAAATGTCAGTTATCTTGATGAATTGTGCTGTTTGTACTGCGCTAGCTTCAGATTGCGCTGGGATCGAACTGCGCTGAGGAGGATCTGGCAGACTGCGCTTCGGTTGGGCTGGCAGACTGCGCTGGGAGTTGACAGCTGGATCGCGCTGACAGCTGTCCTAGGATGCGGCGCGGTTAGAGAAACGAACAGACTCCTCGCTTTTTGGGCTGTCAGTTGTAAGAAAATCTAATTTTGTGTCAGGTAATGATGATGTTGCCACGTCAGCATTGCGCGTTTGGATGTTAGCGCGGTTCGGCCTCGCGCAGTTGATTTGTTGTACAGTCTGTCTCCTGCACAGTTCATTTGAAGGGTGCTCCATTTGATTTTTATTACTTTTTTGATGGGTGCAACTTGATTTGTAGGACCTACAGAAAGGAAACATAAATCATAAGAAAATGATAAAGTAACACTATAAGCAATTCCTGAAACTTGCAACTGAACCCATACCATCCACCTGTCTATACTATAAGCTCAGCAACAACCTGGAGAGATCACCAGGTCCTCAGAGGTACATAATAAGATACAATAGCTAGCCACAATATAAACAGTAAAAGTAATATACATGAACATGGATATAACTGACAAGGGATACTAACCATCTAAGTGTATGCATATTGAAGACTACTTTGGTACGTATGAGTAGGTGAAGGAATAAAGCATAGCATCCGCTATAGGCTTTCGTATGAACTAGTATACATTCGGACTGGATCTAACGTGCAGTCAGGGATGCTGAATGGATATATCCCCTAGCCATACTTTGCATCACTAACATATCTTCCGACCATGATCTGGGGTGCGGTCAGCGGCCGTTGCCGGATATATCCTCTAGTGACACACCCACAACCGTAAAACTATAAACCCATAACCGGACAACTATGAGGCTAAAGGTGGCTATCTCATGTGCCTACTAATAATCTTCCCCGTTCATGTCTTGTACCAGTCATATCCATGACTCGAACAATACATATCTCAATGCAAGTCACTAGCTAGACTTACAGTGTCATGCCCCAGTTCCAAAATATATAGAAACCAAAGATATAAGCATGCCAACTGTACCGTTAAAATAAGTATCCCCAATTTAATGGACTTATCCTAATCATAGAACAATATAAAGTAAACTAACATATGCTAACTAATCTATGTCTCAATCAACAATAATAAACAAAATCAAGAACAAACGGTACATGTCATGGTCTGTTAAAACTAGACTATGACAGCAAAGACAGAAATAAATAGTACAAAGAACGCGAAAGTGATAATAAGAAATACGACCAATAGTTCCTAAACCCTGCAGAACATATCACGATAACTTCATACCGGAAGTACACTAACACCTGGAGAGGTCACCAGGTCTTCAGAGGGATGTAACAAGATACAATAACTATCCACAAAATGAACAGTAAAAGTAATATACATGAACATGAATATAACTAACAAGGTAAACTATGCATCTAGGTGTAATAAACTTAAAGACTACTTTGCTACGTATGAGTAGGTGAATGAATAAAGCATAGCATTTGGTAGAAGCTTATGTATATACTAGCCTACCTTTCGACCGTGTTCTGACGCACGGTCAGCGTCCGCTGTCGGATATATCCTTTAGCAATACACCCATAATCGAAAAACTATGAATACACAACCGGGCAACTATAAGGCTAAAGGTGGATATCTAATACGCCTAGTAATAGTTTTCTTTGCCCATGTCTTGCACCAGTCATATCCATGACTCGAATAATACATATCTCAATGCAAGTCACTAGCTAGACTCATACTAACTCTATACGAACGGACACACAAACCGCTCATACCGGTAGCTAGCCTAACTCGTAAGCTCATGCCAACACAATGTATCTCACTCACAGTATCTTGTAATGATACATGACCGGTCATAGAAGTCATTGAAGAACATCTACTAGCACGCTAGGTCACACAAACATCCACTATATGTCATTGATGGCATCATCGATGTCACCCAAGTTACACTTGGACTCACTCCTAACAATCTAATCCTAACACACAATAACACGTCCATGTATAACAACAAATAAAATAAGATCACAGTGGCATGGTATCTTGCCTGGAATCGCCGCGAGAGTATAGATTATGGATCCGGCTCCAAATTTTGTCGTTGTCTCACGAACTCCTATATATGCAACTAGTATTAATAACCATCCTAACATTATTTCTATAATTGATATATAAATATATATATATATATATATATATATATATATATATATATATATATATATATATATATATATATATATATATAACATAGGTTTAACTATCCACTAGTCAAAATACATACTAGTCATAATATTCTTCCTAAGACTAACAAAATTCCACAAAATAGATATATAAAATATTCAGAATTAATTCCAAGATAAATCTTTAATATTCTGGAAATACTTTATATTATTGCTTAAAAACTATTTAGAAGTCAATTCATGATCAAACTATTATCCACAATGATAAATCAATGTTATTAGAACTTGTTTAACCATAAATAAACTAACTTTAATATTCTCAAATAAATGGCAAACAATTATTTCAATCATCAAATATTCATGATCATGAGCCAAGGATTGATAATATGGAGCATTGGATGCACGCAAAATTATTTAGGACTCATAAGATGGTAATGTCGATAGTTTATTTTACGGCAAAATTTTGTCATTCAAAGATCGAATGATTCAAGCATTAAAACAACAAAATTATGAAAAATAATTGAATGAAAATTGTAGGTAATCGAAATACGATCATTTTCATATATTATAACAAGGGTAAAAGTGAAGTCATACCATTCATAATTGTCCGGCAATGAACAATGTCAATTATGGACACCCTTTGGTAAAACGTGTGTCCCGACCAATCTAGAAAGAATTTCGACATGAAAGTTTTATACGATGGTGGTAGACACATAGAGGAAACCATCATGTCCCATGATGTTTTGATGTCTAGAATTGGAGAAAAGGCATTCGCAAGATGCGCATACCTGCTTTGTCAATTTAGCACCTCTTCGATTAAAATTTCGCCAAGTTATTAGCCTTTGCTCCATGTCGAAATGCTCGTGGGGGTTCCTTGAATTTCTAGGGTGAAAGTGGGGGAATCCAAGGCCTAAAATAATCTGTGGTTGTACGCAAAAAGGTGGAGAAAGGGGGTGTGAGGGTAGCGGCCAGGTAGGGTGGCTAGGGTTTGTGGCCGCCCATTATGCTCTCGGGTTAGAGTAGAAGGGATGGGCGTTGGCAACTAGAAGAGGGGGTAGATGCTAGGGTTTATTTGGTTAATTTATGGGAAAGGTTAGGGTTTAATTTGAGGAGGTTTGAATAAGGTTTGACCCTCCTAATTGCAATTATGGAAAGGGGTGCAAGTGGTTTTCTAATATAGTAAAAGATGTTTGACTTTGGTCAATGGTGCATGAATTTGTGCACATGGTTGTGCATAATTCAAATAAATTCAAATTAAAAAGTCTATATTATATTTTGGCAACCTAGGGTGGTCCCCACTAGGCTAGGTTGGTTAGGGTTGAGCCCCGGAATTATTTCTAGGCCGAGTAAGCACCGAAATGGCTAAAAAGGGTCTCATGTGCCATTTGAAAATAAGTAGTACATTGGAACTAAATTGTATGGCACACCCTTGGCATGTGTGTAATAGCTAAAAATAAGTTGAAACCATAAATTGGGTCGATTAGATTGGATCCATGTCGAGTCCGGATAACAAGTTGGAAGTTACGACAAGTCTCACGGTAGATAACTTCTTGGCCTAAATTGACCCCGACGTTGTACGAAGTAATTAGAATACAAGAAGACATATTTGAGTGAGACATGATATACCGAATCGAAGATAAACTTGTCTTGGTCAAAACTTATGAAGAAAGTTTCTAGAGTTTGGCATTTTTGTGATACAAAAATCAAAGCTACAGAAGAGTACATTTTGTGATCATGAATAAATATAGGAAATATATATTAATAACTATATAAAAATAATAAAATAAATTAAAAAATAACTCCAAAAATTCAGGGAGCTTACTGTTAGAGTTATATACTAAAAGCATCACTTTTTTATTAACTTTACTTCCTTAAATTTTGAATGAGAATCATATGGACAATGTTTGCATATTGTATTTGTTACAAGTGTTGATGCAAGTATCTGATACTCTATATTATAGATAATATGGTGTGCGATGTCACATAGAAGATCATATTATCAGTTTCCTATGGAATATATAATGGTTCACAACCTAGATGGACTTGGACAATCTATTGGAAAGGTTGTAGTATAATCTGGTATTAGTCTATCTTGACTATAGGTTTACACTAGTACACTTTGTGTGTATTGAACATGACTACTTCGGGTTGTTCTCTTTGTACTGACTACATAAGAGAACAGACACCTCTGTTGTTATGGATGCTTGTGCTCTTAATCTGGATATAATAACAGACATGTATATGCAGTGTGCATTACTTTGACTCATGAAAGAGTGGAATTCATTATGGGTCAACAACCTCTATGAATTGGGTAATAACATTGTATGTATAATGTGCTGTTGATTATAAACAGAATCCATGTCCCAATACGTCGGGTTGATGATGTCCCCTTAAGGATCTCATAAGAATTTTCATGTAAATCCTGCAGTTGGATTATATCCGACATAATAAATAAAGTTGAGTGGTACTACATAAGGATAAAAGATGTCGATCAATATAGTTGTCAGTAACTTAATCTGATCGACGGATATTGGATATCTTAACATGGGGAGCCAAACAACATATAATAGAAGGAGCCCACAATCATAATTTGGGACTAGGAATGTGCAATAATAGCTCATTAGTGGACCGAGCTACTGTTAATGGGCCTCGGTTATGTGTTCGGGCTGAACACAAGACACCAAGATCCGTTAGGAGACCCAACCCTAATTTCTCCTCATGGTCCCTGTCGTAGCCTTATATATATATCTTATATTCTCTGGCCGCCAAATTATTATTAAAACTAAAAAACTTTCTCTAAATTCGTAATCCACGTAAGGAGAGAAAGAAGGGGCTGCCAAGGAGAAGAAAAGGTTGGGAGATTGTCGTCCACACAACGTCCAACCCGAGGAAGTAATACGTGCAGAAGATCTTGGGGTCGTGACTGCTTGTGATTACTAGAAACTGTTGTCTTCTTTCCGTCGCAGGTAAAATTTGTGAACCCTAGTTTCCGCCCATGAAGGGTTAGAACACGTTTATATCTGTTTAACTTTCAATCAATTAATATGCACACCAAACTAGGGTCCTGGAATTCTCCAGTTCCATCAATTGGTATCAGAGCCACTTTAGATCTGAGTATTGATTGATACGTCCATGTTGTCCAATAAAACTTGTGCTGTATAATAGTCGGTAGATGTAGATCTGTTCTAACTTGGTTTTACAGGCATCTTAGATCCAACTATTATGGTCCAATGCATGTTTTGTTTGTGTTATTTTAAACTACGGACATGTCGTAGATGTTTTGTTTTTCTGGATGTAACTAAAATCACAAGGGTTGATCGTGCTTATTATTTTGATTTTTTAATCTAGATTATGTGTGAACTCCTTGGGGAGGCATATGATTGATGTAATTTTAATTATTTTTGATCAATCATGGTGGCGATGGTGGTTGTTTCTGACGCCGGACGAGATGCTGGTTTTAAGCAATCCAGAGGTAGACGAATGATTTTAGATGAAGGAATCGACAGCCAAAAACTTATCAAAAAAGACAACTATTGAGGGCGGAGCGCCAGATTTTGGATTCGGATAGATCTACGCAGTGCCAGATTTTGGATTCAAATAGTTGAGGATAGAGCAGGAAAGATGACCATAATAGTTGGATATTTTTCTGTTGTTTGTTGTCATTTTGCTTTTTCTGATTATGCATGTTTATTATTATGTGGATGTTTTTTTTTGAAAAACTAAGCCTACATTAATAATGGACATAATATCAACTAGTAGAAAAACTCTCATTGTTAAATAACTAAGTAGGAGAGGAAATTTATTTAGCATAAATCCTATGGTTTCCATTACTAGTTTGTAGGTGATGAAATTATACTTGCGTGTTGGCTTTAGTGCTTTCATCCATATCGGATGAGTATAATTATGGATCACCACTACAAACTTCTTTAGGGATAATTATAGAAAGTTACCTAGTATGTGTATGAAGTGCGTGTAAGCAACTCTAGAGGGGGGGTGAATAGAGTACGTGTGTCAATAATGAACAATTAAAAATTTAACTCTATTCAATCCCAACTAGCAAGTGATTAATCAGAGTATAAGTGCGGAAAGTAAATGATGATCAGAGAGCATACGCAGACACAACAGTTTTTAACCTCGTTTTTCTCGTGGAGGACTAGTCCAGGTCTGAGAAATCTAGCTCAGGATTGAAATCTACTATTTATGAAATAGCTTTACAATCACGTGCCTTTACTCAGAAGAGCACGCCAACTTCTTGAAAGATCGCTGAGGCAAAATTTGGAATTAAATTTTCCAAGTGACTTCTTCAAGACTCTTGCACACAAACTTCTAATCGAATCGCATCGATCACCTTGTAGGCTTGGAAAGTTTTGTGGCTAGTAGATGAGAAGAGTATAGCTCTTTAGGATGTATAGGCTATAGGAGTAGAAAAGAAGAGGAGATTGGATAATTTGAAATAGGAGAAATGGGTGCCTATATATACTAATTCTGGGAGGCAGAGTTCGGCCAAAACTCTGTCCAAAATATTCAAAATTTTGGCCATTTGACAACTTGCAATGAGCAATCCCTAAAAATTAGCTTCTGGAAATTAGGAAACAGAGTTCGGTCCGAACTCTACCTCCTTGGAGACAGAATGCTCATGGGAAGTTGTAGGGCTTTGGAAGTTTGGCTTTTTGTTTGTGGAGCTTTTGGTTATCTAGTCTATGGTTGAGGTACTCAGTGCGACTCAACGTACAATAGCCTAGACTCAATAAAAGTGTAAAAATACAGACTTCCGATTACAAGTTACAGCAATATTTGTCGAGCAGTCGTCGATGATTATTTGTTTGACTTGATATGTGATAGTCGTCTGATTTGTAGCTTAATGAAAATTTATGTGTCGAGTTGGATCTTGCCAAATATCGATTTGTTAATTATCAAGATTAGGTTGACTGCGATCCAGTTTAGGTCAACAATCTCTCTCATTTTGATAATTAACAAAATTGTGATATTTGCGTGTCGCAAACATTCATACCTGGACACATATATAGCTCCCCTGTAGATGGACATTTCGGCTCCCCCATAAATAAAGAAGTCTTGATACAAGTACTATTCCAAACAGTATAACACATAGCACAAGTATTTATCTAAAATGCTCAAGCAAATGTCACATATTCTCCCCCTTTGGCATTTAACAAAATGAAATATAAGCTCCCCCAAAAAAATAACCATGGAGAAAATATGCAATCACACAACCAAGGCTCAAATCCAAAGTAAGAGATAACTAGCAAATAATCCAAGCAGAAGCTCCATAAGCATAAAGTAGTACAAAATAAAGAGTTCAACTGCATAACAATTGAATGAAACTTCAAAGTGCATAAACAAAGTAAATCCTAAGCATCCGCAGCAGAATCATAAAAGGGACCACGGCCGTCACAGTGCACGGGAAGGTCCTGCAGAATCAGATGGGCCACTGACAGAGCGACGTGGATCAACAAACGCTACATCCGGATCCAGATACCTCCTGACCCAAGTGTCGTCGATACGGTAACCATCGTAAGATGGGTCTCGTACCAAGGGGTATGACACTGTAGGATGAGTAGCCAGGGAGTACTGGATGTCATACAGGGTGTTGCTGATGGTCGTCATTTGTAAGGTAGTACGATAATCCATCTGAATCCAGCGATCGTCCTCCAAGCGAAAATGATCTCTCAGCATTGTCTGAATGGACTCAAGGGTAGCAGATGGCTCGGGCTCAGGGTGGCCAAGAGAAGGAGGATCAGCACGAGCATCAGACTCGGAGTGCTCAAACTCGGCAAGGGACTCAACAGCAGCTAGAAGCCTCCGTGCCTTAGATAGATACGCTGGGGCAGGAAGGAACTGACACTCATTAAGTAGAATATAGAACGCACGAAAGATCATCGACAAATACAGGATGTTGACCAATGATCGGGATCTCGTCCGTTCACGAATCATCCAGTCCATCATCGTGCGCGAAAAGTTGAATGGGACATAGAAGTGGAGATGGTAAATAGTAGAAATCTAAAGGTAGATACTTCATCGGTCGATCCCGCTTTAGGTAAGATCGTGGAGAAAATAATTCGATGAAGTTCATAAAAATACGGGTTAAAAAATTTAGCCCGCAGCTTACGGGGATGAGTGTTAGGAGTACAAAAGTCATCCTTGAACCTCTCAAGCGAAGATCCATCGGGAAATTGAAACTGTCGGGCATCGACAAGTTTCTTCCAAGAATTGGGTTCCGGGATTTCAAGATATTCCGCAAGCTCAAATTCGTCAAACGAGATGTCGATACCGGCAACACGAGAGTAGATCCGTGTGTCGTCAAAAGTTAGATTGCAATAGAATATTTGTATTACATTCAAATAAACTAAAGATGAAGTAGTAACTAACTCATCTAAGCACAAGTCATGAAACAATGAATCATAAGCCGAAAAGATAGTAAAATTGATCGGATGACCCGTATACACACTTTGTGAACGAAAATCAGAAAACCATTCATTGGAAGCATCCAATTATATAAAAATTTATTCATTGAAGGTGTTGGGTCTTGTGGTGGTGGCGGTGGATAAAAAAGAGGATGGATTGGAGGAGCAAGCGGAGGAGGAGGATGGAAAGATGATGCACCATCACTCCTTCTCTTGCCTCTACCAAAGAGTCTTGGAGCCATAGAAAATTTTAAAGTTTGAAAAGTAAATAGAGAAGAATATAAAATTATACCTCACGTAAAGGAGAAAAGATGGAACAGATCCCCCCAAAAGCTTTAGATCTTGAGTTTGGGAAAAAAAAGAGCCCTAAAAGTGGAGTTTCTAGGGATAGGGTTTGAGAAAATTATGTTTGGATGGAGGTGGAAGAAGAAGAAAGTGAAGAGAGAGGTTTTTCGCTCGGGTTTATGAGCTTTGGAGGCAGCAAGTCGGGTTAAATCCTGCCATCGGATCAAAAATATGGATGGCTGAGAATCAGAGAAGGTTCTGTGAACATGGACATAGTGTTCGACCCAAACTCTATGGGGGGGCAGAGTTCGGCCCAAACTCTATGGGGAGTAGAGTTCGGCCCGAACTCTGCCTCCATGTGAACAGAACACTAAAATTTTTAAAAATGGCTAAGTTTTGATTGAAAATGAATAGAATTTGAAAGTTTGAATTAAATAAGTCATAAACGTAATTGAACCATGTAATAAATGCTGATTAAGACAACAATCATGATGATAAAACTGCCATGGGGTAGCTGTAGGGGTCGGATCCCAGCTAGCGGTAGTCCGAAGACTAGTGCACCATGTTGCTTAGGCTTTTATGCCTTGTTGTCAGAAGGACCCTTTCGGCTTGTACCCATAGCAAAGTCACCATAATGATATATGTCATAATCGTTATTTACGCAGGTCCAATTTATTTTATGACCTTTTCATCCAAAAATCCTAACTCACGACAAAGAATATTGAAGCGCTCTTCGGCCAGTGGTTTGGTAAAGAAGTCTGCTAGCTGATGTTCAGTGACTATGAACTCTAAATTAATCGTGCCTTGTTGTTGATGATCACGCAAAAAGTGATGTCTAATTTCTATGTGTTTAATGCGTGAGTGACAAACTGGGTTCTTGGTCAGATTAATGGCACTAATGTTATCACAGAAAATAGGTATGTGCTTGAAACATAAGTTGTAGTCTTCAAGGGTTTGCTTTATCCACAAAATCTGTGCACAACAACGACCAGCTGCGATGTATTCAGCTTCTGTTGTGGAGAGTACGACAGAGTTCTTCTTCTTGCTAAACCATGAGACTAAGCCTTTTCTAGCAAATGACACGTGCCGCTGGTATTCTTACGGTCGACTTTGCATCCCACAAAATCAGCATCGAAATATCCAATTAAGTCAAAGGAAGTGGTTTTGGGATACCACAAGCCTACTGTAATAGTTCCTTTAAGGTATCGAAAGATACGCTTAACTGCGGACATGTGTGATTCCTTAGGAGTGGCTTGGTATCTAGCACATAAGCAAACACTAAACATAATATCGGGGCGACTAGCAGTTAAATATAAGAAACTACCAATCAAACCTCGATACTTACGTTGATCGACCGATTTGTCGCTTTCATTAGGTTCCAGCTTTGTGGTAGTAGCCATAAGGGTGCTGATCGGTTTGATATTGTCAAGCGCAAACTTTTTCAGCATGTCCTTTACATATTTCGACTGACTATGAAGACGCCTTGCGAGAGTTGTTTGATTTGCCGTCCAAAAAAGTAGTTGAGCTCCCCCATCATGCTCATCTCGAACTCGTTCTGCATACACTTGGCAAATTCCTTGCATAGACCCTCATTAGTAGACCCAAAAATAATATTATCAACATATATTTGTACTAAAAGAATTATGTCATCAAGAGATTTTATAAACAGTGTAGTATCGACTTTCCCTTTTGAAAAACCTTTATTAAGTAAAAAAAGTACTAAGACGATCATACCAAGCTCGTGGAGCTTGTTTGAGGCCATAGATAGCTTTCCTAAGTTTAAAAACGTAGTCAGGAAAATTATGATTTTTGAAACCATGTGGTTGTTTAACAAAAACCTCTTCTTTGATAAAACTGTTTAGAAAGCACTTTTCATATCCATTTTGGAAAGTTTAAAGTTTTAAAAATTTGTAAATACGCAAAGCATCCGAATGGATTCAAGTCGGGCAATAGGAGCATACGTCTCATCATAGTCTATGCCCTCCTCTTGGTTGTATCCTTGGGCTACGAGACGAGCTTTGTTGCGAGTGACTGAACCGTCCTCGTTTACTTTGTTACGAAAAACCTATTTAGTGCCAATTATTGAGTGGCCAGCAGGTTTAAGAACAAGTTCTCAAACTTGGCTTCTTACAAATTGGTTGAGTTCTTCTTGCATCACGAAAATCCAAAATTCATCATTAAAAGCTTCTAAAATATTTTTAGGTTCCACTTGAGAAATGAATGCAGTGCTAGCTATAGTGTCTCTTACAGAAGATCGAGTAGTTACCCCTTTTTATGTTTCACCTATTGCCAAGTCCTTTGGATGAGAGGGAGTGAAGTAAAACTTCTTCGGTAATTTCTCCAGAGAGCTGGTTTCAGACGTTGCATTTATAGGTGTAGACGTTGATGGTTCATCATCGTCGTCGAGAATGATAGTTGTACTATTATCCTCATCAAAAGTTACATTAGTAGACTCTTCAACAATCATGGAACATTTGTTCAACACTCTATATCCCTTACTCTTGGCCGCATAGCTAAGAAGAATACCTTCATCAGCTTTGGCATCAAATTTGCCTAAGTTGTCTTTGGTATTGAGGATAAAGCAGCGACAATCGAACACTCTAAAGTAAGAAACATTAGGAGTCCTACCAAACCAAAGCTCATAGGGTGTCTTCTTCGAAATAGGTGGAATCAACACCATATTCAAAATATGACACGCTGTGCTGACAGCTTTTGCCCAAAAGTATTTCGGAAGAGATAATTAATTTAGCACAACTCTAGCCATATCGCCAAGAGTTCTATTCTTCTGCTCCACAACACCATTTTGTTGAGGAGTTCTTGGACACGAAAATTCATGACTAAAACCATTTGAATCACAAAACTTTTCAAAATCAGAATTTTTGAATTTGCCACCATGATCACTTCGGATACGAGTAATATTGTAGCCTTTTTCATTTTAGACCTTTTTAGCAAATACTTCAAAAACAGAAATTGTATCACTTTTGTTTGTAAGAAAGATAACCCAAGTAAATCGTAAAAAATCATCTATAATGACAAAAGTGCAGAGTTTTTCCCCAAGACTGGCTACTCTACTAGGACCAAATAAGTCCATATGAAGTAATTGCAATAGTCGGGTAGTACTTACAGTGTTTATGGATTTAAAAGAAGATTTGTTAGCCTTATTCTTTTCACATTCGGCATATACCGTGTCTTTCTTGAATGTGATATCTGGCAGTTCTCTGACTAGCTTATTGGTGGATAGTCTGGATATAGTATCCATATTGGCATGACCAAGATGCTGATACCATAGGAGCTTTTCGTCTTTGTAAGCGTAAAGGCATCTTCCTGCACTGTTAGTATCACTAGATAGATAAAAAATGTAAATGTTATCTTTCCTTATTTCGTCAAAGACGATGTCTTCAGTTGATCTATCATAGATAAAGTATTATTTTTTCTAAAGTTAATATCATAATCCTGATCAGCAAGATGACTAATACTGAGCAAGTTATGCTTTAACTCGGTCACTAAACAGACATCGTTAATGACAGGAGAGGGAGGATAACCAATTGTACCGTTACCTATGATATAGCCTTTAAGGTTATTGCCGAAGGAAATGTATCCTTCCTTTTTTATCGATAGTATTGCAAATAGATTTGTATTTCTAGTCATGTGTCGCGAGCACCTACTATCGATAATCCACTTGCTTCTAGTTGAAGAGGGAAGGTCCACCTACACCACGAGTAGATGTGACCTTTGGTTCCCAGATTCTTGTGGGTCCTGAGAGGTTAGACTTTGGTACCCATGTACATATATTTTTATCAACTAATCTTCTAATTCTACATTATGGAGAAATGTGTCCATGTAGGCTACAATATGTACATCTAGCATGCATGTTTACGCTAGGAGGATGTTGATAGTGATGTTTATAAGTGGGGTGATGATAGCTATGTGCAGCAGTAGAGTGATTACAATGATTATAGTGACTGTGTGTAGCAGCATGATGATGATAATGATTGAGTATAGCAGGAGGAGGATGGTGTTTACGTGTGGGTGTTTTACATGCTGCATGTGAATAGATGTACATAAAAGCATGATTTTGTATAGCATGTGGATGAGTGTTCTTATGGTGACATGCTTTCTTGTGTTAAGCTATCTTGTGTTTGTAAGTGTTGTGACTATGAGACTGAACTTGGGGTTGAATAACCTGCTTGCGCAGTTTAATCTCTAATTTCTTAGAGTCAACATTAAACTCATCACATTTAGTGGTAAGACCATATATTCTACCTGTAGCAATTTTGAACTTGTTTTTCTCTTCAGCAAGTTCTTTGTTTAAATCCGTGATATCAAGTGTTTGTTTCTCAATGATTGATTCAGCATCGTGTAAGTTTAATTTAAGCTTGGATATCTCTTTAGTATTTTTTGTGGGTGTAGTGTTTCTAACATTTTTTAGTAAACATGAAAGTCTATGGATCTCGGTTTCATAGTTCTTGATCTTATCCTTTGCAAGTCTATATTTATTGAGTACCTTTTTGTGATCTTCAAGTAGATCACTAAAAGCATCACCAAGTTCATCAAATGAGAAATCATCAAAAGAATCTTTTACCTTATCTGAAGTTGCCATTAGACAGACGTTAGTCGTGTTTTACAGAGAGTCCTCTTCCTCGTCTGAATCACTAGCCTCGCTTTCTTGTCAAATGCTAGAGTTGGCATACTTTTTTGTAGTTGGCTTCTTGTACGACTTCTCATATATGCTTCCTTTCTTTGCTAAAGAACAATCTTTCTTGACATGTCCCGCCTTTTTGCATCCGAAGCAGGTGGGTTCTTCCTCATCGTCTCTTTGTTATCTCTTCTTTTTGTTGAAGCGTAGAAACTTTTTGAAGTTTTGAACTAAGAGAGCTTGATCGTCACCTTCGGAGTCATCGTCATCAGTGTCTTCTGAGCTGGTTCTTCGGCGATGAGCTCTCAATGCAATCTTCTTCTCTTTTGGAGCTATTTCTTCAAAATCTTTTAGATCGAGCTATGCGTCATCAGCTTGCCCATCAACGTTTCTAGTGACATGACCGTAAGATCATTGCCTTCGATGATCACCGTGACTTTAGGGTTCCAGACTTTCAAAAATCCTCGTAGCACTTTGCGTATCTTCTCATGGTTGGAATATTCTTTTCCGAGGGAGGATAGCGGGTTGACGATATCGAGGAATCTGGTGAACCTTTGAGTGATCATCCCATTTGGCTTCATCTTGAAAGACTCATACTCCTGTGTCAGACGACTGACTTTTGATTCTTTGACTTGTGTGGTCTATTCATGAGTCACCTCCAAAAGCTTTTATACTTCACGCGAGGTGGTGCATGTGGAGACCCTGTTGAATTCAGTCATGTCTATGGCACACAAGAGAGCATTAATAGCCCTAGCATCTAGACTTGCCTATTTTTTCTTCTGATCAGTATATTTGTCGTAGAGTTTCTCGACGAGACTCCCCTCGACAATTATTCTGGAAGGTTTCTTGTAGCCATCAGTGACTAAAGTCCACAGGTCAAAGTCTAGAGACTTAAGATAAAAACTTATTCTAGTCTACCATTAAGTATAATTGGTTCCATCAAATAGGGGTGGCCTATTTGTGGATTGACCCTCACCATAGTTGGTAGAGATGGGTTGTGTGGTTGCCATGGATCAACTCTATGATGTAAATCATGTATCAAGAGAACCTTACTCTGATACCAATTGAAGTACGTGTAGGCAACTCTAGAGGGGGGTGAATAGAGTATGTGTGTCAATAATAAACAATTAAAAATTTAACTCTATTCAATCCCAACTAACAAATGATTAATAAGAGTATAAGTGCAAAAAGTAAATGAAGATCAGAGAACATACGTAGACACAACAGTTTTTAACCTGTTTCCCTCGTGGAGGACTAGTCCAGGCCTGAGAACTCTAGCTCAGGATTAAAATCCAATATTTGTGAAATAGCTTTACAATCACGTGCCTTTACTTAGAAGAGCACGCCAACTTCTTGAAAGATCACTGAGTCGAAACATAGAATTCTCCAAGTGACTTCTTTATGACTCTTGCACACAAACTTCTAATCGAATCGCGCTGAGCACCTTGTAGGCTTGGAAAGTTTTGTGGCTAGTAGATGAAAAGAGTATAGCTCTTTAGGATATATAGGCTATAGGAGTAGAAAAGAAGAGAAGATTGGATAATATGAAATAGAAGAAATGGGTGCCTATATATACTAGTTCTGGAAGGCAGAGTTCGGCCAGAACTCTGTCCAAAATATTCAAAATTTTGGCCGTTGGACAACTTGTAATGAGCAATCCCTAAAAATTAGCTCCTGGAAATTAGGAGACAGAGTTCGGTCTGAACTCTGCCTCCTTGGAGACAGAATACTCATCGGCAGTTGTAGGGCTTTGGCAGTTTAGCTTTTTATTTGTGGAGCTTTTGGTTATCTAGTCTATGGTTGAGGTACTCAGTGCGATTCAATGTACAATAGGCTAGACTCAATAAAAGTGTAAAAATACAGACTTCTGATTACAAGATACAGTAGTATTTGTCGAGCAGTCGTCGATGATGATTTGTCTGACTTGATATGTGATAGTCGTCTGATTTGTAGCTTGATGAAGATTTATGTGTCGAGTTGGATCATGCCAAATATCGATTTGTTATTTATCAAGATTAGGTTGACTGCGATCCAGTTTGGTCAAAAGTGTACACTTTCCATCTCAAGGAACCCATTACGAGGTAATGGACTTAGTATTAAGTAATGGTATACACTTAGATACAAATAATGGTATTCTCCCCATCAGAGTCACTCATATTATTTGTATGACCGGAGCAAAACCAACAGATTAATTTTATTTGTCATAAAGTTATCTTGACATGATAGTAAAATTAATAGCAAGTACCTACTTGAACAAAGTTAAATTTGGACCTACTTAAAGAAAACAAGCTTACTGGACCTACTTATATTGACTGAAAACGTAATTTGGACATTGTCCTGACAGCTGAGGAGTACAAATATGTACTTGTTGAGTAATGCCCACCTAAGCCTGATGCTAACTCTGGTGAAGAGGTCAAAGAGGCCTATAAGAAGTGGAAAAAGGCATATGAGATGGCGCAGTATTACATTCTGGCATCTATGTCAAATGTACTTCAACATCAGCATCAGGCCATGGCCACAGCTTATGACATGATGTATAACCTCAATGAACTCTTCGGACATCATAGTAGAGTAGCTAGGCAGTTTGTTATGAAGTGTTTAATGAATACAAAAATGGCTGAGGGTACACCAGTAAGGGATCATATTCTCAAGATTATGGGTCATCTGAATGAGATGGAGATCCTTGGAGCTAAAATCGATGGGGAATCCCAGGTCGATATCATTCTCGGGACTCTGCCTAAATTTTTTAACAATTTCTGCCTTAATTACAATATGAACAAAAGGTTGTATAGTTTGGCAGAACTTGCAAAAGAGCTACAGGATGGTGAATCTCTCTTTAGGTAGAGTGATCATATTTTTGTTTCTGAAAAGGCTTCTACTTCTTAGCCAAAAGGCGGTAAGAATAAGAATAACATTCAAAAAAAAGGCAAGCTCAGCAAAGAAGGGCATGGGACCTCAAGGCGCTGTAAAAAAGCCGAAAGGCAAATATTTCAAGTGCAAATGGTCAGGACATTGGAAGACTGAATGTCCACTTCTCAAACAAGGGAACAAAGAAGGTATATCTCATTTACGAGTAGTTGAAACATGTTTAGCGGTATTATCTACCGGCACCTGGTGTGTAGATACAGGAGCCACTAATCATGTCTGCAATATATTACAGGGGTTCAAGAAAACCAGGCGACTCAGTGATGGAGAGATATGCTTGTTCATGGGTAACGCTACAAAAGTAGCGGTCGTTGCATTAGGAGATGTTACATTATCTTTTGGTAGAAATAAGTCTTTGACAATGAGAGATTGTCTTTATGCACCATCACATAGAAGGAATTTAATTTTTGTTTCTATGTTAGTTAAGGATGGATATTCAGTTTATTTTAATAACAATATTGTTATTAGAAAGAATAAACATTTTATCTGTTCTGGTGCATTAGTTGATAATCTGTATGTCATTAATCCTATTTCGCCCGCAATGCAACTTATGAAAATGAATAATATGCCATCTAACTTAAATAAGAGAAAGGAACCTTCTTATATTAACCAAATATATCTTTGGCACTTGCAATTGGGATATATTAACCTAAGAAGGATTCAAAGACTAGTTGAAGATGGACCTTTGAGTTTATTGGAAGTAGAGGCACTACCAGTCTGTGAATCCTACTTGGAAGGTAAAATGACCAAAAGGCCTTTTACGGCAAAGTGGTATAGGGCCAAAGATGTGTTGGAATTGGTTCATTCTGACTTATGTGGACCCATGACTATCCAAGCTAGAGGTGGCTTTGAATATTTTGTCACATTTATTGATAATTATTCAAGGTATGGATACATTTATCTGATGTGCCGTAAGTCTGAGTGCTTTAAGAAATTCAAAGAGTACAAGGCTGAAACGGAGAAACATAATAGAAAATATATGAATTCATTACGATCAGATCATGGTGGCGAGTACCTCTTTTGAGATTTTAGGGATTATTTATCAGAGGCTGGGATTAAATCCCAATTGACTGTACCTGGAATGCTCTAGCAGAATGGTATAGCCGAAAGAAAGAATAAAACTCTTATGGAGATGGTTAGGTCAATGATGAGTTATTCAGATTTACCAGATTCGTTTTGGGGATATGCCTTTGAGACTGTAACTTATATTTTAAACTTGGTTCCTTCTAAGTTAGTACCTCTTACTCCCACAGAGATGTGGATTAGGCGTAAGCCTAGTCTGAAACATGTTCGAATTTGGGGTAGTCCAGTGCATGTGCTGAATGGAAAAGTAGATAAGTTGGAATCTCGTACAGAAGTACGTTTATTTGTAGGCTATCCAAGAGAAACGAATGGAGGTTTATTTTATAGTCCTGAGGATCAGAAGGTCATTGTTAGCACTAATGCCCAATTTTTAGAGGAAGACTATATGTTGAACCATAAACCCACAAGTAGAGTTGTTCTAGAAGAACTGAGAGGTGAGATACCAAGTACTTCAGTACCAACAGTACAAGAGGATGAACCACAAATAACTGTACAACGTGTCACAAATGTTACACCACAACTGATAGTGTCTCGTCGTAGTGGAAGGGTTGTGATACAACCTGATAGTTATATGTTCTTGGGAGAGTCGTCAGCCTTCGTCCCTGAGAAACAAGATTATGATCCTTGTACCTACAACGAAGCACTCTAAGATAAAGATGCAGAGTCTTGGCAAAAAGCAATGATATCTGAAATAGAATCTATGGATTTCAATCAGGTCTGGGAGCTTGTAGAACCACCCGTTGGTGTAAAAGCCATTGGATGCAAGTGGGTCTATAAGAGAAAAAGAGGATCAGACGGTAAGGTTGAATCATTTAAAGTTTGGCTTGTTGCAAAAGGTTTTACTCAAAGAGATGGTATCGATTATGAGGAAACCTTTTCTCCAGTAGCCATGCTTAAGTCTATCGGGATTTTTTTATCTATTGTAGCTCATCTCGATTATGAGATTTGGCAAACGGATGTGAAGATAACTTTCCTTAATGGATGTCTTGAGGAAGACATCTATATGAAGCATCCAGATAGGTTCATTGAAAAGAACCAAGAGCATCTTGTTTGTAAGCTCAAGAAGTTCATTTATGGACTTAAGCAAGCTTCCAGATCTTGGAACATATGTTTTGATCATGTGATAAAATCCTATGGATTTGATCAATGTCAAGATGAATCATGTGTATACAGAAAGTGTGACAGAAATATGGTGGTATTCCTAGTACTTTACGTAGATGACATTTTTCTCATTGGAAACAATGTGAAGGTGTTATCTGATGTAAAGGTATGGTTATCCAAACAGTTTGATATGAAGGACTTGGGAGAAGTAGGTCACAACCTTGGAATCAAAGTTCTACGAGATCGCAAGAAAAGGATATTGGGATTGTCCCAAGCTTCCTATTTTGATACTGTACTAACTCGTTTTAGCATGCAAAATTCAAAGAAAGGTTTCTTACCTTTTAGGCATGGAATTGCTCTATCAAAGGAGCAGTGTCCGACGACACCTAAAGAGATAGAGAATATGAAAGCAGTTTCTTATGCTTCAGTAGTAGGAAGCTTAATGTATGCAATGCTATATACGAGACCAGACATCTGCTTTGTCATTGGCATGGTCAGCAGATATCAGTCTAACCCAGGACAAGAGCACTAGACTGCCGTAAAGCATATTTTGAAGTACCTAAAAGGGACTAAATAGTATATGCTAGTTTACCAGGCAGATAGTTTGGTTCCCTTGGCGTATACAAACTCAGATTTTCAGTCAGATAGGGATTTTAGAAAATCGACCTCAGGTTATGTATTTACTTTGGTAGGTGGAGCCTTTGTATGGAGGAGTATCAAGCAAAAATGTATTGCTGATTCCACCATAGAAGTCGAGTATGTGGCAGCCTCTGAGGTAGCCAAAGAAGCGGTTTAGCTCAGAAACTTCCTATTGGACCTGGATGTGGTACCTAGTTTGCCTAAGGCTATTACACTTTATTGTGATAATAGTGGTGCAGTTGCAAACTCGAAGGAACCACGAGCCCATAAGACAGGTAAACACATTGAGCATAAGTACCACCTGATACTAGATTTCATAAATAAAGGAAAGGTTGCTGTGATCAAGATAGCATCAGCCGACAACCTAGCTGATCCCTTTACAAAGAGCTTACCGGCTAAATCTTTTGATAGTCATGTTAAGAGAATGGGAGTCAGATGTGTAGCAGCATGGCTTTAAGTATAAGTGAGAGATCTGTAATAGTATACTAAAAAGTAATACTTTGAGTATAAGTGGGAGATTGTTACGGTTATATACTAAAAGCATCACATTTGTATTAACTTTATTTCCTTAAATTTTTAATAAGAATCATATGGACAATGTTTGCATGTTGTATTTGTTACAAGTGTTGATGCAAGTGTCTGATACTCTATATTATATATAATATGGTGTGTGGTGTCACACAGAAGATCATAATATCAGTTCCCTATAGAATATAAAAATGGTTCACAACCTAGATGGACTTGGACAATCTATTGGAAAGGTTGTAGTGTAATATGGTATTAGTCTATCATGACTATAGGTTTATACTAGTGCACTTTATGTGTATTGAACAGGACCACTTGAGGTTGTTCTCTTTGTACTGACTACATAAGAGAACGGACACATATGTTATTATGGATGCTTGTGCTCTTAATCTGGATATAATAACAGACATGTATATGCAGTGTGCATTACTTTGACTCATAAAAGAGTTAGATTCATTATGAGTCAACAACCTCTATGAATTGGGTAATAACATTCCATGTATGATGGACTGTTGATTATAAAAGGAATCCATGTCCCGATACGTCGGGTTGATGATGTCCCCTTAAGGAGCTCATAAGGATTTTCATGTAAATCCTGCAGGTGGATTATATCCGACATGACCAATAAAGTTGAGTGGTACTACTTAAGGATAAAAGATGTCGATCATTATAGTTGTCAGTAACTTAATTTGATCGACGGATATTTGATATCTTAACATGGGAAGTCAAATGAGCATATAATAGAAGGAGCCCATAATAATAATTTGGGATTAGGAAGGTAGTGCAACAACAGCTCATTAGTGGACCGAGCTATTGTTAATGGGCATGGGATGTGTGTTCGGGCTAAACACAAGACACCCAGATCCGTTAGGAGACCTAACCCTAATTTCTCCTCATGGTCCCTGCTGTAGCCTTATATATATCCTCTATTCTCAGGCCGCCAAATTATTATTAGAACTAAGAAGCTTTCTCTAAATTCGTGATCCACGTAATGAGAGAAAGAAGGGGCTGCCAAGGAGAAGAAAAGGTTGGAAGATCGTCGCCTACACAACGTCCAACCAGAGGAAGGAATACGTGTAGAAGATCTTGGGGTCGTTACTGCTTGTGATTACTTGGAATTGTTCTTCTTTCCGCCGCAGGTATAATTCGTGAACCCTAGTTTCCACCTAAGAAGGGTTAGAACATGTTTATATCTGTTTAATTTTCTATCAATCAATACACATACCAAACTAGGGTCCTGGGAATCCCCAGTTCCATCACTTACAACCTACCAACCTTAAAGAATTTCATCCTCGGAGTCAAACATACAACAATATAACAAGACATAATTTAATAAGAAAAATAATTTATGGCACCGTCCTAACTTCTTCTTACAATCCTTCTGAACATATCCCTTCTTGCCTTAAAGTGACAAGTCGGGAGTTCTTTCGTCTGGTACAAGGCGACCTTCTGCTGAGGATATAATTCTGGCCATCTGACTAGTCTTACTGTAGAAGCATGGAATTTCAGGCACATCTACAGGCCAGAATTCCTATGCCCTTAACACAACATACACCAGGGAGCTCAAACGAAGTATTTGGTACAGCCAAGAACAGCAAAAGTATAGACATCAAAAGAAGATTTTTTATTTCATATATAAGTATATTACATGTCTAAAAAAGGCTTTACAAAGGAGAACTTCTACAAAAAGAAAGATCCTAAGACTACAGCCAGGTGCAGCAAACTGTCATGCGCCTCCCGCCAGGCGCATCATCTTCCAGGCGCATCACTTCAGCGTCTCAGTTAGGCGCATCTCTTCAGCGTCTCAGTTAGGCGCGTCTCTTCAGCGTCTCAGTTATGTGCATCATGAAGTCTCAGCATATGCGCTCCACTTCAAGTGCTTCGGCTAAAGGAGCAGCTTTCAGCAGGACCAGAGTGGGCAGCTAACCCCACTCTAGCTTGAGAAAGAGCTCTCCAAAGCCCAAGGAAGATAGGGGCACCACAATTCCAATCTGCGGCCCATCCAGAATAACAGAGACGGGGCTCGAGCATCCCGATCCTTTGATGCAACATGCACCTTCCGCCTGCCTCAGAAGCCCTCGATTCCGACTTTTGGATGTAACAGTCACCTTCAAGTGCATGAACGAAGACAACTCATCGCATCTTCACCCTCAGAAGCATCTTGTCAACAGAATGTACTCGAGCAAATAAGTTCATTCGGGAAGACGTGAGAGAACGAGAAGTAAACTCTCTCCTTGTTGCTATTTATAGGTCGAGCAAATCAAACCCATGTGCCAAGTAGCAGGCTCTCCGAATCATGTGCAAATAAATTTGTATTTATGGGGATGAACCCGACGCCTTGAATTCAGCCAAGTCAAAATGGCTATTTAAAGCATTGAAGAACTCAACAGTCAGACCAATAAAGACGCATCATGCAAACGGATGAGCCGGTCAGATACCGCGCATCGTACAGATGCGCCAATCAGCACCAAGCGCCCCGTATGGATGCGCCCAACAAAGCACAGATCCATGCATCCTGAATCAACATGGACCTATGCGCCTAGTGGAGCACAAATCGATGCGCCCACTCGAAGGCTCGTCACCCACCAAGTAATTTATGCCAAAGTGATAGAGTTGGAAGCACGTCCCCCGAGGCCTGAACAGTTGGCAGCTTTTGTAAAAAATGAAGCATCGCTGACGTCAGCGTCCTCATTTCTTTCCTTCGATGGTTACAACCCACGTGGCCGCCCAACCATTCGCATGCGCCTCCGTAGCCATGCGCCCAAATCTCTGCATGTGCTTCAATAGCCATGCGCCTCAGACCTTCCTCTGATCCCTGAAGACAGAGGTCAAGTGGCTACTGAAGCCTCGCATGCGCCTCAAAAGCCGTGCGCCCAGACTGGTTCGTAACTCCTGAAGGTTACGAGCCAAAGTCTTCTCATACGCCTAATCCCAGGCGCATCCTATCAGATTACCCTCCACCAAATCTGAGATCTTTGAGCTTCGGACACGCGCCATGTGTCCTTTGACTCAATTCAGCCTATGAAGGGGTACTAATCACCCAAGATCTCAGCAACTGAAAGATCCTCTCCCTTACTACGTGCCAGCCCACAAATACAGCATGAAGGATTCAACCCACAAATTATGGTGCATCATTCATGCGCCTTCCGCAGCTTCAACCATGTGGCGTCCCTACAGGCGCTTCCTACATATGCGCGCATGAGCAGCCAGCCTGCAAGCTATAAATAGAGGGATCATTTACTTCTTTCGAACACCTACAAAGACACATACAAAGAGACATACATATAGGAAGACACTCAACGTCTTCTTTCTCTCAACAAGCCCCAGCATCCAGAGCAACTCAGACCTTCAGAGAACCAAGAACCGTGTCAGATCGTCAACAGAGTCAACGTATTACCACTTGCTCCATCGACACAGGGACCCAGATAAACAAAAGTGTACTCCTAGGACTACATCTAAGTCCTACATTGTAATATTGTTCTGTTTGTAATTGAAATTACAATCAAAAGATTTTAATGGCAAACAAGCTGGCGACTCTACTGGAGACCTTATTCTCCTCCGCTGAGAAATCTGTGTCACAATCTGACGATGTTAAGGTGGGCTCCTTCCATAAGCCGCTGGTCGTACGCCTCAATCAACAGGCGTATGAGGAGTTCATCTCTGAAGGCAATGCAAGTCCTTCGAAGCGGCTGCCAAAGCCGAAGAAGACTCGCCAAGTCTGGGTGCACAAGGTCGAGGCCCCTGGCACCACCACTGAAGGGGATGTGCCGATGCAGCCTACCCTTCCCACTGACATCCTCAGCAGCCAGGATGCGTCCGCGGGTGCAGCACATCTCCCGGGAAAGCATGGGGCCGACCATATCCTCCAACCTTCTTCTTCTCAGACAAGGAAGATGCATCGACGGAGCAGGGGCATAGCTAATGCCCTGCGTATTAACTCTGATGAGCCACAGAAGGCATCTGTTTTTGACAGACTCACTCGCTGTCGTGGTAAGGATAATTTAGACTCTGAGTACTATGCGCCCCAGCGGGCTGGCATGAAGAAGTCTAAGGCAGCATGGGCCATGCGCCTCGAACGTGCTATGCCAGCAGTGAGCCAGAGGCATGCGCTCACAATCATGCATGCTGTCAATGTTAAATTGTATAAGATTGACTCGGGTGCTTCTACACCGCGAACGGGCCAATCTTCAAAGACCTCGTGTCGCTTGGATGCATCTGCTGTGTTTTCAACAAAGCCGTGTGAGGCAAACTCTGTGGTCTTGAACCCCTGTGCCTACATTGGTTGTACGTTTGAGGCTGGTTCAAGCCACTTTAAATATTGCTCCCCCACTATTGATCTAGGTACATCTTTTGCGTCGGATCAGGGGGTGCAGCATTCACTTGACCACCCCGGCGCTTGGCCTTGCCATACGCTTGATGAGGGTGTAAAGGTGGCACTCTCCTCCAACGATTTGTATAATGTGATCATTCACAAAAGCTAATCAGAAGAGTAGACTGACAAGCACAATACATCCTTCACAGGGCACACCTGTGCTGTAGTCACCATCAACTATTGTTGCAAGACAGCAGTCCCACCAAGGCAGTCCGTGTTCCAGCGGCTACAATCATCAACGCCCTTCCAACATTGCCTCGGGAAGAAGGTGTCAATTGAAGAGGAGCTAGAACTAAAGGTTGCTTCTAGCAACGTAGTCTCTAACTCGCCGTTAATTCAAAAGGCAACTGGCAATTCTTCGACCTCGTTCTCATCCAAGAGCCAGCCGAGGAAGACCAAGACGACCGTCCCATCCTCAGGAGTGTTTGAAGGCACCCAGAGGAGAAAGAAGATCTCAGAGTAAGCTGGGGGTAGTCAAGCCCCTGTAGATCTTTATCCCGAAGATGGATCTAGCCTCCCGAACATAGCTGGGGTAGTCAAGCCCCTGTGGATCTTCAACCCGAAGACGAAGATATCCTCCAGAACATAGCTGAGGGTAGCCAAGACGAAGCTCTAGGGGAAGCTCCTCTTCTACGAGAGAGCGAGGCTGAAAGCGAAGCTTCAACCGATCCATCCACTTCCAGTCACATCATAACAGTATACATGATGGAAGGTGGTGATACGGAATCAGAGGCGCCACCAGCAGATCTCATTCAGCGCATGAATATATTAGAGGGAGGACTCAAAACCCTCTCTGCCTCCATGCAGACACTGACTCAAGCACTGTTCGAGATACGGTCAGCTTTGGCCAGATCACCTTCTACCGGTCCTGATCCAGGGGCCAATGGAGTATCAAGTTTACCCCTTCAATGGGTATCCTTGCATACAGATCGCCGCAAAGCACCTCGGACGTCCGAACCGTTAAATGCTCAACTCCAGGCTGTACCACCTTCTTCGACTCCCAGCTCCACGGAAAACGTGGTTGAGATGGTCAGGGACTTGTGTGAACGCTTCGAGTCCAAGAATATACAGGAGGAGCGCCAGAAGATGGGGATCCCACAACCATACCCCTTCGAATGGAACAAAGTGGTTTATCTTCCCAAGTATAAACCGTAAACGTTGACGCCATACGATGGGAAGGACTCTCCACGCCGTTATCTGACGTACTTCCAGTCTCAAATAGGACATCTCCCGAAGGAAGATGCGCTACTCACCAGCCTGTTTATCGGAGCACTGAAAGGAGTGGCTTACGACTGGTACTGCAGTCTTCCTAACAACTCCATATCCTCCTTCGACGACTTGACACGTCTCTTCCTCGATCGTTTCTACGACGGAGGGAAAGACATGACAATGGCGTCCCTGATAGAGGTGCGTTAGAAGGAGAAGGAGATGGTTCGAGCATTCATCAAACGATTTAGACAAGCCTGTTTCAGACTGCCCCCGGGCATGCCAGAATATGCGTTCCTCTCCTTCTGCAGCATGAACATGCTTCCTGCGATCAAGCTTTGGCTCAACTCCACTCCTCCTCCCGATTGGAGCTCGTTGATTATTGAGGCTGAAGCAGCTGAAAAGAATGCTCCAATGCTCGCCTTCTGGGAGTCAGTTTCCCTGCTTTTGAAGACAAAGGAAAAGGGCCTGCTGCCAACAACCCTGGACATGAGACGAAGGAGAAGCAGGCGCTGACTTTCAATGCCTCCAAAGGTGCACAAGCACCCACTCAGAAGCCTCCGCTTGCGCCAAGGCCAAAGCAGGTCTATTCCTTCAACGACGAAGACACCTTACAACTCTTCGAGATGCTGAAGCAGTGTGATAAGATCAAATTGCCGAACCCAAAGTGTCCCGATGAGGTTGGGAGAGTGGACAATCCGAGGTACTGTCAATACTATCGGTTTGTCGGGCATCCAACTCGGGACTGCTACGTCCTCAAGGACTACATCCAGCGCATGATCAATGCGAATGTTATCTCTGTCGACTATTAGGAGAAAACAGTCTCGGCCAACCTGGTGTCGCTCCAATTCGGCACCTTGCCGCCAACCACAACACAAGATGGCATCCTCCGTAGCCCAAAGGCGACAATAGAGGTGGTCAACCTACCACCTACTCGTGACAACGTGAGTGGACTCATCCCACTCACCACATCTCGGGAAAAGATCTTATGGGTTCACCCTGATCTCGTCTCCGAGGTTACTCAACCGGGGGTACGCTCTACCTCCAAAGCTAAGGACAAGAAGATCAAGTCTTGCCGCATGGTCTCTTCCTCCACGGAAGAGGCTCTTCCTGTACAAACCCGTTCGCAGCTGAACGCTCAACCCGACGAAGCTGCCGTCGAGGTGGTGCCTCCCTGTACTTCCCCTGCTGCCGAAGAAGGAGGTCCATCCAAACCTCCAGCAGCCAATAAACAGAAGCTTGTAGAGGCTCGTTTCGACAAGCCTTTACGAAGGAAAAATGCTTCGGGGCTAGCCAAGCCCCACAACTTTAACATACTGGCACAACTTGCCGGTACTTCCGCCCGCTTATCTCTGTACGAGCTGCTTCGCCTTTCCAAAGATACCCGCGAAGCTCTCTGTGAAGCCTTCAAGGATGCTGAGTCCTTCATCAGTCAGGTCAAGCAGCCTGAGGATCTCCCGACCACATGTGTGCACTGTCATTATGCGGATGTGGTCATCCCCAACATAATCTTCATCCAACAAGACATGCTGCTCAAGCACAATCGGCACAACAGGATACTGTACTACACAGGGCATGTAGGCTCCTTTAAGGTGAAGCGAATTCAGATTGATCTAGGGTCTTCCCTCAGCATCATCCATAGGACTTTGCTGTCAATAATAAGGATCCCGATGTACCGTCTGGCGCCTTCCAACACTATAATCAGCGGTTTCAATGCTAGCAAAAGTGAACCGCTGGACAAAATATGGCTAAAGTGTCATATCATTAACCTCCGAACTGAGGTGACTTGCTATGTCGTGGACGCCGACGTCAACTACAACCTCCTGCTGGGTCGCCCGTGGCTGCATGAGTACATGGTGGTTTTATCTACACTCTACCAATGTATGAAGTACGTGTCCACCAACGACATCATCCGGACAGAGTTTGCGGACATTAACCCTTTCAAGGGGGTCGAAGCCTACTTCACCGACGCTAGCTTATATAAATCGCTCGATGAAGGGGAAGCCAACGATGCTGATGACGAAGCAGAAACAGCGACAGAGCCGGACATGGAGCCAGAGATGATTCCCGACGCTCCTTTGAAAATTCGACTCAAAGGGAAACCGCCTCAGATGCTGCCTCCCATGGTCATCAAGCTACCTGGAAGAGCACCAACTTCTCTGGGTAGAGCACCTACTGAAGCTCCCTTGAAGATACGGCTCAAGGGAAAACCTCCTCAGACGTTGGCTCCCCTTGTGGCAAAACTACAGGGGAAGGCACCTGTCAACGAAGGCACAGTTGAGGCACCCCTGAAGGTGCGTCTTAAAGGAAAGCCTCCGCAATCATCCAAGCTGCAAGAGAAGGCCCACACAGCCCTCTCGGATCCTAAGTTCAAATTTACAGTGAACTCTTCCGAACCAGCCCTAGTGCTCACAGATGAGGAGCTGGGAGAGTACATATCTGCTGATATAAATACACCTTCTCTTGATAATGTAATCCTGTGGGACAAAATTTTGTATTTTATCAATAATAGAGTGTCTTTCAATTATTTTAGTCTTCCACATTGGAATGCCATATATACACTAGATAATGCTCTACGGTCGTTATAAACACAAATAATGACCGTCAATCATGTAAATCGAGTAGTCCCGTCCCAAGGAGTCTGTTTTATAGTCCTACCGCGGAATCGGGATGAAGAACCCATCATCTTCGACAAAGTCGAGCGTCATCAAGACCTCCCGCCACTCGAGCCAGAATCAGATACCGGCATAATACAAGTCTATTGGTACACGGACAAGGCAAAGTACCTCATCCAAAAGACGGGTTACCGTCTGAAAAGCAACAAAGGCCTGAACTATGGCAAGGGCCGACGTCTTCCCCTCCGGCTCCCAACACCTAAAGAAAAGCTGCAGGACTACTATCATCATACTCGATGGGGGTTAGGCTATGTCACACCGTCGGCAACTCCAGAGAGTTCGAAGGCAGAAGAAGTGGAACACTCATTCGTCCGAAGCATCAACTTGGGATTCCGATACCAGTATCGGCTCAGTCCTCAGAAAGGTGCTATCAGTCAACATGGTATCTGCACAATCTCAAGAGGATGAAGGCGATGATCAAACGCAAGAATTCTTTGAGGAAGAACCCTGGGCTCAACGCGTAGGAGCACAGTGGGAGTCTCGTTTTGAAATACGCGAACCCCCTACCGAAGACGAGGTCGAACAAGTTGACCTTGGGGATGGATCTCATTCCAAACCCATCTTCATCAGCAAGAGTCTAAAGGGAGAAGACCAGGAGTCTTTAGTCCACTTGGCCAAAGAATATATCGACGTCTTTGCCTGGAGCTACGAAGATATGCCAGGACTTGATCCCAAGATTGCAATGCATAGACTTAACATCTTGCCTGATGCTAAGCTTGTAAAGCAACAACAACGACATTTTTGTCCTGACATTATGAATGCTATCGATCAGGAGGTGGACAAATTCTCCTGAGCAGCGGGTTCATCCGTGAAGAGCAACATCCGGATTGGGTGGCCAATGTCGTCCCTGTCACCAAGAAGAATGGGAATATACGAGTCTGTATCGACTTCAGGGATCTCAATACTGCTTGCCCGAAAGAAGAATTCCCACTTTCGATCACTGACGTAATGATCGACAATACATGTTGCTTCAAACGTATGTCTTTCATGGACGGGTACTCGGGCTACAACCAGATCAAAATATTCTCCGATGACGCAAAACACACGTCATTCAGGACACCGAAAGGGGTTTTCTGCTACATAGTGATGTCCTTTGGCTTGAAGAATGGTGGTGCTACATACCAATGAGCTATGAGTACCATCTTCTACCAACATCATCGCAAGACAGTTGAATGCTATGTTGATGACATTGCAGTCAAGAGCCGTCTTAAAAGGGATCACCTACAAGACCTAAAGACAGTCTTTGATCTCATGCGAGCGCATCAACTCAAGATGAACCCCGCTAAATCCTTCCTCGGGATTTCCAGCGGAAAGTTATTGGGCTTCATTATCACGGCGAAAGGTATTCATGTCGATCCCGAGAAAACCAAAGCCATCCTTGACATGGACCCTCCGAAGAACCTCCGAGAAATTCGAGGCCTGCAGGTGCGTCTGGCATACATCCGAAGGTTTATAGCAAACCTTTCCGAAAATACCAACCCTTCACCCAGCTCATGAAGAAGAAAGTCTCCTACGTCTGGACAGAAGAATGCCAGAAAGCTTTCGATGATATCAAAGCTTACCTGACGAGCCCGCCAGTCCTGGTAGCACCCGTCGTAGGCAAACCATTTCTCTTCTACGTTCGTGCCATGGATCATTCCTTCGGTGCTTTGTTGGTTCAGAACAACGATGCAGGCTATGAGCAAGCTATCTACTACCTCAGTAGGACACTGATTGGGGCCGAACACCGGTACAACCCCATTGAAAAGGAGTATTTGGCTTTGGTGTTCGCCATCCAGAAGACTCGCCATTATGTTTCGGGCCAGACAATTCATGTCATCTCCCGAGTTAATCCATTCAGGATTCTCATGACAAAGCCAGGATCATTGAACTCCCGACTTGCTACATGGGCAATGTTGTTGACGCCATACAACATGGTGTTTGTTCTACAAAAAGCCGTCAAGGGCCAAGCCCTAGCTGACTTTTTAGCTGCACACCCCATCCCAGAGTCCTCCAGACTCTATGAAGATATCCCGAACGAGGTCCAAGAATTAAACGTCACCGAAGAAAACTCCGTCTGGCGGGTATTTTTCGATGGCGCTTCAAGAACAGGCCCCAAAGGCCAAATCATCGCAGGAGTGGGGGTAGTCTTAGTCTCCCCCGGCCAGCTGGTCATCCAGCGTGCTTACTTCCTTTCAAAGCTGTGCTCTAACAATGTTGCCGAGTACAACGCTCTCATCCTGGGACTCCAGCTGGCACAACAGCTGAGGGTGGATCATCTGGAAGCTTTCGGCGACTCAAAACTCGTCGTTAATCAAATTCGAGGATAATACGAAGTTCGCTATGAAGATCTGGTTCCTTACCATGAAGCTGCATTGAATATTATTTCAACCTTCACCAAGTTCTTCATAGAACACGTACCTCGGTTACAAAACCTGGAGGCTAACGCTCTGGTGCCTCGCAGCTTCATTAGGAGTACCCCTCGGGACTCAACACTACGTCACGGTAGTTGGATGAGACTTGGTCTGTCCCAAAAACAATCTATGCACTCAAATGGCCCATGCCATGACGACAAGTGCCGGTGTTAATGTCCGAGACTGGAGGTTCCTATTCATCGACTTTGCTGTCTATGGAATCCTTTCAGAAGACCCGAAAGAAGCCGTCTCAGTCAGAAGGCGTTCCCTTCGGTTCTATTATGATACAGCTACTAAAATGCTGTACCGACGTTCCTTCGATGGACTTCTCCTTCAATGTCTATCCTACGAAGTAGCAGCCGAAGCCCTTCGGGAAGCTCATGATAGGACTTGCGGGGCTCATCAACCTGGCCCTAAGTTGCAGGATCGACTGCGACGCATGGGTTACTACTGGCCAACCATTGCAGCCGACGCCGTCGACTATGCAAAAAAGTGCCATGTGTGCCAGCTTCACGCCGACTTTATCCATACACCGTCGGAACCACTACATCCTACGGTCGCCTCCTGGCCCTTCGAAGCTTGGGGCATGGACATTGTAGGACCGATCACCCCTCCATCATCGAGGGGACACCGCTTCATCCTAGCCATCACCGACTACTTCTCCAAATGGAAAGAAGCAGTTCCACTGACGAAAGTAAAAAGCTCCAGGGTGATCAGCTTCATCAAATACCATGTTATCTACCATTTTGGGGTACCTCGAAGGATTACCCACGATAATGGTCCACAGTTCATCAGCCATGTTTTCAGCATATTCTGTGACAAGAACCACATTCAGAACGTGGCAGCAACCGCCTACAATCCGACAGCAAACGGATTGGCCGAAGCCTTTAACAAGACTATCGTCAAGCTACTCAAAAAGGTCGTGTCATCTAACAAACACGACTGGGACGAAAAGCTTGGCGAATGTCTCTGGGCCTACCGTACAACGGTAGGGACTCCGACGGGCAACACCCCGTTCTCTTTAGTCTACGGAAGCGAAGCGGTACTGCCTCTCGAGATTCAGATACCCTCACTCCATGTAGCGATCACAAATCAATTGACAGAAGAAGGCAACCAGCGTCGTCGTCTGCAAGAATTGGAAGCACTGGACGAAAAATGTCTCCTAGCTTAGCAGCGCATTAAACTTTATCAAGCCCGTATATTACAGGCTTTCAACAAAAAGGTCAAGCAGAGGACTTTTCAAATAGGTGACCTGGTCCTGGCAGTCAGGAGGCCGATGGTGTTGACTCAAAAAATACCAGAAAAGTTCGAGCCCAAATGGGAGGGACCTTTCATTATAGATACGGTATACTCAAACGGTGCTTACCGCCTCGCTCGACCGAACGGAGACTTGTTCATGATGTCCATCAACGGCAAGTTCCTAAAGAAGTACTACCTATGACATCTTTCAGACATGTACTTCCACCTCTACCCAACAAGGGAGTCAGTGGACCTGATCATCAAAGCTCATATACATCTCCCCTTCACAAAATCCTATGTTATCGAAACCCAGTTGTTCTATGGCATTCTATCCTCAGTAGAAGAACAGCCATATCCATATTACCTCTTAGTGGCTCCTCTACGCGCTGCAAAGCATAATCTTATACTACGTAGGATTGTACTACTTATCATGTTTACCACATCCACATTACCTCTGAGTAAACATCCCGTACGGACGACCCCTGCGTTGTCGTACATCGAACGTAGAACTTCCATGTACATATTAACTCTGAGTAGTTCCGCGTATCCCTCCAGAGTCAGTCCTACCAAGTCCATAACACCTCTGAGTAGGAAGATGCTGTCATTTGAACCCTGTATTTGCCACGTCCACATTACCTCTGAGCAAACATGTCGGTTCTCTTAAACTTATTATCTGTACCTAAAAACTAAGGTGCACAAAAGATAATAGGTCCACACAAATCACTAGTTCATGACAGCAAAAATGAATACACCACAAAATTCTTTATCTTTTATCAAAAATTAAAGGATTACATCCCCAGCAGAAGTTGTAAACTACAAAATAACAAAAAAAGACTACAATCTCTAAGCATCACTGGGATTGGCAGAAAGCTCTTCAATCCGATGCTTCAAGTCTCCCGCCCGAGTCTCTGCGATCGCCAAGACCCGGCGTTCGACTTCTTGACGCATCACCTCTACAGCTTCAGGGGCAGTGTCATTCTCATACTTCTCGTCTAGCTGTTGCCGCTGGTGGGTCATGGAAAGAACCTGGTATGTAAAAGCTGCTTCCTCCTCCTTAGATGCTACATGTTCAGCCTGGACTCGCTCAACATCTAACAAGAGTTGGTCTCGCTAGTCTTCATGATGACGAATCTTGGCAGTGACCTCTGCTATGCTAACCTCCAACGAGGCCTGCAACTTCACTTTTTCCTACGTGGATTGAGATAGCCTCTCCACCGCAGCCTCAGCTTCGGCCACCTCACGGTCCCAAATAGCTACCGTAGCCTAATACGACGACTCAACTTCAGTTATCAATTTCTCCTTTTCTGCTTCTATCAGAGCAGAAAAGTCACTTCGTCGGATACTCTGAAGCTCGAAAAGAAGCTGGTCGAGCTCAGCCACCGATGCCTCCAAAATCTCGGCCATATGATCGTGGCCCTGGTGAGAACGTATCAGACCAATGTAAGGGAGCGCCATGGCTTTCGCCGTCGTGAAACTCCTATTTGCATTCATCAATGTCGATACGCCTCTCTGCAACATCTTGTACACTGCCTCAACAACAAACTTCACATACTCGTCCGCGTCAACGAACACCTGAGGCGTTATAGTAGGAGTTGGAGGAGCTACTCTAGACAGCGGACCTGAAGAAGACCCACCGACCTCAATCTGCGAGGCTGCAACCTCAACTTCAGCGGACCCTCTCTCGTTAGGGACTTGCACTTCATCACTAGCCCGAGAGGCCAAGTAGACAGAAGGAGCCAGATGGGGTGTCGATATCGTCCCCCAAATGGAAAGAGCAACAGAGGGTTCAACCAGCAAACCCTTCCCCTTTTTAATTTCGAAGGGACCACCGACGTCTGGGGCTGTCTCCTCCGTCTCCAAAACACTATCAGCAGGCCGCACAGGACCTTCCTCCTCTGGCAAAACTGCCAGATCAGCACCTGCTTCTTGACTTGGCTCCCCTGGAGCCAGGCTTGGAAGACGAGTCTCGCCTCCCTCATCGAATCCCTCTGCAGGAATAGAATATATCGGTACCTCCCGATCGTCAGCCAGCTCGGCATCTGCTGCTGAGTCTGGGGTAGGGCTCAGCAACGGTGTAGCCGACCTCCCTTTATCATGTCGGGGAGGGAAAGCAGCCCTCTTCTCTGTTACAACCATGCCTATTGCTCCTACTTCATGCTCAGGGACCTCTGGAGGAACGTCATCCGCAGAAGACGAACTCCATTCCTCTTCCTCATCTGGAAGAACAACTTCTGCGGAGACCTTGATACCAGAAGCCCTCACGGCAGCTTGTATCTCTACAGAAATCACATCATCCGGGTTCTCCTCCACGAGAGACAACACAATCGGTGGAATACGCTCATCAGATGGGCCCGCCATCCACTTTGGTCTGCTAGCACCCGATTTTGGAGTTCGGGATTTCCTTTTCAGCGGCTCCTACAAAAAGAAAGCATATGTCACAAAAATGGTAGAAATAAATCAGACTATGTGGGACGTCCTTACCTCCACAAGAGCCGATTCTGTTGACACCTCCGGTGACATTGCTTTCCTCTGCCTCTTCGGTGCAGAAGAACTGGCCTTGGTGTCGGCACGTCTCTTCGGGGGATCAGCCGAGGGCTCTGCCTGAGTACCCTCCGAGGATACGGCAGGGGTGCCTCAATAACCAACCTTTGGCGGGCAATACGATCGAGCCATCGTCAACATATTTCCAGTTGTCTCCAATTGGGTGCCGACAATGAAACTGGTCTCCATATCATATACAGGGGATACGGTGTTCATCGCACAATAAAATTTGGTAGCTGAGAAAAGAATCAGCGGTTGCGAATTCAGAACTGGCATGGTAAAGTGAGCTCCGGTACATCCGACATTGTAGTAATGCCAAGCTCATGCCCCGTCCAGCAGACTCCCAATATACCCGAGGCTGGTACTGGGTTCTCCAATATCAAATGGGCATAGCCGAACTGATATACAAAACGGCTCGACAAGTACGGCTCCAAGTAACAATAGTTTTTATCATTTGCTTCGAAGCCGATAAAAATGGGACCAACTTTAGTGATCTTCCATCCCTGAAGGTAGGATAAAACTTTTCTACATACAAAAACGCCCATATACAGCCATTTCCTCTGGTAAAAATGGTGGAGGAATGCATCTCCGGCCACATGATCTTCCTCCTGTCTCGGACTCATCACATTGGGATGGTGCAAAATCAACCACCCCATCAGATAGTGAAATGGCAGTTCAGTACGAGAAAAGTTGCCGTTCTTACCTCGTTCATGAACAACGTTGCCTGCGAATTCTCGTAGATCTTGCAGCAGGTTGCATACCGTCGCTGGGAGTAGAGCCAAGGGATGGCCAAAAACCAACTTCACAGCTGGCAGGATCAGGTTCCGGGTCACCCTCTCCACAGAGCCTGACCCACCTGAAAAGACGTGATCCCGGAGCCAGATCATCAGATAAGCAGCCAACACTGCTTTAGACGACATCCGATGTGTGAGGTGCCGGAAACAGCTATAGGCACGCTCGTCCGATTCCTGGTCCGTGTTCTCCTGGGGACTCTTCTCATTAAGTCTACTCATTTCAGAGAGCACCTTAGTATTGGAAAGAGCTGGCGGAGTCGTAAACTGAGAGGGATCCTCCTTGTTTTGCTCAAAGATGTAATCCCTCCAAGCAGTTACGTGGGGCTGCACCCCACCCTTGTCCTTCTTCTGCATATAATAGTGATGACTCGCCACCTCTTTAAAGACAGCCATCATCTCTTCTTTTTTGGAACTCCTCGTTAGTCGGGAAGTACTCTTCATAGGGTTATGATCCCCAAGGAAGCCTTGACACCTCATACATTTCATGAAGTGCAAGTCCTAGTTCCTCCACCGGAGAGGAGAAGGTCCCGGCCTGGGTGTTAAACATAGTTAAAATAACAAAGAAATATATATATATCTGAGTCGAGTCCTCATCAGAAGCGCACACACTGAACCCAAGCTCAGGCGCATCTGAAAGGAAGCTTCAGCGCATCATCAGGACTCGAGGTCCATGCGCATCAGCAAAGAAGCTTCAGCGCATCATCAGGACTCGAGGTCCATGCGCGTCAGCAAAGAAGCTTCAGCGCATCATCAGGACTCGAAGTCCATGTGCGTCAGCGAGAAGCTTCAGCGCATCATCAGGACTCGAAGTCCATGCGCGTCAGCAAGAAGCTTCAGCGCATCATCTGGACTCGAAGTCCATGCACATCAGCAAGAAGCCTCAGCACATCATCAAGACTCGAGGTCCATGCGTATCAGCGTATGTGAGTTCTAAAAAGATTTTTTCTTCTCAAGTACAAAAAGGTACGACAAGGATGACGAACCCACCAACCACCGCCGACCGAACGTCGATGGACGTCCTGGAGAAAGCATCAACATCGTCCTCTGTAGGCTCTTTTCCGTTGCCTCGTCCTCGGCCAGCACCACTACAAGGAGTTTTGGGAGCCATCTCGAAAAAAGAAGTTAGGGTTTTGAGAAGAAGAACTCTAAAGAAGAAAGCAAAGAGAGAAAGAACTCTCTCTCTCTCTCTCTCTCTCTCTCCATCAGACGCCTATTTATAAGCTTTGTCACACGCGTGAACCGATGAAGGGTGACGTCAGCCGCCGCCTGGGGTTCTACAAAATGATAACAGTAGATATACAAGAAGATCATCATTAATCTTTTTGTTTATTACGAAGCGTTATCATTTGCATTTAAAACTGAAGAGGAGCATGCGCCTCATCACAGATGCGCAGAGCAATTATATGCCCCGATCAGTTATGCGCCTCATTGAAGTCAACACCATGCTTCTTATTCAAAGTATTCCAAAACTTGACGAAAAGTTTTGAAAACTTTGAAGGGGGTCTTGTAGAAGCATGGAATTTCAGGCACATCTACAGGCCATAATTCCTATGGGCTTAACACAACATGCGCCACGGAGCTCAAACGAAGTATTTGGTACAGTCAAGAACAGCAAAAGTATAGACATCAAAAGAAGATTTTTTTTATTTCAAATAATAGTCTATTACATGTCTAAAAAAGGCTTTACAAAGGAGAACTTCTACAAAAAGAATGATCCTAAGACTACAGTCAGGCGCAGCAAACTGCCATGCTCCTTCCGCCAGGCGCATTATTTCCAGGAGCATCACTTCAGCGTCTCAGTTAGGCGCGTATCTTCAGCATCTCAGTTAGGCACGTCTCTTCAGCGTCTCAGTTATGCGCATCATGAAGTCTCAGCATATGTGCTCCACTTCAAGTGCTTCGGCTAAAGGAGCAGCTTTCAGAAGGACCAGAGTGGGCAGCTAACCCCACTCTACCTGGAGGAGGAGCTCTCCAAAGCCCAAGGAAGATGGGGATACCATAATTTCTATCTACGTCTCTTCTAGAATAACGAAAACGGGGCTCGAGCATCCCAATCTTTGGATGTAACAGGCACCTTCTGCCTGCCTCAGAAGACCTCGATTCCAACTTTTGGATGTAACAGTCACCTTCAAGTGCATGAACGAAGACAACTCGTCGCATCTTCACCCTCGGGAGCATCTTGTCAACAGAATATACTCGAGCAAATAAGTTCATTCGGGAAGACGTGAGAGAACGAGAAGCAAACTCTCTTCTTGCTGCTATTTATAGGTCGAGCAAATCAAACCCATGCGCCAAATGGCGGGCTCTCCGAATCCTGTGCAAATGAATTTGCATTTATGGTGATGAACCTGACGCCTTGAATTCAGTCAAGTCAAAACGACTATTTAAGGCATTAAAGAACTCAACAGTCGGACCAATAAAGACGCATCATACAAACGGATGCGCCAGTCAGATACCGCACATCGTACAGACGTGTCCATCAGCACCAAGCGTCCCGTATAGATGTGCTCAACAAAGCACAGATCTATGCGTCCTAAATCAACATGGACCTGTGCGCCTAGTGGAGCACAATTCGATACGCCCACTCGAAGGCTCGTCACCCACCAAGCAATTAATACCAAAGTGACAGAGTTGGCAGCACGTCCCCCGAGGCCTGAACAGTTAGCAGCTTTTGCAGAAAACGAAGCGTCGCTGACATCAGCGTCATCATTTCTTTCCTCAGACGGTTATAACCCATGTGACCGCCAAACCATTCTCATGTGCCTCCGCAGCCATGTACCCAAATCTTAGCATGCGCTTCAAGATCTATGCGCCTCAGACCTTCCTCTGATCTCTGAAGACATAGGTCAAGTCGCTACTGAAGCCTCGCATGCGCCTCAAAAGCCGTGCGCCCAGACTGGTTCGTAACTCCTGAAGGTTGCAAGCTAAAGTTTTCTCATGCGTCCAATCCCAGGCACATCCTATCAGATTACCCTCCACCAAATCCAATATTTTTGAGCTACGGACACGTGCCACATGTCCTTTGACTCAATTCAGCCTATGAAGGGGTGCTAATCACCCAAGATCTCAGCAACTGGAAGATCCTATCCCCTGCTACGTGTCAGCCCATAAATGCAGCATGAAGGATTCAACCCACAAATGATGGTGCATCATCCATGCGCCTCCCGCAGCTTCAACCACGCGGCGTCCCCACGTACAGGCGCGTCCTACATATGCGCGCATGAGCAGCCAGCCTGTAAGCTATAAATAGAAGGATTATTTCCTTCTTTCGGATACCTATGAAGACACATACAGAGAGACAGACATATAGGGAGACACTCAACGTCTTCTTTCTCTCAGTAAGCTCCAGCACCCAGAGCAACTCAGACCTTTAGAGAACCGAGAACCGTCATCAGATCTTCAACGTAGTCAACGTATTACCACTCGCTCCATCAACACAGGGACCCAGATAAACAAAAGTGTACTCCTAGGACAACATCTAAGTCCTACATTGTAACACTGTTCTGTTTGTAATTGAAATTGTAATCAAAAGATTTTAATGGCAAACACTTATATGCTACCTTAAAATTAAAACTTGAAATATGATATAAAGAAACTAATCAAACATGATTTCTAGAGGACTATACTACTTAGTTCACATAACCTACCAGGATATAAGGTAACCTTAGTTCTAGATCCATTCTAACTTAAGCAATGAGGTCAAGGTCATGATCCTACTAGTATGATATAATTTCCTAGAAGAATACAAAACTTGGCTATTGTGGAATAAAATCAAGACTTTCTAAGGAGTCCTAAGTACCATTATGGTGTTATTAGTTAATGATTCTATATATATAAAAAATTATTACTAATTCAACACTATTCCTATATAGGCCAGGTCTTCATTAGGATAGAAGGAAGACAATACTCTACTCCTTCTAGCTATCAACATGTTATACAATTCATACATGTACACCTAAATTTTGTACATATTTGCTAGACAAGGGTCGAGACTGAGCTAAACATATACACACACCTACTGGAAAATTCTTCTAGTCATGGTATTTTATAGATCGTTTCAAGGCTAGTCTTACCATATATAGAGATAATCGTCTAACCTAACTTAAACCTTCATACTCTATCTAATACTTCTTGTCACCTATCATGATATTAGCACTTGATAAAAAAATACCTCAAATACTTCTATTCTAGGTTATATCTTAGGCAAAGGGTAGCATAGATTAGTCTAGTAATCTTAGGGTCTCTCGTTAAGGTCAAATCCTACAATGTACTCTATTTTAACTTCCATCTTAGGGGAATATCTATAAAATTTCAACCACCTTAGCTATTTACCTACTCCTATCAAGCATAGGTTCCTATGTCCTTTAAGTAGAAATTTCTATCGCAGAAGAATGCTACTCCTACCTACTCGGTATATCTAGTATAGGTGTTTATCTCTACTCTACTCATCTGCGGGAAATCTATCCCTCTTACTATCACACAATATAAACAAAATAGTTCATGAAGCACAATGTTCAGATTTTCGAAACTATAAAAGACGAGAATTCGATACAAGGAGTTCAAGTGAGGTGTATTCGATTACAAACATGGGGTTCAAGGGCGATAGTAGATATCAAAATAAATTCAATAATAGTTATGGATTGAGATTCTAATACACTATCCTATTGCATGTCCGCTCGATACAGTAACGTAACCGAAACAGCTAACTCGACCTGCATGGGCCACCACAAAAATATGTCATGCCCAGTTCCAAAATATATAGGAACCCAAGACATGAGCATGCCAGCTGTACGGTTAGAATAAGTATTTCCAATTTAATGGACTTATCCTAATCGTAGTACATTGTAAAGTAAACTAATATATGCTAACTAATCTATATCTCAATCCATAATAATAAACAAAATAAAAAACAAAAGATACATTTCATGGTCTGCAGCCTATTAAAATATATGTTTAGAATGGACCCGAAGAATAATAGAGGTCCATCAAAACTAGGCTATGACAGCAAAGGCAGAAATAAATAGTACAAAGAACGCAAAAGTGATAATAAAAAATATGACCAACAGTACTTGGACTCTGTAGAATATATTACGATAACTTCATGCCGGAAGGCTACTAACACCTGGAGAGATCATCAGGTCCTCAGAGGGATGTAACAAGATACAACAACTAGCTACAATATGAACAGTAAAAGTAATATACATGAACATAAATATAACTAATAAGGTAAACTATCCATCTAAATTTAATGCACTTGAAGATTACTTTGGTACGCATGAGTAGGTGAAGGAATAAAGTTTACCATCCGCTAGAGTCTTATGTATATACTAGCGCACCTCCCGACCGTGTTCTGACATGCGGTCAGCGGTCGCTGTCAGATATATCCTCTAGCAATACACCCATAACCAAAAAACTATGAACCCATAACCGGGCATATATGAGGTTAAAGGTGGCTATCTCATATGCCTACTAATAGTCTTCTCCGCCCATGTCTTGTACCAGTCATATCCATGACTCAAATAATACATATCTCAATGCAAGTCACTAGCTAGACTCATACTAACACTATATGAACCAACACATGAACTGCAAACATCGATAGCTAGCCGGATACGTAAGCTCGTGCCAACACAATGTATCTCACTCACAGTGTCATGTAATGATACGTGACTAGTCATAGAAGTCATTGAAGAATAACTTCAACACGAGGAAGTCTACTAGCACACTAGATCACACACACACACACCCGCTATATGTCATTGATGGCATCATCGATGGCACCCAAGTTACACTTAGACACACTCCTAACTATCTAATCCTAACACACAACAATACGTCCATCTATAACATAAAATAAAATAAGATCACACTGACACGATATCTTGCCTGGAATTGTCGTGAGAGTGTAGATTATGGATCCGATTCTAACTTTTGTTGTCGCGGTCTCACAAACTCCTATATATATAACTAGAATTAATAACCATCCTAAAATTATTGTTATATATATATATATATATATATATATATATATATATAGTACTTAGGTTTAGCTAACTATCAACTAGTCATAATACATACTAGTCATAATATCCTTCCTAAGACTAACAAAATTTCACAAAATAGACATATGTAAAATATTCAAAATTAATTCCAAAATACATCTTTAATATTCTGGAAACACTTTTTATATAATTATTATTGCTTAAAATCTATTTAGAAGTCAATTCATGATTAAACTATTACCCACATTGATAAATCAACGTTATTAGAACTTATTTAACAATAAATAAACCAACTTTAATATTCTGAAATAAATGGTAAACAATTATTTAAATTATCAAATATTCATTATCATGAGTCGAGGATTGATAATATAGAGCATTGAATGCACACAAAATTATTTGGGACTCACAAAATGGTAATGTCGATAGTTTGTTTTACGATTGAATTTTGTCCTTCAAAGATCGAATGATTCAAACATTAAAAAATCAAAATTATGGAAAAAATCATTGAATGAGAATTGTAGGTAATCAAAATTTAGTCATTTTCATATATGATATCAATGGTAAAAGTGAAGTTATATAGTTCAAACATGTCCCGCAATAAATAGTGTCAATTCTGGACACACTTGTAAAATGTGTGCCCCAACCAATCTAGAAAGAATTTTGACATAAAAGTTATATATGATGGTATTATATACATAGAGGAACCCAGCATTTTGGTCTCGTAAAGTTTTCATGTCTAGAAGTGGAGAAAATGCATTCACAAGATGGGCATACCTGTTGTCTCAATTAAGCACCTCTTCGGTTGAAGTTTTGCAAGGTTATTGGCCTTTGCTCCTTGTCGAAGTGCCCGTGTGGGTTCTTTGAGTTGCTAGGGGTAAAGAGGGGGAAGAGAAGGCCTAAAATATGCTATTGTTGCATGCAAAAATGTGGAAAAAGGGGATGTAAGGGTGGCGGCCATGTATGGTGGCTAGGGTTTGTGGCCGCCTCTTATGCTCTCGTGTTGGAGTAGAGGGGAGGGGTGTTCTTGGCTAGGAGAGGGGATAGATGTTAGGGTTTAGTTGGTTAATACATGTGAAAGTTTAGGGTTTAATTTAAGGTGGTTTGAATAAGGTTTGACCCACCCTCCTAATTGCAATTATGGAAATGGGTGCAGTGGTTTACTAATATAGTAAAGAATGTTTTACTTTGGTCAAAGGTGCATGAATTTGTGCACATGGCTATGCATAATTCAAATAAATTTAAATTAAAAAGTCTAGATTATAGTTTGGAAATCTAGGGTGGTCTCGACTAGGCTAGGTTGGTTAGAGTTGAGCCCCGAAATTATTGTTGGCACATCAATTTTGATATATTGACTATTATTAACCTCTGTACTATTTTAGCTCTAATCTATCTACAGGAACAAACGAGAAAGACAAAGATAGAAGGAAATCGTTTCCAAACAAGTCTCATGAAGCCTTTTGGAAAGAAGAATAAAAGTCTTTCCAAATCTCCATTAAAAGACATACACCTTAAAGCACTCAAAGAAGACGATGACAAGGATAAAGATTTCAAATCAAAAGCTCTTTTGTCTTTCTAAGGGTCTGTAAGTGTCTAGGATATTATGTACACACTTGGGTAAAGATGACAAACTAATATGGTATAAAATTCAAATTAAGTAAATATAAGAACTAGATTATCCGCCAGAGTTCCACGAAAATTTGTTGGATCATCCGATCGGAAACAGCAAGTTTGTGAGCAAAAGTTTGGATAATCCGTTGATGTTCCGCAAAAATCCAATGGATTATCCGATCAACCACATCAAGTCCTGTGAGCAAAAGTTCGAATAATCTGCCAAAATTTTGCAGCAATCCGACGGATCATCCGATCAATCACAGCAAGTATTGTGAGCAAAAGTTCGGATAATGCACCAAAGTTTCACTGAAATCCGATGGATCATCCGATCAGTCACAGCAGCTCTAGTGAGCAATAGTACAGATAATCTGCCGGAGTTTCGGTTTAATTTGACGGATAATCCGCTTTGCCCTACTGGCCTTATTTAAATTTCAAATCCAACAGCAACTATCAACTTCATTAAATACATTCAACGGCTCTATTTATAGCCGTTATTGTACTCCGGATAATCCGAAGGACTTCCGCAGAAATTTGTCGGATAATCTGATTGTTGACTGATAGTTCTTTTTGACTTAGAATTTGTATAAATAGGTTTCCTCTCTCTTTATAAAGACTTATCCATTTGAGCTTTAATTTTCCAACTACCAAAAGAGTATTAGCATTACTCTACAAAGCTTTCATTTGCCATCAAATCTAAAGTGCCAGAGTATTCAAGTGGTGAAGATATTCAAGTGTTTAAGAAGATCAAAAGCCTTTTTTTCTCTTAAATTTGAAGTTGATGAGCCTTCGGAAGAAAACTCGTGTGTAAGAAGTTGGCGAGCTCTTCGGATCCAAACTCGTATTGAAGTTGACGAGTTCTTCGAATCCAAACTCGCGTGTAACTATTTACTCAAATAGTGGATTAAAGCCGGAGAGAGTTCCAGGACTGGAGTACCCCTTTGGAGGATACCAGGATGCATCGAGCGTTTGAATCTCTCTCCTTTTATTATCCTTTAAATAGCTTATAATTGTTGGTAATCATTTTATTACCCTATTCACCCCCCTCTAGGGTTCTACAATTATTTTTAGGTCGATTAAGCACCGAAATGGCTAAAAAGGGTCTTATGTGCCATTGGAAAATAAGTAGTGCATAGGAACTAAATTGTTTGGCACACCCTTGGCATGTGTATAGTAGGCTAAAAATAAGTCGAAACCATAAATTGGATCGATTAGACTGGATCCATGTCGAGTCCGAAAAACTAGTTGGAAGTTACAACAAGTCTCACGGTAGATAACTTCTTGGCCTAAATTGACCCCAAAGTTGTGCGACGCAATTAAAATACAAAAAGACATATTTGAGTGAGGCATTATATACCAAATCGAAGATAAACTTGTCAAGGTCAAAACTAATGAAGGAAGAATACATTTTATGGTCATGAATAAATATGGGAAATATATATTAATAATTGTAGAAGAATGGAATTCATGCGCCCCCAAAAGCAAAGTACTATGTGCGCCATAAACAGCATACACCAAAACACCAAAAGCTAAGATTGATGCACCAAGATAAATTAAAGATGAAGCAGTATATAGTAGAAAAAAGGATCTTTCAATCATTGGAAATATATCAATTACAAAGGATTTTCATTCATTGGAAATCTATCACATAAAAGTCCTATCATAAGGCATAACACTTATTCTGTCATTGATGGCATAGGCGCAGTTACTTTAAGTGCGTCACTTAACTTTGTCTTCCTCCATATGGATGAGACTCTGGTAGAAGGCGCAGTCAGCATAGGCGCATCACTTTACCTTGTCTTCTGCCATATGGATTGGTCGTTAACAGTAGATATGGGCAACGTAGGCGTATCACTTAAACTTGTCTTCGACCATGTGAATGAGCCACTGGCAGAAGGCACAGGTAGTGTGCGCCCATCAGTTTACCTTGTCTGCAGCCATATGTTGGCCGAAGACAGTAGGCGCAGCTCCCCCGTAGAGCTCCCTACACAGCTCGACCGTCGTGTGTAGAGGAACGAGTCTGGAATGGCAATAAATATAAATCCAGTATCTTGACCCTCGAAGCAGAACACAGTCAAAATATTGTCCAGGTTCGAACTCTCATGCCAAACGCTTAAATGCTTCTCAAAACTCTGAAGGACTTCTTCATTATGAACTTGAATTATTTGAATGAGGATATCCACAACCAATAGCTGACTTACGTCATAACCCGCACCTAGTTTAGGGGTACGAGTACGTGGGTAAGTCCAGCCGATGCGGCATTATCGGCGGTAGAACATCGTATAGGTCGTCTTTAACATCTAACATCTAACAGATATGGAATAACCTGTCATCTCCACACGAAGGAATAATATATCATCAAGAACATAAAATTAAACACAGACATCTAAGGAAAATGATAATACGTATAGAAAGAAGATGAAATAATGAAATATAGTCTAATATCATAAGTCAATTACAACAGAGTCTAAAAGTCTATAAATAAGTACATAACCAGAATAATATAACAAGTCTCAAAAATACCAAGACTGGAGACAAATCCAACAATAGTGATACTATCTAACTAACTACAATCTAGGAAGGCTATGCTACTCTGCCGGGTGTAAAACCCCTAATTTTTACTATGATTCTTTTTAATAAATATGGTATTAATTTTTGTACTTCGTATTTGTACGTCGCGTATGAGTTTGCGTTTCGTAAATTTCTCGTCAAGTACGAATAAGTGCGAAGTACATATTTTTATAAAATGTTTTAATTATATTGATGTAGAAAATATTTCAAAATAATAGACGATAAATATTTTATAATTCTTGAAGTTGTAAATGCGTCGAGCCAAGGATTGGCAAACTTTATTTTTATTTTAAAAAGACCATTTCATTTTATGGTACAAGTATAACTAGTAATTTAGAAAAACTATGTTTTATGTAAGTATTATTTTTGCATGAGAGTGTATATATATTTGTATTTTCAAAATTAATTATTATAATTAATATATTATTTCAAAAAAACATATATTAAATATGGGTTGATTTAATTTGTAATTAATTATGGTGATTTAAGTTGGAAAAAAATGTTAAGTTATTTAAATATAGTTTAAATTAGAGGTAGAATCTATCTACATTGGATTATATTTGATTGAGTTAATTTTAAATCAATTTGAATTAAATAGTGGAAAATCCAAAGGGAATTAAAACTCTTCTTAGTCCTTATCTAGATAAGACTTTTGTAAACCCCCTGATTTTTTAAAATAAATGTTTGTTTAATATTTGGATTTTTTAAATAACTATTTATTGACTTATTATATAATTTGTATTATTTTACATATATTTAGTATAGTGCTCATTAGTGAATTTAGTATACAAAAATATAAAGCTATTTTTCTAGTACATTAAGGATCTAAACTATATTATACAATTTTTCTCAAAAATTTTGGATTTATTTCATAACTTTTATTACTTTTTACATGTTACTTATGTTGTACACTATTTACATAATATAGAATAAATGTCAATTTAGTATTAAATATTTCAGCTTGTATAAATGAGATTAGATAAAGGTTGTTTAAATAAATATTAACTCTATTTATTATCTATAGTAATTTTAAATAATGTTATAGATAATTTAGATAAATATGAACTATATTTTAAGTTAATCATAATCCTAAGTCTAATAGGAAAGCATGCTTATCTATATTACATCATAACAAAGTAACTCCTATCAATTTAAATCACATCCTATCTAATTTAGGAGATAAATCTGAAATAAATACCTATTTAAACCCAATACATCCCCCTTTATCAGCCATAATTAAAAATTATTTTTAGTCTAATAGAAACTCTAAAATTCGTCATTAGAATTCAGCCCCGCTTTTAAGCAGCAAGAGCAACTTGGAACGACGATATCTCCTAGCTCCGAACTCCGTTTCGTCTCCAGTTTTTTTGAAAGAAGCGTATCGAGGTAAGGTTTCCAAAAACATATCTTAACAGACAAAATTCATTCTATAAATTTCTGTAAAACTGTTTGAGTATCTATTGTCCAAAAAATAAATGTGTTTCGATATTTTTGCGATTTTAGGAGGTTCCGAAAACGAAAATGCGATCCGTTTAGTTTTTTGGAAAGATGATACAAAAACCTATACCATATCCTAACGTCAGAATTTATTAAATAAATGTAATAGGTGTAGTATTAATTATAATTAGATAATAGACTATTTTTAACATCCGTAGTTCTTCCTACACCTTCCTCTTTGTGCGCTATTGTTGATTCATCGCCAGGACATCATTTTACTTCACTCGGACATCAGGCAAGACACCTTGCATTTATTGTTTAATTTCTTGCTCAATATCATGCATGTTTTATTTCTTATAAGTTGTTCTTTCAAAACCATATGTAGTTGAAAATTACTATATTTTAGTTTTCTTTATGCATTTGGCCTAGAGTTAAGAGACCACCTTTGTTTATGCCACATTCATTGGCCCGACACCTATGTTCCATGATATCACGTGTCTCATATAGATTCGGACTTGCCTATCGACCGTACATCAGTGCGTACAGGACGAGCGTTAGGATATAACTGCTAATATAATTTCCTAGAAGACTTAGCGGTTATTAGAAATATCATGGTGTGGATTCAGTTCAGCACGAGTAGTGCATGGGGAGGGGGAAGACAGTTATTAGGCGCATGAGCTTTCATACATTTACTTTTCTCTAGTCGCCGTTAGTGACTCAACCGAGGGCTAGTGTGACGTACATTTAGTACCTCGGTTGAAACACAAATGTGCCGTGCATTTACTTTCCTCTAGCTGCCGTTAGTGACTCACCCGAGAGACTAATGTGTCATACATTTATTTATTTTTCTCTAGATGCCACTAGTATCTCGATTGAAACGCTAACGCGTCGTGTTTCTAGTCTCGTAAGCCCTTGTGTGGAACGTTGTCTTCAAAATGCATTTTCACATAGAATGGTTAAGGACCTTTATCTGTTTAGTCATATATACTTTTCTGTTAAGCTTTTATTATTCAGTTTAGGGCATGATATTATGTGTCTTGTTACGTCCCTCTGAGGACCTGGTTATCTCTCCAGGTGTGTGTTCATGTCTTTCGCAGGTATTCTAGCCGAGGTCGTGATCTTTTCCATTTATTCGAAGATGACGCGTCTTAGATCTATCTTGCTATCTTCGTCGATACTTTTGTATATCATGTACATCTTCTTTTATTTTGTTTGTAGTAGATGTGCCTCCACCCAACATATTGTATCAAGACTATTCATTATATGATATCTTTATTTCCTTATTCTGTAGATGAGATTAGTTAGTTGTGGTTTACTGTATTTTACAGCTTATGTATACATACGAGATTTCCATATATCGGAGTATACTTCGTATGTATACAGCTGGTATATCTACATACTTAGTCCTAAATATTTTGGTACTAGGGCGTTACATGTTTTTGTGGTAGCCTATGCAGGTCAAGTTTATCACTTCGGTTTCATTATTGTACCGATGTGAGCCTGCAGATAGGATTAGAGTCTAGGATCTCATCCATATACTTGACATTCTTTCTTGACTCCAAACTTCGAACTCTAGTTTGCCTCCCTTGATTGAATCTTGTTTGACCCCTTTCTACCGTGAATCCTAACTTTCTCGTGCTTAATGTCGGTTAGGAAGATGACTACACTAGTATATGCTCATAGGTCAAACACGTGACTAGAAGGATTACATTCACAATTAGTATACATTGAGGTCTTATTTAAGATATAGAGGCATTTATTTTTCTAAAAGTATGATCTTAAGGATTAGTTAATTCTAAGTTGGGTAGTAGCAAGTTTACCAACTTTGAGGACATAGAGAATTTTATCTTGAGACTACTAGGAGTATTCACCAAAGGATTGATAGAATATTGAATAAAATCTTTGATTTTGAAGATTTTAAAAATATTTATAATTTTTGGGTTATAACTATTCATATCTTTTGAGGATATAAATTGATTTGAGAAAAATTAAATTTCGAACTGTGTCATACGATCTATGATTGATAAATTTATTTAGATTTTGAGTTTAATATTTCAATTGTGAAAAAAAATCTTCAAATTTTGTCACATAATTTACGATTGATAAGATTATCTAAATCTTAGAGTTTAAAGTTTGGATTTATAATATTGCTATTTTGTGGAAAATTTTTTAAGAGATATGATAAAGCTTATTTTGAGATTGATTAGAGGAATCTAAATTTTTTAAGTTATGATGGATGACCTCAACAGACTAGAGAATAAAAAAGTTTAGTTTGTGCATATTGGAGGGAAAATATATATATTTTTTGTCATACTAAGGGTTATTAAAGACTTGAATTATTTTTATGATTATGCTTAGATATCGCAGTTTATGTCCAGCTTGGAAATACATATTGGGAACTCAAATTTTGGGATTAAATCTTATCTTGATAGAGAACCAAGAAGCAGGCAAGGCCACCCAAATGAGATAAAGGTACTCTACATTCCATCCATGACCAAGATAATTGTATGTACACGAGTATAGTTAGTCTTCGACCAAACCATGTGACTATATCTCAATTTTGACTTACTCGACCTTTTCCCAAATCCAGCTTTTATTGTGACCTTCTAACCGTTTGAAATTTAAGAAATGAATTAATCATTCCTTGACTGTATCCACCTAGGAGACTATCTTCTCTCTGAAAACTGTGTCCCTAAATTATTTTACTAGATTGCTTAATTAATTTTATTTCATGCTCCAACTTGATCTTCTTTAATGTTTGTGCATTAGTTGTCACTTCATGAACTCCCACTTTCTATTTTAAATCTTTTTGTGTCCTTTACCGTGACTTTGATATTTGGAGTGTAATACTAGATGTTACTTTCCAACAAATTTTATATGTAAGACCTAGACGAGCTCACCTTCATATAGGTATATCATGTCCCACTCAAACACGTCCCTTGGTACTCTATTTTTATGATATAACTTTCGGGTCATAAAGACTAGACTATAACCTTTACCATGATACCGATATTTTTTTCGACCAAGGATAGGAATTTAACCTCGACTCAATTCTTTCGATCCGATATGTGATTTTGTTCTACTTAATTCTGCTTAACTTTGTGCTTTATCTTGATTGCTTGACCCATTATCCCATCACACTACTAGTTTAACTCTTATAAGTTGGGTAGAATACCTCATGACCTAACAAACCTTTGTCCTTGTGACCCATATTGATAAGTTTACTTAGACTATAGAATTCAGAGGACCCTAACTTATCTAGTCAACCAAGCCATAGATAAGAAAACACTAGGACGACTGCATAAGCCCAAACTTCGGGCAAGACTTAGATTTTAATAGATCTTTGACTATTTAATTTCCTTCATTAGTATTCCTTACTTATATTTTGACTATCTTATTATGCTAATTTAGCCTTAGTTTTGCAAGCTTATTCTTTTATCGAGCTTATTCACGACATATGTGTTATTGAGGACGCCCACACTAATACATTGTCTAATCAGAATCGGTGCATAATGGTCTGATAAACCTAGTGCACTTTCGTTCGCTTTTTATATATTGTTCGACGTAGATGGAGACATAGTTAAACTTGGCCTCTAAACTTCCATCCGCGACTGCCTTGGCAATTCTTTTTGAAAATTTTCAATCGTCTTTGAACCACTTATTCGTATTCGATAATATCTTATTCGAACTCTTTATTATTTTCGTCTTTCGTATATATTAGAAAGACAAGCACTCGTACTTGATATCCCCTTAGTTGTCCACCATCTATTGCCAAGATAGTTAACCACTGACCAACTGTGACTATATCCCCGTCATGAGTTACCTTTTTCCTCTACCATAGATTCATTATCGCAACCTTCTAATCGTTATTGAAACTTGAAAATGATTCAAATCATTTCCTTAACCATATCTTAAACCTAGACGACTATATTCACTCAAGAAACCATCTCTCCTAAATGTCTAAATTATTCTCTTTGACCTTCTCAATTCCTTTCTATTCTCTAATTCATACTTATCATAATTTTATTACCTTAACTAGCGACCCTTCTTCAATTCCATAACCATGATGTATTTTCGCAAATATCAAAATTATGATCTTCCAATGTATGTTTGTGTCGAACGTCGTTTCTTCACCTCATCCAAAAATTTAATCGTATTTCGGTATTGATGAACTCTTTCTATCTCCCCTACCCTAGCTATTCCTAAATTTTGAGGACGAAATTCTTGTAAGTTGGGTAGGATGTAAAACCCCTAATTTCTACTATAATTTTTTTAATAAATATGGTATTGATTTTTGTACTTCGTATTTGTACATCGCGTACGAGTTTGCATTTCATAAATTTCTCGTCAAGTGCGAATAAGTGCGAAGTACATATTTTTATAAAATATTTTAATTATATAGATGTAAAAAATATTTCATAATAATAGACGATAAATATTTTATATTGCTAGAAGTTGTAAATGCGTCGTGCCGAGGATTGCCAAACTTTATTTTTATTTAAAAAAGGCCATTTTATTTTATGGTACAAGTATGAATAGTAATTTAGAAAAACTGTATTTTATGTAAGTATTATTTGTGCATACGAGTGTATATATATTTATATTTTCAAAATTAATTATTATCATTAATATATTATTTCAAAAAAATGTATATTAAATATGGGTTGGTTTAATATGTAATTAATTATGGTAATTTAAGTTGGAAAAAAAATGTTAAGTTACTTAAATATAGTTTAAATTAGAGGTAGAATCTATCTACATTGGATTATATTTGATTGAGTTACTTTTAAATCAATTTGAATTAAATAGTGGAAAATCAAAGGGGAATTAAAACTCTTCTTAATCCTTATCTAGATAAGACTTTTGTAAACCTCCTGATTTTTCAAAATAAATATTTGTTGAATTTTTGGATTTTTAAATAACTATTTATTGACTTATTATATAATTTGTATTATTTTACATATATTTAGTATAATGCTCATTAGTGAATTTAGTATACAAATATATAAAGCTATTTTTCTAGTACATTAAGGATCTAAACTATATTATACAATTTTTCTCAAAATTTTAGGATTTATTTTATAACTTTTATTACTTTTTACATGTTACTTATATTGTACACTATTTACATAATAAAGAATAAATGTCAATTTAGTATTAAATATTTTAGCTTGTATAAATGAGATTAGATAAAGGTTGTTTAAATAAATATTAACTCTATTTATTATCTATAGTAATTTTAAATAATGTTATAGATAATTTAGATAAATATGAACTATATTTTAAGTTAATCATAATCCTAAGTCTAATAGGAAAGCATAATTACCTATATTATATCATAACAAAGTAACTCCTACCAATTTAAATCAAATCCTATCTAATTTAGGAGATAAATCTAAAATAAATACATATATAAACCCAATACATCTCCCTTTTATCAGCCATAATTTCAAATTATTTTTAGTCGAATAGAAACTCTAAAATTCGTCATTAGAATTCAGCCCCGCTTTTTAGCAGCAAGAGCAACTTGGAACTACGATATCTCCTAGCTCCGAACTCCGTTTCGTGTCCAGTTTTTTTAAAGAAGGTTATCGAGGTAAGGTTTCCAAAAACGTATTTTAATAAACAAAATTCTTTCTTTAAATTTCTCTAAAACTGTTTGAGTATCTAGTGTCCAAAAAATAAATGTGTTTCGATATTTTTGCGATTTTGGGAGATTCCGGAAACGAAAATGCGATCTGTTTAGTTTTTCGGAAAGATGATACGAAAGCCTCTACCATATCCTAACTTCTGAATTTATTAAATAAATGTAGTATTTGCAGTATTAATTATAATTAGATAATAGACTATTTTCAGCATCCGAAGTTGTTCCTACACCTTTCTCTTTGTACGTTATTGTTGATTCGTCGCTAGGACATCATCTTACCTCACTCGGACATCAGGCAAGATATCTTGCCTTTATTGTTTAATTTTTTGCTCAATATCATACATGTTTTATTTCTTATAAGTTGTTCTTTCAAAACTATAAGTAGTTGCAAATTACTATACTTTAGTTTTCTTTATGCATTTGGCCTAGAGTTAAGGGACCACATTTGTTTGTGCCGCATTCATTGGCCCGACACCTGTGTTCCACGATGTCACATGTCTCATATAGATTCGGACTTGCGTACCGACCGTACATCGGTGCGTACAGGACGAGCGTTAGGATATAAATGCTAATATAATTGCCTAGAAGACTTAGCGATTATTAGAAATTGGTGTGGATTCAGCACGAGTAGTGCACGGGGAGGGGGAAGACAGTTATTAGGTGCATGGGCTTTCACATATTTACTTTTCTCTAGTTGCCATTAGTGACTCAGCCGAGAGCTAGTGTGCCGTGCATTTATTTACTTTTCTCTAGATGCCACTTGTGCCTCGGTTGAAACACAAATGTGCCGTGCATTTACTTTCCTCTAGCTGTCGTTAGTGACTCACCCGAGAGACTAGTGTGCCATGCATTTATTTATTTTCCTCTAGATGCCACTAGTACCTCGGTTGAAACGCTAATGCGTCGTGTTTTTAGTCTCAGAAGCCCTTATGTGGAACGTTGTCTTCAAAATATATTTTCACATAGAATGGTTAAGGACCTTTATCTGTTTAGTCATATATACTTTTCTGTTGAGCTTTTATTATTCAGTTTAGGGCATGATATTATGTGTCTTGTTATGTCCCTCTAAGGACCTGATTATCTCTCTAGATGTGTGTTCATGTCTTCCGCGGGTATTCTAGCCGAGATCGAGATCTTCTCCATTTATTCGAAGATGACGCGTCTTGGATCTATCTTGCAACCTTCGTCGATACTTTTGTATATCATGTACATCTTCTTTTATTTTGTTGGTAGTGGATGTGTCTCCACCGAACATATTGCATCAAGACTATTCATTATATGATATCTTTATTTCCTTATTCTGTGGATGAGATTATTTAGTTGTGGTTTACTGCATTTTACAGCTTATGTATACATATGAGGTTACCATATATCGGAGTATACTTCGTATGTATACAGCTGGCATGTCTACGTACTTAGTCCTAAATATTTTGGGACTCGGGCGTTACACCGGAAGATCAACTCCTTGGGTGTCCGGAGCACAGTAATAAGTAGGACATCTATTCGCGAGTTCGTCAACTGAAAAATATATATATCTAGTCAGGATTGGAACGTGCACATCTCCTCTAGCAATTCCAAATAATGACAGATTATAAAATGGTTATAGAAAGTAATACTTGATGAACATGGGAGAGTGAGACAGGAAATAAAATAGTGCAACAGTTTAACTAAAGAACAAGGAAAGTAAATACAGTAAAACTGGAGAGCATGGCAATGAAGACTGTAAATAGAGATAGCTAAACTAGAACAATGTGATGTAAGTCCAATCAGTATAACATGAGACAATGTGAATCTAGTATAAGACACTAATCCGGTGTGTTTTGATATATCGAGTTTGACATGTAACTGCTAGTGGATAAATACGGTACATCGCACACTTGGGAAGCGTGTGAAGGCTATATGTCTTGTAGGGGTAGTTCTTGTAACTATTAGACTAGTAGTGAATACGGCATATCGCACACTTGGCCTAGCAGCGTACGGCTATCTTTCTTATAGTGGTAGTTTTTGTTGAATACGGCACGTCGTACGCTTGGCCTAGCAGCGACTGTCACAACCCGCACCCGCTTTTCGGATGCGTACTCGTGATCAAGCCAGCTACGTATCGAGCAGACTCCAACCCAACTCGAGTACTTATAAGCTGTCCAGGGCAGGGTATCATGTCTAATCTAAACTATATCTCAATCCACATGAAGCAAATAAAATAAGAATAAACAATTATGGGTCATGGTCTGCAGCCCATTAGCATATTATTCGATTAGACTCTAAGAATGATATGAGTCTATAAATAAGCAAAGTATATCATGGTACTGAATATAAAGCATGAAAGGACAATAAAGAAATATCATAAACAATACCTGTATCATAAATCGCAATCCTCTACCATCCCGCTCTGCTAACTAACTCCATGCAGTCGCTAAACCTGAAGAGATCATCAGGTCCTCAGAGGACTAACAAGATACATAATATACAAGCCAACATGTAACAGTAAAAAGAAGCAAGAAACAATCAGGGATATCCAACGGGACAAAATGAACCAAGACACAAGATCTAAACACGAGGATCCTACGACACTGGCATGCCATACTAGAAATGGCTAATAAGTCAAAGCTATAGACCGCAGTCAAGGCAACTACTCACAATCTATAGTGTCTCAATCGCTGTCAAGGTAAGTACACACAACCAAGACGGTAGCCAATCCTAGTGTAAAATCTTATAGACCGTAGTCAAGGTAAGTACTCACAATCTATAGAATGTCAAAGTCAAGTCCCACTCAAGTCATGTCAAGTCAAGTTATAATCAAGTCGAAGAAATCGTGGTGTGGGACTAGACGACTCTATCAAGCAATACATATGAGACTAACATAGTGTAACTGATAGAAATGTCATAACAGAAGGGAACAAGAATGTGCATACAACTAGAATCATATAAAGTAAAACTATAACAGGAAAAGTGCACTAAACATGAAATAAAGCAATCACGAATGTAAGCAAAAGAACCGCAGCGAGATGATGAACATGCATATAAATTATACTGTACAAGTTGGCAAGGTATACTTGCCTGGGGTTGCACGGAGAACCAACAATGTATCGCCAAACACAAGTCAGAAAGTCCAAGTCATCACAACTGTCTCCGAAAGCTGAAATAAATGTTACCAACATTCTCAGAATAGTCAAATTAGTTAGGATTGCCTGTCTTTAAGTCCAAATCTGGACACAGAGGCAAAACAGTAATTTTGGGAAAAACGGTGTCCGATGTTGGACCCGTTTTGCACCGAAAAGCGTACCAGAGTCAATTGTCTCTAAAGTCATCAAACTACATGTCTACGGATCCGATTTTTCGATACGAACCCGACCGCATGTCCAAAGTTCGATTCCGGCGGGCCGTGCACAAAATCGTCCGTTGAGTGGGACCGTGGGGCCCGCAAAATGATGTACGATTCAACTGTCTCAGAATTGGACCAAACTTGGCATACAGGACCAGAAAAATGATACGGTCCTGTTGGCGTAAGTTTTGTCTCGATCTGACCAATGTACACGAAGTAATTAGGAAATTTGTACAGAGGCCGATACGGTGGATTTCGACGGATACGTATCAAATTCGTCGCGCACACGCGACCAATTTGAATTCCGTCAAATCCCACACGACCACGAAGCCGTTACGCACCTTTCGATGCCTTTGGTTCACGACCACGTCGCCCGGAATGGCGGGACGTACGCCGTATCGAAGGTTTTCGTGATTTTCAAAACAGATTTTTTTCAATATTAGGAAACCGATTCCTCGGCGCACTGTTATCGAAATTAATTTATGTAAAAAGGGTTTTTTAGCCCTATATGCTGTTAATAAATGCCTTCAGGTGGATTTTATAAATTGCCAGTATTCTGTTCGTAAACTGTCTTCCAAAACAGGTGATTGGGACAGTTTTCTAACTATCACCAAGCGATTTTTCGACAAAGTTTGCGTCGATTTATCGAGCAACCTAAGACTTCTAAATTCAAACTAAAAGAAGGAGGTTCAAGTCATATGGGTTAGGATTATACCAGAGAAATCAGTTCGGGAATCGATCCACCGTGTGCGAAGAACTCCCGCGACAAAGTGGCACCTCTGTCGCTGTTTTCTCTGTTCAGTCACGCGCGCGGCTGCTGTCCGTGCGCCCTCCGGCGGCCCGCACGGCTGCGCATGATGGTCCAGGGCGGCGTGCCACGTCGGGGCTGGGGGTGGTGAACGCGTAATGGTTGTTAGGGTTTTGAGGGACTCTCTCGATCTCTCTCTCTCTCTCTCTCTCTTATACATAGTCGCATGCAAAAAATTCGGGTATCTGCTGGTTCCGTTTGGAAGTGTCTTCTATTGGGTTTGGGTATGGGGAAAATTGGCCTGTGGGCCGAGCCTGTGGGCTGGCTGTTATGCTGCTGTTTAGTTTTGCTTTGGTTTATTCATTATTCTTCTCTTATTATATATATAATAATAACTAATATAGATTATCTATATTTATAATAACTGATATTGAATATCTATACAATAACTAATATAGATTATCTATATTTATATGTACATGGATATGTATATTCATAACAAAAATCTATTAATAATTATTTGTAATAAATAAAATGATACAATGTACTCTCTTAAAAATTATCTAAAATATTTAATATATCTTTAACAATATAAAAATCCCATTACATATAGAAAGCTCTATAAATTAGTTTATATTAAAGCTAATAATAACTAATGATTCTATTTAATGATACCACAAAAATAAATAACAATAATAGAGTCTAGACAACTAAAAATAATTAATGGTAAACATAGAAAATTTGGGTGAGCCCGTCATGCTTCCACATCCATTGGTCTATAGAAACAATCCTATAAATAATCTAGGACACCATATCAATATTAATGACATTAATATTATTCGTATATATAATTATTTTAGGAATCATTTATTCATCATATTTAAAGTATGGTAGAGGTTTACCTCCCAATTTACATCGACATGGACATCTCTGGACGCACCGTCCGACTACATAGGCTTGGGCTAGGATCGGGCTAAAATGGCACAACCGGTTCTTCTGCAAGCCATAAATCTTAATAACATAAATAATTAAATTTATTTATAGGAGTCAAGTCGCAATTTGGCTTGGTTTTCCTAGTTAGGACACTCCTATGGCTCGGCATTCCCCTACCATGGCTAAACACTAGTCAAAGCATGCCATTGCACTATCCGTGCCTTGATTTCTAGTCGTCTGGTACTTCAAAACTCAACCCTGGCTAAAATCATCTACCGTAATAATTTATAAATAATTATTTATAAAATCTAAAAGTCACCATTTAAATCAATTAAGTAATAATAAAAATATTTTCAAAAATTTTCGGGAAGGGAAGCTACAAATCTACACACCTTAAAAAAATAATTTCGTCCTCGAAATTCCAATTCATAACTATGTCTTAAAAATCAAAGTCTAATATTACCTTAATCTCCTCGAATTTAATTTCTCCAAAAATCTTTTATGACATTCTCTAATCATTTTATAACTCCGAATACTTGAGGACTTCTACCCACCTTTGGTCATACTACTCCTTAAAACATGGTCACTAAATCTTATGGTCTTCTATCTAGTTGCTAACAATTCTACTGACAGATATCTACGCATGTGTCAACTATAATCCTCATACCTATAGACAACCAATATTCAATAGTCAAGCAATATATACTATAATTTAAGGATTTCTAATAGATTCTAGACAGCACGATCATTCGTCACCCCGAAATAAAAGGGACGAGAATTAATGGTACAGAAAGCAAGGAAGTATATTCGAGAGCAATTATGGAGTTTTCAAGGACGTAGAGAATTTTTAGGAGAATTTTTAAAGCAGAGTGGATCGAGATTTCTAAAGGTTTAGTCAAAGTCGCAGGCTCGTACCAGTACAATTACGTAACTGATACGATATGCTCTGACCTGCATGGGCTACCACAAAAACTTGTCACGACCCGTACCCGTTTTTTGGACGCGAGCTCGTGAGCAAGCCAGCTACATATCGAGCGGACTCCAGCCCAACTCGAGTACGTATAAGCTGTCCAGGGCAGGGTATCATGTCTAATCTAAACTATATCTCAATCCACATGAAGCAAATAAAATAAGAATAAACAATTATGGGTCATGGTCTGCAGCCCATTAGCATATTGTTCGATTAGACTCTAAGAAAGATTTGAGTCTATAAATAAGTAGAGTATATCATGGTACTGAATATAAAGCACGAGAGGACAATAAAGAAATATTATAAACAATACATGTATCATAAATCGCAATCCTCTACCATCCCGCTCTGCTAACTAACTCCATGCAGTCGCTAAACCTGAAGAGATCATCAGGTCCTCAGAGGACTAGCAAGATACATAATATACAAGCCAACATGTAACAGTAAAAAGAAGCAAGAAACAATCAGGGATATCCAACGGGACAAAATGAACCAAGACACAAGATCTAAATACGAGGATCCTAAGGCACTGGCATGCCATACTAGAAATGGCAAATAAGTCAAAGCTATAGACCGTAGTCAAGGAAAGTACTCATAATCTATAGTGTCTCAATCGCTGTCAAGGCAAGTACACACAATCAAGACGGTAGCCAATCCTATATAAAATTCTATAGACCGTAGTCAAGGTAAGTACTCACAATCTATAGAATATCAAAGTCAAGTCCCACTCAAGTCATGTCAAGTCAAGTCATGTTATAATTAAGTCGAGGAAATCGTGGTATGGGACTAGACGACTCTATCAAGCAATACGTATGAGACTAACATAGTGTAACAGATAGAAATGTCATAACAGAAGGGAACACGAATGTGCAGACAACTAGAATCATGTAAAGTGAAATTATAACCGGAAAAGTGCACTAGACATGAAATAAAGCAATCACGAATGTAAGCAAAAGAACCGTAGCGAGATGATAAACATGCATATAAATTATACTGTACAAGTTGCCAAGGTATACTTGCCTGGGGTTGCACGGAGAACCAACAATGTATCGCCAAACACAAGTCAGAAAGTCCAAGTCATCACAACTGTCTCCGAAAGCTGAAATAAACATTACCAATATTCTCAGAATAGTCAAATTAGCTAGGATTGTATGTCTTTAAGTCCAATTCTGGACATAGGGGCAAAACGATAATTTCTGGCAAAAACGATATCCGCCGTTGGACCCACTTTACACCGAAAAGCGTACCAGAGTCAATGGTCTCTAAAGTCATCAAACTACATGTCTACGGATCCAATTTTTGGATACGAACCCAACCGTATGTCCAAAGTTGGATTTCGACGGACCGTGCACAAAATCACCCGTTGAGTGGGACCGTGGGGCCCGCAGAACGATGTACAATTCAACTGTCTCAGAATTGGACCAAACTTGGCATACAAGACCAAAAAAATGATACGGTCCTGTTGGCGTAACTTTTGTCTTGATCTGACGAATGTGCACGAAGTAATTGGGAAATTTACACAGAGGCCGATACGGTAGATTTTGACGGATACGCATCAAATTCGTCGCGCACACGCGACCAATTTGAATTCCGTCAAAGCCCACACGACCATGAAGCCGTTACGCACCTTTCGATGCCTTCGGTTCACGACCACGTCGCCCGGAATGGCGGGACGCACGCCGTATCGAAGGTTTTCATGATTTCCAAAACAGATTTTTCTCAATATTAGGAAACCGATTTCTCTGCGCACGGTTATCGAAATTAATTTCTGTAAAAAGGGTTTTCTAGCCCTATATGCTGTTAATGAATGCCTTCAAGTAGATTTTATAAATTGTCAGTATTCTGTTCGTAAACTGTCTTCCAAAACAGATGATTGGGACAGTTTTCTAACTATTACCAAGCGATTTTTTGACAAAGTTTGCGTCGATTTATCGAGCAACCTAAGACTTCTAAATTCAAACTAAAAGAAGGAGGTTCAAGTCGTATGGGTTAGGATTATACCAGAAAAATTGGTTCGGGAATCGATCCACCGTGTGCGAAGAACTCCCGCGACAAAATGGCACCTCTGCCGCTGTTTTCTCTGTTCAGTCACGCACGTGGCTACTGTCCGTGCGCCCTCCGACGGCCCGTGCGGCCGCGCGCGGTGGTCCAGGACGGCGCGCCACGTCGGGGCTGGGGGTGGTGAACGCATAATGGTTGTTAGGGTTTCGAGGGACTCTCTCGATCTCTCTCTCCCTCTCTCTCTCTCTTATACATAGTCGGCACGCGAAAAAAATCCGGGTATCTGTTGGTTCGGTTTGGAAGTGTCTTCTATTGGGTTTGGGTATGGGGAAAATCGGCCTGTGGGCCGAGCCTATAGGCTGGCTGGTTTGCTGTTATTTAGTTTTGCTTTGGTTTATTCATTATTCTTCTCTTATTATATATATAATAATAACTAATATAGATTATCTATATTTATAATAACTGATATTTAATATCTATACAATAACTTATATAGATTATCTATATTTATATGTACATGGATATGTATATTCATAACAAAAATCCATTAATAATTATTTGTAATAAATAAAAGGATACAATGTACTCTCTTAAAAATTATCTAAAATATTTAATATATCTTTAACAATATAAAAATCCCAGTACATATAGAAAGCTCTATAAATCATTTTATATTAAAGCTAATAATAACCAATGATTCTATTTAATGACACCACAAAAATAAATAATAATAATAGAGTCTAGACAACTAAAAATAATTAATGGTAAACATAGAAAATTTGGGTGAGCCCGTCATGCTTCCACATCCATTGGTCTACAGAAACAATCCTATAAGTAATCTAGGACACCATATCAATATTAATGACATTAATATTATTTGTATATATAATTATTTTAGGAATCATTTATTCATCATATTTAAAGTATGGTAGAGGTTTACCTCCCAATTTACATCGACATGGACGTCTCTGGACGCACCGTCCGACTACATAGGCTTGGGCTAGGATCGGGCTGAAATGGCACAACCGGTTCTTCTACAAGCCATAAATCTTAATAACATAAATAATTAAATTTATTTATAGGAGTCAAGTCGCAACTTGGCCTGGTTTTCCTAGTTAGGACACTCCTATGGCTCGGGATTCCCCTACCATGGCTAAACACTAGTCAAAGCCTGCCATTACACTATCCGTGCCATGATTTCTAGTCGTCTGGTACTTCAAAACTCAACCCTGGCTAAAATTATCTACCGTAATAATTTATAAATAATTATTTATAAAATCTAAAAGACACCATTTAAATCAATTAAATAATAACAAAAATATTTTCAAAAATTTTCGGGAAGGGAAGCTACAGCGACGGCTATCTTTCTTGTAGGGGTGGTTATTGTTAATTACGACACGTCGCATGCTTGGCCTAGCGGCGACGGCTATCTTTCTTGTAGGGGTAGTTCTTATATGATTAGGAATGTTTACATGTTTACTCGAGTATTTTTCTGCCCTGATAAGTACAAGTGAATCCATATCCCGACACATAAATAGAGTACGAGTCTAGCCAGAAGTAAATGGTACTTGTAGGTGTTTCGAATAGGTGGTTCAGGTAGTAGGGGCTATACGAGTTAAATACATGGTTCGCAAATAAATGAATCCTGAATAACAATCCGTGTTGTGACAGAGGATCAAATAGAACTATACTAGAATATGGATCCTAATAATCATCAAGTAAATAAAAACTATCAGAGAATGTACTCGTCTGATATCCTGAGCAACGACTAAGGATCGCTGTCCGGAGCAACATCAAAAAATATAATATGAATTTACAGTGTTACTTGGTGTTCTAGAGTAAAAAATATATTAAAATATATTAATTATATGCTTTTAGGCCTTTTCTAGGTCATAGAAGACAAACTAGGTCAAAGCTAGTCAAACTATGTCATGCTAGTCTCTATGATCATTATTTCTAATAATATGAATTGCAAGTTGTAGGTTATTGAAATAACAAGTTTGCACCTCGTTATTCGTACATTAAAATCTACGACACGTAAATCGAGACAATACGATCAACCGCAAGGATAACAATCTTATTTTAGCGATCCATCGGGTCATCTTATCATTTTCAGCGATGTGAGATCACTAGAATCGACTGATCCCAATTTTGATGCACGAATTTCGAAATACGAACATAAAGAGAATTGATTATAACTATTGGTGATACATAAGGAAAACATCTACAGACGTCGTCGGATGATGAAACAAATATCACCAACGTGTCCAAAATGGTCAAATTAGCTAGGATAGCCTACTCATAAGTCCAATTTGGACATAAGGGCAAAATAATAATTTCAGGCCAAAATAATATCCGTCGTTGGTAAATTATATCGACATGGATCCAGTCTCTACGGAAACACGATTCCAACGGACGAACTGTCCATTGGAATCCAATGGACGGATCGAAGATATATCAAGATTGAGGCAGAAAAAATGAAGGGGTATATATCGAGATTAAGGCCGAAGAAATGGATCGAGGATCCAATGAAGCGAAGGGGTATATATCGAGATTGAGGCGAAAGAAACGGATCGAGGATCCAACGGACGGATTGTCCAAAAAATGTGCACAAAGTCACTGTCCCTAGGCACAAATTTTGACTCTCTAAACGCGGGTCTCGACGAAACTCGATTCTGAAGTCGAGATCGACTTCTTGGAGGGCTGTGGGAGATAACCCTGGCCAGGGCACTGTGGCCAGGTGCACGTGCGCGTGTGGTGGCCAATGCTACGATGTTGCCGGCGGTCGACGATGGCACGACGGCGACGGCGATTAACAACAAACTACGTTGCGTTAATAGCAGCGACAGCAGCGCTGCTGTCAACCTAGGGAGTCGTCGGGGAGGACCCATGAAGGTGGCGCCAGCCATCATGCGGCAGCGGTGGCTTGGCAGGGCCTCATCGAAGGCTCAACAATGGCAGCAACATTCGTTGTAGTAGCAGTGACGCACGCTTACACGTACACAGTGCAGCCGGGGTGGTGTATGGGCGGCGTGCAGCTTGCGCAGGCGGTGGTCGACTGGTTGTAGTGCGACCAGAGTGCCAGTACGGCGTAGCACGATACGGGATCGCCGACGGCTATGTGCTACGTAGAATGTAATGATGGGGGTGTCAGTTTCTGTGGGTGATCGGAGAAGAAAGGATGGCAGCTAAGAAGGTGAGAGGAAGGTAGGAAAGTTAGGGTTAAGCTTTGGTAGATGGAGGAAGAAGAGGCAGAAGTTTTAGGAGTAGATGCGGCTACCCCTTCTCTTCAATAAAAAAATTAACATGTTAGGTTTCCTACTAGATACACTATAACTTATAATAAGGAGATTTGAGCTGGGTTGATGGAAGTGGGGCCGAGCTAGAATGGCTTGGGTTTAGGTATAGGAGAGGCTGGAGAGAAAGTAAATGGATTCAGCTAGGATTTGCTTGGTATTACTAGCATTCACCACATATATATAGGGATGGGTCTGCCTGGGCTAATTTTACTATGAAAAAAATGATTAGAATATACGGCTTTGGTTTGGGCTGAATTGAAGGGCCTTGGCTTGGCTGAAATGAGTCTCTTCCTGTTAATAAGTATTTGTAGGCCCAATCTAGTCTAGAAATTATATATATATATATATATATATATATATATATATATATATATATATATATATATATATATATATACATATATATATACATATATATAACTCTTTTTCCTTTGCGGAGCGATTGCTGTTGACACTTGCCCGTCCGGTGCTCTGGCTGGCCGTTGCCGGCCTCCGCCTAGGCGGGTGGCCTCCTCGGTTCGTTCGCCTCCTCCCTCCAGCTTCCCCTCCGGGCATGGTATCCTCCCTCCTCAGCCTCCCCCCTGTTCTTCCTTCCTAGCCTGTTCCTGCTTGCCGTGTCCCGGTGCTGTGAGGTCCCCGGCTATTGCCGATGTCACGACCCGCTACCCAAATTATTGGGACGGGGCGAGCCATGTCCAGCCTACGCTTGGTTAAAGTGTAGTAAGCTATTCTAAGGGATAGACAAAATGGTAATAAGTGTGCAAACAGATATATTAAAGCATTTTAAGTGTTTATCACAACACAGCATCTATTGACGAAAACAAATAAGTTTTATAGGTTATTACACTTTCAAAGTAAGAACTGGAGACAAGGTCCAGTAACCAAGTAAAAGTTGTAACAACTCAAAGTCTAAGTCTAAAACAGGAAAGACAATTAAGCAAGGTTCCCCGCTGGGGCCTCTTCTGGAGTAAAGGCCAGGTCCTCTAAGGGAGTCCCGTAGTAGGTATCACATAACATTTCCTTTTCGGATAGTGTACCTACAACGTTATCCTGTCAGGACAGGAGCAAGTACTGATTCTACAAACAGAATATACTGAGCATGAAATGAAAAGAGATGTAATAACTAGAATCATGTCATGGCATAATCTATCATGTAATATCACAACTATCATGTTAAGGATACATTTGTCATAGTGACACATGCATATATATTGTTTAAAACTGGAGCAGATACGTGATCGGTCAATAGGTATAGAATGTACCGGTGTACAAGCCATAAATCTAAAATGTACACATGTACAAGTAACAAGCATATGTGTACATCCGTACAAAAATACAAGATAAGGCATACGACAAGGTTTGCATAAACAATGCGACCTTGCTCGGTACATACGTACGGAGAAGGGGGGCATGATCACGTACTCAACTATCAGTTTTCCCTATGTCCTAGTAACCATCATGTGACATATACAAGAGCTCTTCTAAGCATGTAAAGATACTGGGACAGTATAGAGCATGGTATGTACTAAGAGCAGCGTAAAGCATGATATGACTTGCAGTTCAAGAAATGGTATTTTAACATAGTTTATCATATGCGGTAAATAAAGTTTGTAGGGATACTTGTCTCGAGTAAAGAAAGGATATGAGATAACAGGTATAAATGTCTGGTGTCCTGTCAAAATGATATACAATCTCAGCCTCTAAGCTATGTTCAAGAATTTACACCAGTGTTGTGACACGGCTCCTAATAGGTTACTAGCTAAGTGAAGCTCTAGCATTCCAATGAAATGTTACAACATGTAAACCAACAAGTAAGGTCTCGATACTAAGATAGGGTAAGGTCCTGATGTTAAAATATCCCAAAAACCTACAAAAACACACAAGTCAATATTAATTAAATAATTATTAAGATAGTTATACAGTCCTAGTTTGTATAAAATAATATACCAAATTGATCCTTGTTAATTATAGTGATTTATTAAATTTTCTAGAATTTATAATCCAGTGTAAGTAGAAATTAGTTTATAAGTGTACATTGAAAATGAGTTCTGGTTTCCTATTTTTAGATAGTGGCAAACCAGTAAATTAAATCCTGGAAAAATTATAATAAATTATAAATAACATAGTACTTGATAATAATTTTTCTGGAATTTATTCAGTAATAAAAAGTTGTCTAAAAATTCAAATATCATAAAACACATATTATGAAATTAAATAAATAATTACTTAATGTATTTGTCCACGTATTTGAAATTGAACCGAAGTCCAGATACGGGACCCGAGGCCATGAACCAAGTCCAACCTGACTCGACTATACCTCGAATATGTGTAGGCTTACCCAAGTCCACTTAACCCATGCTAGGTTTGGACTTAGAGTGGTCGATTGCACAAAATACGTGAAATCGTAAATAAATATGGAATTTAAATACATGTAAGTAAATGAATTTAAATTTCAGAAATTGAGAGCGTAAATATTACAGTATAAGCACTGTATTTATAAAATACATATTACAGTATAGGCACTATATTTACTTACATATTATAGTACAGACACTGTATTTATAGAGTACATATTTAAATATTACAGTATAGACACTGTATTTATATTGACATAATTTAAATGACATAATTTAAATGACAGAAATTAAATGACAGAATGGAAATGCAAGATTTATAAATATAATTTAATGTGATGTGTTTACCAAAAACTCAAAAGAACTCAAAAGAAAAATAAATGTTACATTGATATTATTTTTTTCATATTTTATTTAGACATATTATATATATATATATATATATATATATATATATATATATATATATATATATAAAATAAAATATATATATATATATATATATATATATATATATATATATATTTATATATATATATAAAAACATATATACAGATATATATATAAATAATATTAATTAATTAAGAATACAGAAATTAGGATTTTATAGTATTATACAGTATTCACAGTATTTATTGTACTATACTGTATTATACAGTATATACAATATTTATACATTATATATATATAACTAAACAAATAAAAAAAACTCAACTTTAACAAAAGCGGGGTTCAAACTCGACCCGCTGGAGGGGGGTGTTCTTGAGCACCACTCGGCTGACCAGGGGGTCAGCTCGAGCTTGATGTCAAGAGAGGGGGTGAGTTAAATTTATTTAGAAACTAAAGTAGGGTCATCATCTTCGTGTCTCAATCAGTTAGACACTCGAAGGCGTATCATGTTCGTGTCCGAGAGCGTGTCGGCACGAATTTGACACCAATCCTCGTGTCCGAGGATAGCGTTGAGTTCGTCTCGACGTTCTCCACACGATAGGACGTGTCTCGTGTCATTTTGACACGAAAGTTCATCGTTTTCGACCTAGGGCAAGAGTTTACTCGACGTATAGGTGTCGAGGTGCTACGAAACTTTAAGCAAGCGTCTCGTCGTGTCGAGACAAAGACATTGAGGGAATAAAATTAAATAATGAAGAAGAAATGGGAAATTAAATTACTCGACCGATCGGGCGGGCGACGGTGGCGGCGCTGTGACGGTCGGCTGCGGCATCAGGCTGCGACGTTGGCTGTGGCTCGTCGAGCTCGTCTTGCTGGTAGCTTCCATGGTCGACGACGAGGTTGAATGGCCGAGATAGGGGGTCTCCGGAGTTGATCACCGGCGGCGAGCGCACGTATCAAAACGTATCAGGGATTTTAAAATATTAAATTGAGGATTCAATTACCAATAATTAATATTGATTTAGAAATTAGGGTTTTCTTCTTGGGAAGTGTGCCTATTTATAGGAAAGCTTTATTAGGGCAACCTAACCATGGTTAATTACTAACTCAACCCTAGGGTTAAATTTTTACCATTTTGCCATGAAGGTGAGAAATGCAGCTTTTACGGTAGCAGTTTTTAAATTACAAAAATTCAAATGACGTCCAAACGACTCCAAACAAATCGCAAAAAAATTCTAAAGTTAGTAGAAAAATATTTAAAACCTATTGGAATCAATTTGGGGCAAATTTGGAATTATTTTTCATTTATTTGAAAATATCGGTTACAGCCGAGCCCCCTCCTCTTTCCCCCTCGTCGTCAGATTCTCGTCCAGCGGCCTCCAGGGCTGAGGCCAACCTCGGGCGCCGACTCCGGCGTCGTCTTCTTCCGAGACGTCTCCCTTCCACGTGGCGGGTGCTTCCCCAGCCGGCCGGGCCTCGCCCTCCGTGGTGACTTCCGTCGTCGTCCCCCCGCATCCTACTCTGCCCTTCGTTTGGACTTGATCTGCGCGCCCGACTGTTCCCGCCCCTCGGGCCTCTCGCGTCTTTCGAATTTGAATTCGAATGCTTTCTAGAAAGCCTTTCACTTCTTGACCACAGCCTTCAGTTGGTACCGTGCACCCCGCATCGCTCAGTGAGGGCTCCATTTGCCCCGAGCCTCCAGTTCCTAGCCCTGCACCACCTGGTCCCGGAGGCCGTCGTCCCGCACTTTTTAGCGCTGGGGTCCACGCTGCACTTTTTTGTTGCAGCCCCATGCCGTTCAGTGAGGGTTCCCTAGGGCACGTGCCACTTGGTTCAGGTCCCACACCTCCTTGGCACTTTCTTTTCGAGCCTCCTAAGCGCCATCGCTTTGCGTCTCCTACACGCCCCATTCTCGTGCCTCCTGCGTGACTTCTCCAGCGCCTTATGGCTGCTCCATCATGCTCCGTCGTACTGGCCGTACCACCGTAGGATCCTGTGCCACCGCCCGTCGAAGGGTTTGTGCCAGCCGTACCCTCCTCTGTACCATCTAGGTCCTTCACTGATGCGGTCAGGCCAGCCCTCTCGGCTAAGCCTTCCTCGCTATTTTATGTCGTAGCACTTTCGGGCTTCTCCCAACCCTAATCGACCGATGCTCATAACATATATGTCCTATTTTCGATAGAAGATATCTCGTCCCTGGCTGGGTCCTTCCTCCTTACATTCATCTTCAAATTTTACGATGGTTGCCTGAAGCTTCAGATGGCACAAGCAGCCATCTCTAACTGGGGCATCACACACTCTTACAGGGTCGCCCCGGTAGATGCAAAACACATCCTTCTTCTTATTTCATCCTTTGACGATCACTATATGGTATGGTCGAAGGGCTCAAGCAGAATTGACCCCCTTATTTGGCAGATTATGAAGTGGTTACCTGAATTTAACACTCAGACTGACTCGGCGATCGAATCAGTCTGGGTCACGTTCCTGAACCTTCCTCTTATCTGCTTCGCCCTGGCAGCACTAAAATGAATCTCCAACTCTTTCGGGTCATATGTAGCATCGGGCCCAAAACTCGTAATCTAACTAAAGCCAATTATGCCAGAATTTGCATGGAACTTGATATTTCGATGGAGCTTCCCAACACTATCCAAATCATGCTTGGCAGCAAGGTACACACCCAAAAAAATATTTTCAAAAATAACATCCTCTATTGTAAATACTGCATGAAGCGCGACCATGCCACCGAGCTCTGCGCCAGAGCTCACCACGAGTTTTGCCCGCCCGTGCAACTCACAGAAGGTACCTTGGCAAGTCTTGAGCACAATCACGAGACCCCCTCCCCCCTATTTTGATTCTTGGAGACCATTATGGCCCCTCCTCGAGCAGGGCAGTGGTTCCCCCTCGTCACCCATTATTAGCATTTCTAACATATTCGTCAGCCCGGTCTCGGATTCCTTCGAGGTAGTGGTGGCAGATGGTACTACTAAAGCTGGCGGCACCGCCTCACCAGTTGAGGTGGGTTATCTGTTAACCTCATACGTGGTGACGGCCAGCACCGACATCCAAGTTTCATCCTTCGCAGGAGACCACTTGGTGGCTACCGTCCTTGTTGCCCCTATGGAGGCTGATAAGGCTAAGGAGTTCAGTACAAATAGCAAAGAAGAAGATGTTACAACTGCCGAGGTAGAGGATGTCGAGGTGGTGGAAGACGTCGTTCTTCCGCCGTCACCGGTCTACCCCTCCACAATTCTGAGTTTTGACCCACGACTGTCATCACACTCGGTCAAGCAAGCACCGCCCCTGGAAGGACACAATATAGATATTCAGGCTGCTACGTCTGTTTGCCATGAAATATAAAAGAACAGAACAATTATCGGAGGACCGGACTTTTACTTCACGTTACAAACATGCTTGTACAAAGAAAGCCTAGGGACGAAAAACTAGGTACAGCAGTCTAAGTACAATTGTTTATTTTAGATTCTGGGGGTGACGATAGAGGCTCGCGAAGGCGACGGCAGTCCTGCCTTACTCCTTGGACGATCGGTATGCAGCCTTGGCTCCTGTGACGAGATGGATGGCGTTGATGAAGAAATGCTCTTCTTGCTCTCCCTCTATTACTCTTTTGGCTTCTCTCTCTCTCTCTGTGTATTCTCTCTCTGATTATTGGGGAAGTCTCTCTGTCTCTCTCATTCTTTTTTTTCTCGCAAGGGAATGGCACATTGCTTATTTATAGGAATGGGGGCATCATTAGGGTTTGGATGATTCTCCATTCTCAGAGTGGTGGCGGCCTGATGTTTAATCAATCTGGACCATTAGTCTTAAGCGTGAAGGATCTGGGCCATAAATGTGGATTGCATTGAATCCTGTGAATGATTAATGCTGATTGCTTTAAATCTTCATGATTGGTTGTGTCAAGCTTGGATCTCTCACCCCGTGTCCCATTGGCATTATCACGAATGATATGCCCTGATCTCATTAATTATGAGGATAACGTTAAATATGGTTATTGGGATCTGGTAAATCTCTGATTGATTTGATACCACGCATCCCATAATCACCCTGCTACCGGCTGTCAAGTCATGGGGGCATTTGAATCTCTGCCACGTGTCTTAATGGTGGACCCTGCCAGAGCTGCATGATATCCATGAACCGTATAAGACAACGTCTCAGTGAGCCGCATAGGTATAGTACTTGCGAGCCGCATGGAATGGTTTCTTGGTGAGCCGTAGGAAGATAATTCCTGCCAACCGCATAACGCTGTTCTTCAATCGAGCCGCATGGGAGTAGCCACGTGGCAATCTTGGATTATGTCAGAGATTTTCTCCTGTTCCCGAAGAGCCTGTCATTACGACAGGACCATCATGGCACCTTATGCCAAAGCCGTCAGCTATCAAATCATGGCAGATCATTAAATAAGGCCATTACTTGATGGCCAGCTGTGTGAAGGGATCCTACGTGGACACATGGTGTTGATCGAGCCATATATCTCTGTTGGTCGTTTGTGAGCCGTATGTACTTTCGAGCCGTATGAGGCTGGGAGACTCTTTGGACCGCATGGGACTGTCCCTATGTAAGCCGCATGGATTCTCCTGCTCTGAGCTGTATGAGACTGAGAGTCTCTCCGAACCGCATGGGACTGCCCCTGTATGAGCCGCATGGGGTTCTCCTGTTTCGAGCCGTATAGACCATCATTCTGATATTTTCCAAGCTTCTACAAGACCCCCTTCAAAGTTTTCAATTTGTAAAATTGAAATACTTTGAATAAGAAGCATGGCCTTTGCTAACCGCATAGATGGTTCAGCCGTATGGATTTATCTGGCCGCATAGACTTTTTGCCACGTGTCCCAACCACGTGTGTAAATCTTCTGCATTAAATGCCTTTGATTCGTTTTTTGAATTAACGCCGCCTTTTGGGGGAGGATCCCAAGGGTCAGTTTTGCTTTGACCGAAGCATTTTGCCTTTATTCTTTTAGGCGGTGTGTGGATCGAGGCATTTTTTGATTTACGAGCCTCCTTCGCCCATAAATATGAGTAATTTATTCTTTGAGGGTTTCTTTACCTTCTCTCTTTGCTCGAACTCCTTGTTGCTGACTTTCTCTTCGTCTTCTTCCATCAACGATCGGCAATGGCTCCCAAGAAGACTACCGCTGCTACGGGCAAGAAGGCTGCGTCGTCGTCTACGACAGCGAAGGGCAAGAAGGTCGCATCTTCATCGACTGCGGCGGCGAACGTGGCGGCTCCTCCGCCGCTGACGTGCCTATTTTTCACCCCGACGTTCACCCGCCTATTGCTGGTAGGACCATCAACATAAACTATCATGGCTACGCCGCATATCTTATGCACGAGCCTGTATTTCCAAGTATGCTGCGTGTCCGACTCATGTTCGAGCCGCATGGGATATGACCCAGGCCTGAGCCGCATGAAAGTTGTTGTTTGCAGCCGCATAACTACTTCATCATCAGGGCCGCATAAGCTCATCTGGACTAGACCGCATGAGCGCTTTCAAACTGAGCCGCATAAGCCTATTTCGAACTGAACCGCATAAGATCATTTGAACTATAAGCTCATCTGCACTGAACCGCATAAGCCTATTTCGAGCAGAACCACATAAGCTTATTCGAACTGGACCGTATGAGCTCATCCGAACTGAACCGCATATGCTCATTTCGAACCGAACCGCATAAGCTCATTCGAACTGAACCGCATGAGCTCTTTCAAACTGAGCCGCATAAGGCTATGCAGAACTAAGCCGAATAAGCATCAAGTAGTTGTGTTTCGGCTACCTTTTTGACCTTGTTTCTTTTGTCTTTCATCAGTGAATCTGCCAGTAAATCCTGCGGGGGAACTTCTGGTTGGCTCGAATCAGTTTGCCATAGATGTGCGACGGGACGATTTAGTTCGTCAAGTGTCAGAGCAGCTCCTTGTTAATGAGCCTTTGGAGCGACTAAATGCTATCAGGGTTCAATCTTTCCAATTTCTTAGTGACATGATGAGCTCCGGGAAGCCTAATGGAAAGCATCTGAGGCCGGTCTTCCTTTTTGGGGATGTGTTGATCATAGAAAACTCCCGAGTGCTGGATGTTTCCGAGAGTTAGGATTTTAATCTGGACGGGATGCCGATTCACATCCCTATTATGAAGCGTCATTTCCCTTTTGCGTGGTTCAACATGATCTTATTGGATAGGCAGATGACAGACTCCCTCACTCCCACCAGACCGGGGATGTTTGTTGGTAACATCCGTTACAACATAACTACTGGGTAAGTACGCGCGGTCAAGGATCCGGCCAGTCGATCTGTGATGGGGTTAGCTCCGGGTACCTTTATCAACACACCCGGTCTTAACTTCTCATTCTCTCAGGCTGATACCTTCCTGAGCCAGCTTGCTCACAAAGGGTCCTATCCTGTTGGCAGATTGGTACTGCCGAGCTGGTTACACCCCATTCCCCCGTGGGCTAACCTGACCTCGTGGATTCTGCGGAACTATGGAGAATTTTTGCGAGAAGTCAATCTTTATGATGCTATCCGGGGTACCAGCCACGGATTGCCCGTTAATAAGCCGTTATTCATGGCCCTGCTAGAGATGTATAATCATCGGACAGGAACTTTCTTCAGACCTTTAGGGGAGTTGGGGCTCGCTCTTCATGAGATGTATGCTGTCTCCAAGCTCCCCTGGGGAGACGAGCCTTTCGAAGCGTACACTCCGACGAATGAGGAGTTCCAGGATTTAGATCGACGATTCCCAGGCTTTGTCACTGTGTATCAAGAACTGCTGTGTCATCATAGCACCTGTCACCGAACGGCTATCCAGAAAAATGATAGCTCGGAAGGGGACGCTCCCCATACCAACTCTTGGGTCTCATATCTTTTCAAATTCAGTGCTGCTGGCCGAGTTACTTCCCGAGATCATCAAACTTCTAGGAAAGTAGAAGGCTTGGTGTCGACTGCTAGGAGGTCGAAGTCTAAGAGTGACAAATTTGGGAGCCAGATTGACTCCTTCAGCTATTTTTATTATAGTACTCGACGGCTGTCAGAGAAGGCACTCTTGGCAGGGTTTTTAATGGTATGGCTGCGCAATTATGTGGTCTCAGGAGGGGCAGGTGCTATTGAGAGGATTGGCCGTTACTTCATTCTTCCCGCCGTGAAGTTGGCCTTTGGGGTCAGGCTAGCTCTTCTTCCTACTATGGTGTGCAGCATTCAGCATGGTCTCTGCGCCTTCTCGTCCAAGGTCATCGCTCGTGACGTGGCGATGGACTTTGAACGTATAGAGCTGCCTTATCATTACTTGCTGGGATGGCTGTTATTGTATTATCGGTCTTTGATGAGGCCTGGGACGGGAGATGGCGTTACGGACGACGACGCTTTTCTTTTCAGGTATCACCATCAGCCTTGGGAATGTAGTACCATACCGGCGTGTCGGAGGATGCTAGCGAGGGTGGACGGATAACATTTCTTTGTGTCCGTTCCACGTTTTACCGGCCAGGAAGTGAGGAGTGTTCATATCGATGGTGTTGGACCTCCTCATTTCTTACCTGAGAAGATGCGTTTCTGGCTGCGTAACATTCGCCCGACGCATTTAGTTTATCGCAATCGTAACACTGTGTATTTGGAGCCCTACTTGCCTAGTAGGTTTGCCCGTCAATTTGGGTACAGTCAACTATTCTTTGGGCATCCCAGTTCCTGCCTGGGATTTGAGGGTAGCATTCTCGATGGTATTAGGGCATGGAGCTACTATGACACTTGTCATACTCGAACTAGCTTCTCGGTTCCTGCAACAAACGTGATAGGGGAAATCTTGCATATGGCGGCCTTATATCATGTTACGGCAAATCAGCCTCCTCTCGATTTTGACCCAAGGACTAGCTTCATCGTGGGCACTCGTCTGGCGGAGAAGGCTACGGTGTCGAGGACAAAGAAGAAAGGGGCGAATAGAGTTCCTACGCCCGATTCCTAGTCCTTTGACACAATTGAGGAAGACAACGAGCGGGACGATGAGGACTCTCTCTCTTCTGGTGGCGAAGCAGCGGCCGATCAGCCGCCCATCATGGTAGATGAGATGATGACGGATCAACCGTCGGTCGTATTAGATGAGGCGGTAGATCAGTTGCCACCTATATCGGAGGTGGTGCGGGCAGAACTACCGCCTGCCGTGCCTGGTTCCTTGCGTAAGCGAGGCAGGCGTGAGTCTACTGGCGGAGTATTAGCCTTTTCCGTGAAGAGAGCTGCGGTCGGACCTCGTAGGCTACTTATTACGGAGGGGGGTGAGGATGCAGACGATGTTCTGGAGGTAAGACCAAGTCAGAGCCATCTCCTTGTTATGGTTTTCTTTCTCTTAGGATACGACTTAATCATTTTTTTTGTAGGTGTCTGATGAACCGGCCTCTTATGAACCGTCTGCCGCCCCTGAGGTTGATCCGGCCCTTGCTGCTTTGATTAGTGGCATGTGTTCTGCGATCCTTTCAGCGGGGGCTCTCCCAGCGACGGCTGAGGACTCCCAAGTTGCTGAGGCCCCAGTCCAGGATGACGAAGGTTCCCTCGGGCCTGTCTCCGGGGTTGCTGAATTTTTGCAAGACGACACCGATCTCGTCGCATCCCCTTCCGAGGGTGCAGGGGCGGAGGAGTCTATTATACCTGACTCGGAGACTGCTGGTGAAGAGGCTGTGGTGGTTGTAGGCGAACCTCAGCCTCCATACTCTTTCGCTGGTAAGATAAGCCAAATATTGACTAGCGAGGGGGCTTATTTGCTCTATCAACATATCCTCCGGGTCAAATCGATTCATGGTTGTCTTGGCCCTACAGGTCTTGACCCTTTGCCTCCCACAGCGGATGTTCTTAGGGAAGGCTCGGCCTGCCATGATCTGGGAGCAAGGAGCGTTTTCTCTCCTTTACCGACTCATGCCGAGGGGTCTTCTGCCAGCTCCGGGCAGATGGGAATGGAGCTGGCGATGGTCTCCGCCTCATCCTCGACTGCTTATACGGCTTCGGAGACTGACTTCTCGACCCTGCCGAGCATCTAAGTTTTACGGGCTGCTGAGAAGGAGTTGGTTGTTGTTCAGGCGTCCTTCCGCACGGAGTTTGCTACCTTTATGGCAGGGGCGGCCGATTCTGTTGTGTCCTCTTCAGTGTTGCCAGCTACACTCCCGTTGACGCCGGCTTCTTCGGAGGCTCTGGACGAGGTCTCGCAGGATGTGGTTGACAGCTTCTATCGCCACTTAAAGAGGGGCATAGATGTTGTCATAGAACGGGGGATCCCTTTTACTCTGTCCCTGCGGTACGTCCGGGGTCAGATTAAAACTTTGAAGGCTCTTCCTGGCGGGGCGGGGTTGGCTGCGCTCCTGGAGCCCAAGTTGGCAGAGGCTGATCAGCTCGTGACCCAATTGCTGATGGTACGGCAGGCTGACTTGCCTACCGTGATTGAACGGGAGCGGGGCTTCCTTATTGCTGCTCGGGACAGGATAAAGCTTGCTCGAGATACTGCTAGGCCAGTTGTGAAGGGGGACCTTGACAAGCTTTCTGCTTCGTATGACAGGCTGGGTCGTCGAAGTCAAGCTTGTAGGACTCGGAAAGAGGCTGCTTCTCGTGGAATAGCTGACACGAAGGAGCGGATTCTCGTACTTCAGCAGGAGCTGGCCTTCCTAGAATCAGAGCTGAAGGTTGCTGATGCGGAACAGGAGTCGATTGTTCGGGAGGCCGAGAAGGTTTTTCGATCTTCTGTTAACCTGGAACGTGCCTTTAAGAAATTCAAGGATAACTGGAACGCCCATGCTCAACTGGAGGACGAGGCGGTGCTGACCCAAGAGGCGGAGCGTCGAGCTACGCAGAGGTTTGAGTGGTCGATTGCCTTGCTGACGGACCGTCTCAGGGCGTTATGTGCCCCGGAGCAGTGATCAGCTTTCTGTTTTTCTTTTACTGTTTTTTCGTCTTTTTGTTTTGATTTTGTAAAGGATGTGATCCTAGATGATGTAGCACTTTGAATTTTGAATAAATGAGCATGCTTCAACTCATCTTGTCTTTTTTTGTACTTGTAGTGTTCGTAGATTTGGACCTGCTGGGGGATTATTTGTGGACCCGTCACCCTGGGCGTACCTTGGTTTTAGGTACGAGTAACAAGTTTTGGAGAGGAATACCTAGAACAACTTCGCGATAAGACAGCTATAGAAGTTTTTGGTATTCAGGAGAATGCCAAGGAGCAGCTGGGCTCTCAGGCATGATAGGGAAGGGATGGGCACGTACTGGGGATCTAGTACAACATCTGTGGTCGACTGAGGACATTTGTGGTCAACAGAGGACGTTTGTGGTCAACAGAGGATATTTGTGGTCAACAGAGGACATTTGTGGTCAACAGAGGACATTTGTGGACCTATTATCCTTGTCATACTCCGGTTGTGGGTACAGATAATAGGTTGAAAGGGAACCGATATACTTACTCAGAGGTAATGGGGACATGGCAAGCATGAAGGTTTCTTCGACGGATCCTTCCCACTCAGAGGTAATGAGGACATGGCATGAGTGGGCTCAATAAAGAGGGGGTACATAGAACTACTCAGAGATAGGAGAACGTGGAAGTTCTATGCGAGGGGGCGGTTTGTTTTTAGTGGAAGTGAAAATGACTCAGAGGTAATGAGGACATGGCCGTTTCGGAAATTTGTGGATCGATTACCCTTTTTGTGCACTGGGAGTGCGGATAGTGGATCATGAGGGAGGATCTCTTCCAGGAAGAAAGTTCAGAGGTATAATCATACGTGACTTACTATCTGAAAGAGTGACCGAAATATGAGTTCAGAGGCACCAACGGGTACATAACTCGGTAATTTAGAATATTAAGAAAGTGTGAGTTCAGCGGCACCAGCGGATACATGACTTGATAATCTGAAGGGAATGTGGAGGTGAGTTCAGCGGCACCAGTAGGTACATGACTCGATAATCTGAAATATTGTGGATGTGAGTTCAGCAGTACCAGCGGGTGCATGACTCGATGATCTGGAGAGAATATTGTTTAGACATAATATTTCTTCAGAAACTTGCCATTGACGGGCAACATTAGCAAGTCTCCGTTTTGTTTTGCGAGGCGGTAAGCACCATTGGAGAATACTGCCTCAATGATAAATGGGCCTTCCCACTTTGGCTGGAATTTGCCGACGGTCTTGTGAGTCATGACCATCGACCTCCGGACTGCCAGAACGAGATCGCCCACCTGGAATGTTCTAACTTTGACCTTCTTGTTGAAGTCTCCAGAGATGCGTGCTTGGTATAGCTCAATTCGTTGCTGAGCCAAGAGGCGCTTTTCATCTAGTGCCTCCAATTCCTGTAGCTGACGATGGTAGTTTTCGTCTGTCATCAATTGATGTGTGAGGGCGACGCGTAGTGAGGGGATCTGAGTCTCCAATGGGAGGACTGCCTCACTCCCGTACACCAGGGAGAATGGTTATTCCCGGTGGCTGTTCGAATTATGGTACGATAAGTCCATAAGCATTCGCCGAGCTTCTCGCTCTAGTCGCATTTGTTGGAGGAGACAAACTTCTTGAGGAGTTTGATAATTGTTTTGTTGAATGCCTCTGCCAACCCGTTCGCTGTCGGGTTGTACGGTGTCGAAATGACATTCTGGATACGGTGCTTATCGTAAAATCGATAGAATACATGGCTTGCAAACTGCGGACCATTATCATGGATGATCCTTCGGGGCAGTCCAAAGCGGTAGATGACGTGATGCTTAAGAAAACTGATCACGTTTGAAGTCTTAACTTCTGCGAGTGGGACAGCTTTCGCCCATTTGGAGAAGTAATCAGTGATCGCAAGTATGAAGCGATGTCCTCGGAAGGAAGGTGGGGTGATTGGACCAATAATATCTATTCCCCATGCTTCGAATGGCCAGGACGCCACTGTCGGATGTAGAAACTCGGATGGTTGGTGAATGAAGTCCGCGTAGACTTGGCAGGCTTTGTATTTTCTAGCATAATCTATCGCATCTGCCACCATCGTGGGCCAATAGTAGCCCATTCGTCGAAGACGGTCTTGCAATTTAGGACCGGGTTGGTGGGCCCCGCAGACACCGTCATGAGCTTCTCGTACGGCTTCTTTGGCTTCTGCGTTTGACAGACACCGAAGCAGTAATCCATCGTAGGAGCGGCAATACAGCATTTTCGTCTCTACGTCGTAGAAGAATCTGAGAGAACGCCGTCTGATGGAAGTGGCTTCCTTTGGGTTCTCGGGTAGGATGTCGTAGACGACGAAGTCGATGAATGGTTATCTCCAGTCTGGGGCATCATTGATCGTCTGGGCAGAATAACTCGCCACGAATTGCACATTGTTCTTGGGACAAACCAGTTCGTAGCCTATCACATCTACTGATTGGCGATCATAGTTCAGAACTGCTAGGGAAGCGGCAAGACCAGCTAGGGCATCAGCTTCGATATTTCAGAGTCTGGAGACATGTTCGATGAAGAACCCCTCGAATGACGAGATGATGTCAATCGCTATTTGGTGATAAGGGATCATGTCTTCGTGGCAGACCTCATATAAGCCCCGGATCTGATTGACGATTAGTTGGGAATTGCCGTATGCTTCAAGGTATTCTACCTCCAGCTCTCTTGCAAGTTGGAGGCCAATTTCCAGAGCGTTGTACTCGGACACATTGTTAGAGCAGGGCTCTGTGAGGGAATAAGCGCGGTTAATCACTAATCCGGAAGGAGAGACCAGCACTACCCCGACTCCGACGACTATATTGTCTTTAGGTCCGGTCTTCGAAGCACCATCGAAGAACATTCGCCATATATCATCGTGAGAGGTTGCATGCGAGTCGGCGACCTCATCTGGGATCTCTTCATATATCCTGGAGGACTCCGAGCCTGGGTGGGCTGCTAAGAAGTCTGCCAGGGCTTGACCTTTGACTGCCTTTTGTGGGACGAAGATCATATGATAAGGGGACAGCAATATTGCCCATGTAGCGAGGCGAGATCTGAGTGCCCCTGGTTTAGTCATGAGGACCCTGAGAGAGTTGACTCGTGAGATCACATGTATCGTTTGTCCGGTGACATAGTGTCGTATTTTCTGAATGGCGAACACCAGGGCAAGGCATTCCTTCTCCACAACGGTGTATCGGTGCTCTGGCCTAATCATCATTCGGCTGAGGTAATATATGGCTTGCTCATGGCCTGCGTCGTTGTTTTGTGCCAGCAGAGCCCCGAGGGAGTGTTCCATTGCTCGTACATAGAGCAGGAATAGTTTTCCAGGAACCAGGGCCACCAAGACTGGAGGATTTGACAAATATTCTTTGATGCTATCGAAAGCACGCTGACATTCCTCGTCCCATACGAATGAGACTCCTTTCTTCATGAGGTACGTGAACGGTCGGCATCGCCCGGAGAGGTTAGAAATAAACCTTCTGATGTAAGCTAGCCTCCCTTAGAGGCCTCTGAGTTCGCGAAGATTTCTCGGGGGACCCATCTCCATGATTGCTTTCGTCTTCTCAGGGTCTACATGGATACCTTGTGCCGTGATGATGAAGCCCAAGAACTTCCCGTTGGATACGCCTAGAAAGGACTTCGTAGGGATCATTTTCAAATTGTGCTCTCGTATTAGGTCGAATACCGTCCTTAGATCCTGCAGATGGTCTCCCTTGCAGCGACTCTTAACGGCTATATCGTCAACATAGCACTCTACTGTCTTGCGTAAGTGGTCTCTGAAGATGATGCTCATGGCTCTTTGATATGTGGCGCCAGTATTCTTTAAACCGAAAGGCATAACTGTGTAGCAGTATGTGCCAATTGGTGTTCGGAATGATGTATGCTTTTCGTCTTTAGGAGACATCTTGATTTGGTTGTACCCCGAAAAGCCATCCAAGAATGACATACGTTCAAAACCATAGGTATTGTTAATCATGATGTCCGTGATAGGGAGGGGGAACTCATCTTTGGGGCATGCCTCGTTCAGATTACGGAAGTCGATGCAGATTCGAATCTTCCCATTCTTCTTGAGGACGGGCGCTATATTGGCGACCCAATCGAGATGTTGTTCCTCACGAATGAAACAGCTGACTATCAGTTTGTTGACTTCGGCTTCGATCGCGTCCATGATGCCCGGACGGAAGTGTCGTTGTTGTTATTTGACTGGCTTCGCATCCGGCCGAATGTTGAGTTTGTGAAGAGCAATGTCGGGATATAACCCTGGCATGTCTTCATAGCTCCAGGCGAACACATCAATGTATTTTCTGACAAGTTCTCGCAGCGACTCCTGCTCTTCGTCTGCTAGGCTTTTACTGACGAAGATCGGTTTTGGAGGAGATTCGCTGCCGAGATCCATTTGTATGACCTCATCTTCAGTAGGAGGTTCTCTCTGTTCGAACCGTTTTTTTCCATTGTTCGTCCAATTGCTGGGCCCACGGCTCTAGCTTGAGGATTTCGGGGATGTCTTCGTCTTCTTCGTAAGCGTCGGCGAATGCCATGTTGACTGTCATGACTTGTCTGAACACATCTCCGATGCTGGTATCCGAGTCCGAAGTTGGTGACCCGGTTGAATGTGACTGCCAGTCGCATTCTTCATCTGAACTCTCAGGGGTCGTAGTAGGCGTTACATACCCCAACCCGCATCGAGTTTTGCTATAGTAGTCTCGTGGTTTGCCTGCCGGGACTGGCGGCTTCAAAGGTAATCGTCACCCAGTGCCGTAGTTCAAACCTGGCATCGTCTCCAGATCATACCCATGTTTCTGCATGAGATATTTGGATTGAGGGCTATAGAGATACAGAGGCAGTCTCCCGACATCTGACCCGAGGTCGGCTTCCTCTATGGTGAAGGAATGCGGGTCGTCCTTCCGGCCGAAGATGATTGGATGGTCCCCTCCCTCAATTATTCGGTAAGTGTCTTTAACTGGAGTAAGTTGGATTGCGGTGTACACCTTTGTCACTTGTGTGTGTAGGTGAGTGCCTATACCGTGTTCCATAGCATATATTGTACGTAGCTTATTGAGCTCGGTGTAGTTCAAAGATAATCCTTTATTGATGAAGTAAGGTATCTTTTCTAGGGGATTACATCATCAGCGGAGGGAACATCAGTGTGGGTAGCCACATACTTGGCTAGCTCCGGTTCCTCTTCGGCTACCCCCTGTGTAAATGAAGACTGAGAGGACGCCCTAGGCAGCTTGATTGTCAGAGGTTCAGCTGATGGAGCAGAGCGTGGAGTTGTTGGCAGACTAGCGACCCCCAGTTTGGCACTTGATATGGAGCGAGGAGTGGCTGGCTCGCTAGAGATGTCAGACCTTGCATCGGGGGTGACGACCCTTCTTGGGAAGGCGTATCGTCAGTGGCCTATCGGAGGGATTGAGCTTCTCCGTTTGGGGTTGACCGACTCTCGGCAGTCTGATTGTTAGTGGCCCTATTGTGGGTCTCGGCACTTGGCCGAACCTTGGCAGCCGGATTATCATCTGCTCTTTCTGCGTCAAGAGGCTGATCGTGTCCCTCCGTAGAGTGGCAGTAAGGGGTGCGGACCTGCCCGGTTTGCGAGCTTGGAGGTGGATCGTCAGAGGCTCTTCTGATCCTGTGGCTGTCTCGGTACTTGCTTGTACATTTCCTTCATCAAGGTACCTCTTCGACTTTTCGTATAGGCAGGAGTCCGAGTAGTAAGATTCGACCCCTTTGAAAGGATCGATGTCAGCAAATTCTGTCTTTACGAAGCCGTATCTGTCGACATATTTGAAGCACTAGTGCAGCGTGGAAGGCACGATCATATAATTGTGTATCCATGGACGCCCCAAGAGGATGTTGTAAGAAGTGTCTGTATCTATGACGTAGCAGGTGACTTCGGATTGGAGGTCGCCAATTTGACACTTCAGACGAATCTTCCCAATAGGGTAGCTCCTGTCCGAATTGAAACCGCTGATGGCGGTGCTTGTAGGTGTCAGGCGATGCATTGGAATACGGAGATGATGTAGTAGACCCTTCGGGATGATGCTTACGGAAGAGCCAGGATCTATGTGCATCCGATCCACCTTCACGTCGCCGATGTATCCCGTATAGTATAGCGGGCGATCGTGTAGGTTGGTTTTGATGAGCATGTCCTGCGGGGTGAAGACGATGTTGGGCATTGCTCCCGTGCAGGCACTGTCTTGGAGATCCATGGGTGAGTCCTCCCCGGTGAGGTTGGATTGAGCCAGATAGACATTGGCATTTTGGAGTGCTTCGCTTAATGCAATACGAACGTCCTTGGAGAGCCTTAGGAGTTCGTACAGTGACAACTTGGTCGGTGTGTTAGCCAATTGCGCTAAGATGTCAAAGTTGTAGGGCCTCTCTAGCCCTTGGGTTGCCTCTTTTCGGAGGGATTTGTCGAAGCGAGTCTCCTTCGGCCTAGGCTTATCGGTCGTTGAAGGCTGAGCCGGTTTCGGAGCATCAGTTGTAGTGGGTTGATGATTTTCAGCTGGATTTACAACCACAAGTTGGGATTGCGCTCCGGACCGCGTGACGACGGCTGTAGCTTCCTCTTTGTCTGCCAAGATTGTGTGGCAGGTCCTGACTTTTCTACTTTTTTCTTGTCGGTGGAAGATGGTGTGGGCCGAGTCACTTCTGATACCAAGTCTGGGTGGATCCACATGACCTCTCCTTGTGATGTGGTGAGGGGTACTAGACCGGCAGCATGGTCTCAGGGAGGTGGAAGATTGGTAATCTCTATTGTCGCTAGAGGGACGGGGATCACCCCGTCTTGAGTCTCCGTCGGAGGGAAGCTGCCGAATTGTACGGACACCATATTGGCCGCCACGGTTACCTCTTCGAAATCGATGGCCAGAGCGTTTGAATCGATGAGATTTTGGATGTACCGTTTCAGCTGGTAGCAATCGTGTGTAGCATGATGGACATAGCGATGATAATGGCAATACTTTGGATTCTCCATCTCTGCCGGCCGCGGTTCCCGTCTTGGTGGAGGAAGCTGAATTCTGTCCCCTTGTATGAGCATGTCCAAGATGGGCTTGACGTGACCTTCTTCGAAGGAGTAAGTGATTTACGGCCATTGTTTGTCTGCTGGCTTCGGCTCAGGTTTTTGTGCTGTATCGGCCACCATAGCCTGCTTTCTTTTGCTATCCCGATTGTTGGAGGGGCTACCCCCATTATCGTTGTTGGGACGCTTGCCCTTGTTTTCTCTTTCTGAGATGTGCAATCCCAGTTGGCGAGCCTTTCTCAACCGTTCTTCGGTACTTGTGGCACTGATAATAAATGCCTTCCAGTCCTTGAATTGACTCTCGCCCATCCAGAGACTAATTGTTGGGAGCAATCTCTTTTGACAAATTTTAATTAAGGAAGAATCCGGATTACCAGACGGTAACTTCATTGCGGTTTGACGAAACCGCTCAATATAATTCCTCGTCAGCTCTTTCTCTCCCTGGACGACGTCCATGAGGGTAGACATTGTGACGTCCTGTCCTACCTCGTAGAATCTCTCCAAGAACAAGCGCTTGAAGCCAGCGAAGGAGTGGATGCAGTTGTCTGACAGGTTGTGGTACCAGTCGAAGGCGACTCCTTCTAATGCCCCAATGAATAATCGCGTGAGAATAGCATCATCATAGGGCAGATGGTCGGTGGTGACCTCGAAGTAAGTGATGTACCGACTTGCTGAGGTCTTGCTATCATACGGGTTGATATTGAACGGCTTATATTTGGTGGGAATGGAACATCCCTCCATTCGGCAGGGTATGGTTGCCGCATTCTGAGGTCTTGAGCATTTTCTCGGGCATGGAACATGGCTCGGATCTCCTGGACCTCTATTCTTACTTCTCGGGCCTCATCTGTCGCGGTAGGGGCTGTTATTTCGGGAGGATTATTGCCCAGGTTTGGTGCCGCTGAGTTCGAGTCCGCATTGACCGCGGGACCCGTGCTTGTTTGGCCAGGCGTTCCTCCTTGCAGAGTTGGAAGAGCGACTTTGATTTCATCTACAAACTTGACCAAGGCCTGCAGTATAGCCTCCAAAGTGTCGATGCATTGGCGATCGCTAGAACCACCTTGATTGTTGTCTGTCATGAACACCGTCCTTATATGAGGAGTGATGGAAGGAACGGTGGAGGATGTGCCCTCCGAGTCATACCCATGCACCGAGAAGTCATCGGGGTAGGTGGGAATGTTCTCTTCGGGCTCGGACTCGGAGGGAGCGGTATCCCCAGCCTCAGAGCTTGCTTCGTCTTCATGGATGTCCTCGGGGACATCGGCGTCTGTTGTACCTGATGGGAGAGTTGTTTCCCCGGGTTCGTCTTCTTGAAACATCGGATTGTTGTGGATGTTCGGAAGAGTGCTACCCCCAGTTTCCACGACCCCCAGCGATGTGGATGATGAATTTCCCATTGCAGCAGATTTCGTCTTTGAATGGGTGTGTTGGAATACTCCGGTAGAGAATAGCCGTTTAGACGATAGTTTCTTAGCTGTAGTGGTTGATATCTTGGGGCTGGAGATGCTTGTCTTCTTCCCTCTCCCCTCGGCGGGGACTTTCTGAGTGGAATTGTAGGAGACAACAGGAGGTGCCTCGTCCTCTGAGCTCGGATGTTGTAGTCTTTGGAAGACTGACTGCCGATCTTCCGTCGCTGCCGTGTTGTTACAACAGCAGTTGACGATGATTTGGGTGCAGTGACGTCCAAGCGAGGACTCTTTGCACACCGAATCCCCTTCTCTTTCCTTGTGCTTGTGGAGGATCGCCTCACGCAGGTCAGAGGAACCACTTGGTCCTTTTGCCGCCGGGGGCTGGACTCGAGCGGTTCTATACAACTTCCCATCAGAGGCCCGTGTGATAGTCAACGGAACGCCCCGATAGTCAGAGGTTAGGACAGCTGACTGGGCTTGATGATCCCGTGCTGCCCTAGACTTCTTCTTTTTAGCACTTGCGGGTGCGTAATAGGAAGAGTCTAAGTTGAATACCACAGAGTCTGGCTTATCATCCAGAAAACCATCAGGGTCAGGACCGTATGAGAGACGGTCGAAGACTGATCGAGAGGAGCGTGGAACGGACGCTATGCGGCTAGGATTGGAAACCGTGCAGGCTGTCTGCATGCGGTTGTCTTTAGCTGCCGGATGAGTTGCTTTGGTGCGATTAGTAGGAGTCGCGATCGTGCAGGCTGGCCGCATGCGGTTGGCAATTGTGGCCGCATAGGTTTTCTGCAAGCAATTGACTTCAGTAACCGCATAAGCTTCATCCATGTGGTTGGTAACTGTAGCCGCATAAGCTATGCGGCTGACAGATGTGACCGCATGAGTTTTCTTCATGCGGCTAGCGGATGTGGCCGCATGAGCTTTTTCCATGCGGCTAGCACCCTTATGCGGCTTGGATCGCGTAGAGTTCCTCTTTGCTCCTGTAACTCCAGCATCATAGTATTTTCTTCTGCCGGACTTGGGGACAGCAGAGTTGCCTACGGTCTGAAGTAGGGCTGCAGGAGAGTCTTGCTCGCCGTCTTGAACAACAGAGGGTATCTCGGCAAGAGCTTCAGTAGGAACGAAGGATCGGGGTCTCCACTCCTTGCGGGCCTTCTTCGTGTGGGCTCGCTTCTGGACCGGGCCAGCGCTCTTGTCGGAGAGCATTTCTTCGAACGCCTGCTGGTCGAACCGGGCGACCATCTTCTGTTGCGTGGAGCCAAGCTTGGCTGCATCCGATTACGTCACCAACTCCTCAGCCATGGAGAAGTTTGTCCCCAGCAGAGTCGCCATCGTGTTTGCCATAAAATATAAAAGAA